>CM021102.1:760350706-760555338 GCA_007115665.2 Sequoiadendron giganteum | reverse complement strand
CCTCTGCCTCTCCCTCTCCCTCTCCCCCTTCTCTCTCTCCCTCTCCCACTCTCCCTCTCCCTTTGGTCTATGTGTGTACAAATCGGATATCCGATTTGTGAAACTCCATTGTGCAGAGGTGAAATCTTACCATTGCAGAACATGTTTTACAAATCGGATATCGATTTGTGGGCCATAGAAAAACCCCATGTGGGTCATTTTTGTGCATTCCAACGGACCCTGCATTATGTTTGTAGCACTTTGCAGGCGACAAACGCGCGGTTTCAGACAGGAAGAGACAAAGATAAACTTTTTGAAGATTCTTGTACTCAAATTTGTCATACATAATGATTTTTTAGCATCTTTTATTTGGTATAATGGGGAGCAGCAGTCGTCGGAAGCAAAAGCGTAAGAGAAAGTTGACAAAAGAACAAATTGAAGGATATAGACAAAGAGATAGAGAAGGTCATAGAAAGAAAAGACAAGGTATGTTAAATATTGGTGAACCTAAGCCCTATGGTCTTTCAAGTGAAGAGGAAATTGAATATGTTCAAGGTGAAAATGTAGAACATGATATTGAAATTGGGAATGAAAATGTTCAAATTGATATTGAAAATTTTCAAGGTAAAAATGTTCGAATTGAAGATGTTGAACATGATATTGAAATTGGGAATGAAAATTTTGAAATTGATAATGAAAATGTTAGAATTGAAGATGTTCAACATGATATTGAAATTGGGAATGAAAATATTGAAATTGATAATGAAAATGTTGGAATTGAAGATGTTGAACATGATATTGAAATTGGGAATGAAATTGTTCAAATTGATATTGAAAATGTTCAAGGTGAAAATGTTGGAAATGAAGATGTTGAACATAATATTGAAGCAAGTGTAAATTATGTTTCACCAGATTACACGAGAAATGAAGAACCTTGTGTGGAAGAAAGAGGTATTCCAAATTCAAGACCTTCAAGGACCCCTAAATGGTTAGTTATAAACAATTTTGAAGGCAAGAGGTCAACACGAACTATTCGGTTGTGGGCTAGAATACTTTTCAACCAATATTTTAGTGATAAGACATTGACTGGGCAATGCCAAATTTTTGTACAATTGCTAAAGATGCAAAAGATGAGACCTTTGCTAGCCAAATTGAAGATTCATCTGAACAAGAGGACTGAAAAAAAATTTATTGTTGTAAAAAATCTTTTTAATGCTCTCAAGTCTATTGGAAAAAATAACAAGGAAAAAGATAAGAGAGCTACTCAGAGAGTCATTACCACCACCCTAGTAAGCCATCAATTGAAAAAGGCTCGCTTTATGAGACAAACTTGTATTGATTTTGACTTAAATCATAAAACTTTGGATAGAGCACTTGCAAAAAGGGAAAGAATAGATGATCCTCTTCAAAATGATACATGGGATTTTTTCGGAAGGCTTACACGTGTTGATAGGAAGCTAACCGATAATGTAAAGCAGGCAATTCACTAATTTTGGCATGATAACTCTAGAGTATCACCCAATGCAAAGGATGTTTTAAAGTTAAGAATTGGCAGTTGAGATTGTACACCGCATCCTAAACATTTCTTGGAATCAATCCAAACAATGTTGTTCAACAAATTTAATCAAACACATCCAAATATGGAAATCTCACAAAGAACTTTTGAAGGTTTGAAGCCATTCTATTGTGTGCCTCTTAAGATTCGTAATACTTGTTGTTGCAAATACCATGTGGAGTTTTCAATGTACCATGAACTATTATGCTATATTCGTTCTACTTTGCATACTAATGAAATGTTGTAGGAGTGTGGTGCAATGCATCTTCTGAAATCATCAAGGGACTTGCTAGATCTATTTTTATGTTCTAGGGATGATGGGTCCTTTTTCTATAGAAATGATTGTTTAAATGCGAAGTGCTCACAATGTGGTGGCTTGTCAAAGTTTGTTCAATGTTTTCATGAGGGTTTGGAACATGAATTTGGAAAGAATCTTGTTGAGAAAAAGAGATATGAGATAGTCAAATATACTTTACAGAGTGGAGGTGAAGGTTCTAGATGCGAGTTGGTTACAAAAGAATGCAGTGTTGCTGATTTTATTTCAGATTTTAAGGACAATATTTTCTACAAATATGCAAGGCATAGTCATAGGTCTCAGTGGTTGGATCAACAATTCAAGATATGTAAGGACTCTTTTCCAATTGGCACTATTATATCAATGGTTGATTCTGCTAAGAACTACACATTGCAACCACAAAACGAGGTATAATCTCAGTATTACAATTCCATTTAGATTGCTATTTTTGTCCACATAACATTTAGACATGCACCTGATAGTACAGAGGAGGATCGAAATATAATAAGAGAGTATCATTTTTATATGAGTGATGATAGATCTCACTCGTCCGAGTATGTCCAACATTGTTTCAAGATTTTTTTTGAGTTCTTGCAAGAGCAAGATATAGCACTGGGCCGACATCACATTTGGTCAGATAACTGTACAGGTCAATTCAAGAATGCTCGTATGTTTTATTGGTTGAGTAGAATGGATGTAGAGAGGGGTGTACCTAATATTTGGAGTTTTTTTGAAGCTGGGCATGGGAAAGGGGAGCATGATGGAGCAGGTGCATGTGTAAAGAGAGCTCTAGTTAAGGAGCAATTGAAGATTTCAGGAGTAAAATTCAGTGATGCACATTTTATTGTTGATTGGTGTAGTTCAACATTGTCATAGGGAGGGACACTTGATTCAACAATGCATAGATTCTTTTGGTTGGTTGAGGAGGGTACAATGGGAGGCAGATTGGATTGTCACACAATCAAAGATTCTTCAAGGATGCATTTGTTTCGAAGCTCAGATGCAAGCACATGGACCATTTGGACATGACAGTTGGCTTGTTTTTGTCAGAGTTGTATTCAGTGCGAGTGGGATCAATGCGAGTCAAGTGAGTGGGTGGATACATGGGTTACATAGTATCAAACTCCTTTATCTCAAACTATATCCATGACAAATTACACAATGGAAAGTTCACTTGATTACGATCGGCTTTCAGATCTACTACATCTAGGACATGTTTTTGCAGTTGTTGCACTGCAGGGGAATGAGGAGAGATCATAATATTGGTTGGCTCGATGTGTGTGAGTAAAGCACAAGCTAACACAATCGATGGAAGATGATGATGGGTTCGTGTATCCTACAGGTTCAGTTGTGCTTGCAGGAACTTGGTTGCGAACATACATGATTAGAAAGAATGGCATACCTACATTTGAAGACTATGAGAAACACAAAACCATTCTCATGTATTCACACCTATTTATATAGCAACAAATGTTAATTTGTTGAAGCATCATGCCAAACCAAAGACAAAACAACTATGGACACTTAGTAATGTTGATCATGAAGCAATATTGCATACTCTTAAGCAAAGAGATGACCCTTCAGGCACACTTGAATAGCATATTCAAGAATGGAAAGTACAATGCTTAAGCCTCTTTTTTGTTGTGACAATATAGATATATCATTTGAAAAATTTCGCGATATTCTTGGCATGATTCATCATGGACCTGCTGCAACAATAGCCAACTCAAAGAGGTATGCGACATATTACTTTAATATAGATTGGTTATTCAAAGCATCTTTTATAGTTTGCATTACCAATTCATCATCATTCAGTATGTTTAGATTAATATGGATTTTTTAGTCTAAGCATATTTTATGTTATTACAATATAGATTTATCATTTGACAAATTTTGCGATATTCCTAGCATGATTACTCATGGACCTGCTGCAACAATAGGCAACTCTGATCCTTTCAGAGAGCTATGTGACAAATTACAATAATATTGATTGGTTATTCTAAGCATATTTTCTATTGTATGTAGTTTAACTGCTACCTTGATGGTTTGTACAGGTGCTTGTCACTTGAAAATGACAACATACTACTCTTGTGGAAGACTATGCCTTGAATGCCTCAAATAGGAAAATTTTGTAAAAAATGAATTTTGAAATGTGAAACAATGTAAAAAGGTCATAATTGTGTATAGGCATAATCTATATTCATTGATGTGTTTTGAAATATGGTTTAAATTTCTGCCATTGTACTTAATCGAGCTACAACCAAAGGTTTTCTTCTTGGTTCTTTCCTATTGGTATGCTTGTTTGAACCAGGTTTTGTAATATCTCCTATTTATATATAACAAATTACAGTGGCTTGCCACCTTTTTGAAAAAAAAAGAAGTAAAAAGTTCATTGTGAATTTCATTTTCCATGTAATTGATTCAAGTTGATTGGGCAAGAGCTAGGACTTGCAGAATCTTGATCCAACCTTAAATATTTTTGCCCCCACATTTCATTGACATTAGCACTTTGGACTCTTAAAGGAAAACGCTGCTCTGATGCAGCTCGGAGCAATTCGATGTATTTGGGTGCAAGAGAGAACCATTCCTAGTGTAAACGTACCCATCTAGACATGTTGGAACAGTTCGTTGGGTCGTACGAATTTGAGAATGAAAGTTGCACCACTTTGCAACTTTACACTGCTTGCATTTGGCAACTTTTCCCTCAACTGAAAACTCAGCACCATGGAAAAATTCTTTCGAGATAGAAAAAACCAAGAGAGGTTATTGTAGATGGTCTCAACACAATCCCATATCCTTAGATGAAGAGTCTTTAAGCACCACGATTTCTAAGAAATAGTCCATCAAAGTTTGCTACCTTTTAGCACTTTGGACTCTTAAGGGAAAATGTCGCTCCAATGCAACTCAAAGCGATTTGATGTATTTGGGTGAAAAAGAGAGCCATACCTAGTGTAAACGTACCCATTCAGACGTGTTGGAACAGTCTATTAGGTGGTACGAATTCAAGAATGAAAGTTGCACCACTTTGCAACTTTACACTACTTGCATTTGGCAACTTTTCCCTCAACTGAAAACTCAGCACCATGGGAAAACGCCTTCAAGATAGCAAAAACTGAGAGAGTTTATTGTATATGGTCTCAACAAAATCCCATATCCTCAGACGAAGATTCTATAAGCATCACGGTTTTTGAGAAATAGTCCATCAAAGTTTGCTACCTTTTAGCACTTTGGACTCTTAAGGGAAAACGCTGGTCCAATGCAGCTCAGAGCGATTCAACGTATTCGGGTACAAGAGAGAACCATACCTAGCATAAACGTACCCATCCGGACATGTTGGAACAGTTTGTTGGGTCGTACGAGTTTGAGAATGAAATTTGCACCACTTTGCAACTTTACACTACTTGCATTTGGCAACTTTTCCCTCAACTGAAAACTCAGCACCACGGGAAAACGCCTTCGAGATAGCAAAAATTGAGAGAGGTTATTGTAGATGGTCTCAACACAATCCCATATCCTTAGACGAAGAGTCTGTAAGCATCACGGTTTCTAAAAAATAGTTCATCAAAGTTTGATGCCTTTTAGCCCTTTGGACTCTTAAGGGAAAACGCCACTCCAATGCAGCTCGGAGCGATTCGACGTATTTGGGTGCAAGAGAAAACCATACCCAGCGTAAAATTACCCAAGTGGATGTGTTAGAATAGTCCGTTGGGTCATGTGAGTTCGAGAATGAAAGTTGCACCACTTTGCAACTTTACATTGCTTGCATTTGGCAACTTTTCCCTCAACTGAAAACTCAGCACCACAGGAAAACGCCTTCGAGATAGCAAAAACTGAGAGAGGTTATTTTATATGGTCTCAACATGATCCCATATTCTCAAATGAAGAGTCTGTAAGCATCATGGTTTCCGAGAAATAGTCCGTCAAAGTTTTCTGCCTTTTAGCACTTTGGACTCTTAAGGGGAAAATGCCGCTCCAATGCAGCTCAGAGTGATTCAATGTATTTGGGTGCAAAAGAGAACCATACCTAGCATAAAATTACCCATACAGATGTGTTGGAATAGTCTATTGGGTCATACGATTTTGAGAATGAAAGTTGCACCACTTTGCAACTTTACACTACTTGCATTTGGCAACTTTTCCCTCAACTGAAAACTGATCACCACGGGAAAACACCTTCGAAATAGCAAAAACTGAGAGAGGTTATTGTAGATGGTCTCAACATGATCCCATATCCTCAGACGAAGAGTCTGTAAGCATCACAGTTTCTGGGAAATAGTCCATCAAAGTTTGTTGTCTTTTAGCACTTTAGACTCTTAAGGGAAAATGTCGCTCAAATGCATCTCAGAGCGATTCGACGTATTTGGGTGCAAGAGAGAACTATACCTAGCGTAAACGTACCCATCCAGACATGTTGGAACAGTCCGTTGGGTCGTACGAGTTCAAGAATCAAAGTTGCACCACTTTGCAACTTTACACTGCATTTGGCAACTTTTCCCTCAACTGAAAACTCATCACCACGGGAAAAAGCCTTCAATATAGCAAAAATCGAGAGAGGTTATTGTAGATGGTCTCAAAACGATCTCATATCCTTAGATGAAGAGTCTGTAAGCATCATGGTTTCCGAGAAATAGTCCATCAAAGTTTGCTGCCTTTTAGCACTTTGAACTCTTAAGGGAAAACGTCACTCCAATGTAGCTCAGAGTGATTTGACGTATTTGGGTGCAAAAGAGAACCATACCTAGCGTAAACCTACCCATCCGAATGTGCTGGAATAGTCCATTTGATCGTACGAGTTCGAGATTTAGGGATGTCCTCTTCATATCACTCTATTCTGAATAGGTTTGCAGAGCTACCAATGTTAAATCCAAGTTGACTGACTTTGAGCAAATCGTATCCCAGTAAACATGGTAGAGGTCCCACTTCTTTTTGAATGCAGGAGCACCATCTAACCCTTTATCTCCATTCCTCTTGAAGCATCTTTTCTTTCCTCCTTTTCCTTCCTTTCTTCGATGATTGAGCAGAAAGAACATGAATGTCTTCATTTGTAGGGCTTCATCCAATACCTCTCGCAACCAACCTTGACTCTCCTTGAATACAGTAAGCCCTCAACCGATCAAACTTGGGAAGTTTCGATTTCATGTCGATTCCTTGAATGTAAGACTCCCGAGATGAAGGAAGACCATTAAGAGCCAACATGGTCAAATCTTTGTCATCAACAATATGACCATTTCAACTTAGAGATCAGATAATACAATTGAAAGCACTCAAAAAATGAAACACATAAGACAATAAACACTACAAGAAATTTGCTTACAACTCAGGCCCAGCTCATGGCTGATTTTGATACAATGAATAATAGCACCTCTCGTAGATGCAAAGATACAATTGAATATGCTTCTCCTTGAAATCGGCCTGTTGTTACAAGATGAAGTGTTGCTGCTTAGGTGCAAACATTTGCTTGGATTGAAAATAATGTTGAATGAACTTGATTGAGGAAATGAACAAACATCACCTCATATTTATACAAAATAAGGTGACTCTTCAAGGAGGTCAGCCTCTCTTGAAAATAATAAATTACAAAATAATATCAAGGAAGGTTGGCCTCATCCATTTAAATAAAATGAGTATAAATTAAATAGCCATAGGCTATCATTTAATTTATTACAACTTAATGTGATCGCTATCATGTATGAAAAATGTTGTAGCATAGACAAGGCAGTGGACTATTTGAAAAAAAACTTCAAAGAAATGTGGTCTCATAGAATTCAATGACAAACAAATGCAATTGAAAACTACTCATAGTTTTTAGTTATGCAATGTGAAGTAATTACATAACTGCTTAGGTTGACTTTGTAAGAACTATATTATAATTGAAAAATTTTCATCTATGAACATCTAGTTGTTAGTTATGCAATGTGAATTAATGATTTGAGTTTGAAAGATGTGTAATGCAATGTAATCAGTGATATAAATATAAACTACATAATATAACCATTCAGTTTTAAGCTATTGTACATTGATATTTAACCATTGCTCAAGATAAAATTTTCAAAGAGTTTAATCATACACATGAGGAACAAATTAAATTTTGATTGTCAACTTCTATATATCAAATTATCCAATAATCAAGTGTATGTCCATATACAAAAATGGCATTGATGCCAACTCAAACAAAGTTTTACAAAATGTGGCATATGCCATCTCAATATGTATTCAAAATTTACTTGCCAAAATGTCTATCTCATCCTAAACTACTGGTAGATCATCAAAATGGAGCCTCTTTGAAGCACTCATTGGCTCTGAAGGTAGCTGCACAAGAAAACTTCAAACCACAATTGAGATTAGTTATACTATATAATTTAAAATCGAATAATTAACATCAAAATCAATATACATTGAATTTTAATTGAACTCTAAAATTGAAATCTTGATTACCTGAAATATACGTCTCTTCAAAGGGTCAGCAGTCCTAGAATATACCAAATCAACTTTTGAAATGCCAATCTATAAATGTGAACAAAAACATAAAATTGATCCAAGTTAGCATATGATTATTGGTAATAAGAACTTATTTACCAAACATAAAATAAAATAAGCACATGTACCTCTTTAGGTTGATCTTTTTCTTTATCTCCTTCAGGTGTTTCGACACCTCCTCTTTGAGGTGTTTCAACACCTACTCTTTGAGGTGTTCCACTAACTACTCCTTTAGGCGGTGTGTCCCTTGTCAACATATCTGTAAAGCTCATAATTGCCTGTAAATAATATTGACAAGTACATATGAAACTACCAATCTATGTCGACATATGTATAATCAATATAAGATCTTAAAAATCTTAATTCAATCCAATTTGAGTTCAATTACCTTCCCCTTATCTAGATTTGCGCCTCCATAGTCTGGACGAGACTGCACCTCACTCACACTGGGTATTTCCTACAAGAGGAAAACAAGATAAACATATAAGCTATTATATAATTTCATTAATGACAATTCAAATGACAAGCAAGTATATAATATAAAATGTAAATGAGTGAGTGTGAAAATATATACTGCATGTGTGTCCAAGCCAAATGAAATGGCCCTAAGGGTGCTATCATTCACCCATGCGAGCTCCTCCTCAGACATCAACTGTTAAATAGACCATGTAAATAAATATTAGTACTTGATACTATCTCTTATTAATATTCATTTAAAAAAAAATGCAATTTATGAAATTACAACTTAAATCTTGCTTGTGTCACTATTCCAGCATCTCCCTCTCTAGCAAGAGAGGATTTTGTAGGGTGCACTCCACTCCCCTACGACTAATCTATAATGTCTACACCATGGAGGTCATAATCAAAAGTGTCCAAGGGATGCTCAACGGGCTGCACAAGAGGAACCAAGCATATCTGGCAGCACATAGTGGAAGCATGTGGCACACAAATATGTGGACCTGAGGAGGATGATGCAATAGCACTCGAGCTTTTGCCAGCATAACCAAAATGTGGTTGAGCTACTGTAAGAAGCATGTGAAACCAAATGATCACTCAAAGAGTGAATAGCCTAAATATTCTGTGTGGATGCATCCTCGATAATCTCTAGATGATATATTGGAGGTGGCGGAGGAAGGGGAGGAAGGGGAAAATCTAGGTGCAGGACTACTCTAACTACCCCTAGTCTATCCTGGGGCATACCTCCACCGACGCCTTGGAAGGGTTTAATGTCAAATTAATTGACATGATGCCCTAACACAAACTCAGCATATAATTTTTTAATAAAGTAAAATGGTATGTCGGAATTATTGTTTGGTGGTTTATCAAAAACCATACACCAACAATCCCAAAATTTAGCTAAAATGTCCCTATGCATGCACCATTTTATGGAAAGTTTTATTTTATTAACATTCACTGGCAAATCGATGTAGGGGTCAATGAATAAAGAGGCTATTTGGGCTTTGGTTATTTGGAGATCTTTCACATCATTGTAAGACAATCCACATCGATAATATTCCCTCATGTCTTCTCGCCACGAATAAAAGGAATTATGTTGGGTCGAGAGGGTTTCTATATTTTTAATTATTTCCTTCAATGTGTTTGTCATATCTCTCAATCGAGGCATTGTCTAATAATTTTCACAAATGCCCCTCAATTGCCCCAATTTTTCACCAATTAAGTCTTCAATTGGTGGCTACGGAGGTGGTGGAGCATTTGATATTTGTGGATTTACATTTGCAGCCATAATACCTAATTAAAGTTAAAAACTAATTAAACTAATTGAAATTACACAATATAAATGAAATTATTGTAAAAAAACCCTAGTTTTTAATAAAAATCCAAAAAAAACCATACTTTTTCACAAAAATCAATAACGAACTCTTATTTTTTATAAGAATAAATCAACAACACTAATTTTTAATCAAGATCCATTTCAAAAAATTAAGTTTTAATAAAAAATCAATGTAAACTCTAGTTTAAAAAAAAAATTAATAGAAAACCGTATTTTTGAATTATTTTTAATAAAACCTACTTAAACTTAACATAATCTATTGAAAAATCAATTACAAGATCGAAAAAATGAAATACATACCTTTCAAATCAGATATCGGATCATAATGGATATCAGATTTGGGTTTCTCCTCTTGCGCCCGTGTCAAACTGTGATAAATGAAATTAAAGAGTCGGTTTTTTTTTATATACAGTTTCCAGAAATTGGATATCCGATTTGCATCAGATATCCGATTTGTGGAAAGTACCTTTGGTTTTTGGTTCGGGTAGAATTACTGACACCCGAACCTAGAAAATTCAACTCGGCCATTTCCGCGTTTTTGAGCCGATTCAAAACGTGATTTTTTCTCATTGCCACTTTTTGGCCCATCATGATCCTACACATACCCTTACTTTGATGAAGTCAATACTATAGAACCAAACAATGAATTTCCTGAACATATTGTTTGTATTTATCCTACAAACTCTCCTCTTTGGGAAGGTATCATGGTGGAAAAAAATAACAACATGGTTGCACTCCTTTCACTCCCTAGTAATGTGTATTCCTTGGGTCATGGTAAGAATACAATCCTCAATTTCCCTTTCTTAGAGATACATCAACCCAAGCCCAGTAAGGTTATGCATACGCAAGTTTCCATTAGATCTCCATTTACTATTGGACCTCCTCTACATCCTCTAATCTTTCCCCCACCTCAGAACAATGTTTCACATCACCCAAGTTACAATGACATTACTCACATATATGAAAAAGTGTATACTATCAAGGCCAACTTTTCTGAAACCTTGTTTCCTTACCCACACAAATAATATTACTTGTTGCTCCTTACCATGTAATAGTTGTAGGATCATAGCGTACTCACTATTGCATGTTTTGCATCCCTTGTGAGGAGCAGCATACCATCTTCCATTCCAAGCTCACCTTTTCCCTACACTAAGTGGGGGCAAATGGGTTGAGTAGCCTTTTCCCTCGTATGCCACTTATTGTTGCCTCTTTTGACTAGGTGTTAACCTTTCATGAACATACAAGAGAAAGCTTGGGATGTGGATGACATGTATTAATTTGGCTCGCATGTGACATACTTACCCTCTCATACCTTCTACTTTAAATCAATTTCTCATAGTACAATGTGTAGCAATTCCTTTAAAGCGGGGGCATACACTTGCACTATTTCCTTTTGCATTTTTCTTTTTCTTGGTTCTTAGTGCAGCCTTATCACTTCATATGATGAGTCTCTCACTTGGTGGTTGACATTGTGTGTAATCTCCTTCATGAAAGTGACTTATCTTAGCATATTACATTCCTCTTAGTGGCCTAATGTGATGCACTGCATCCCCTAAGTTGTGAATCTTCTATCCTTTGATTGGTCCTCTCTTGGAGACATTAGACACAATGTTCCCTAAGTAAAAGACCTCATATGAACTAAACAAGGCTCCTTTGAACATCCCTTTTTTCATTCTCCCCTTTTTCATTTTACATATTGCATTTTATGCACCTTCACATACATGGCCACCTTGCATAACATAACTTGCATGCTTGTGGTGCCATCTTGCACTTGTTCATGAGTTCTAAGCATCCAAGGCTTTGCTTGTCTCATGAACTGCACCCTTGTCTTTTGTGGAACCTTATCAAAGTTGTCAAGGAGTACAACTTTGGTATGGTTGAGCAGGAAGCCCAACTAGCAGAACGTCTTTCCCCATAAGCCACCTATGTGTGTGTGAGTGCATACCAACCGAGTGTATGTTTCTATCACCTTTTTGGCATTCTCACCCGATGGAAAACCGAAAGTCTCATCGGCCTAGAGCGACTACCCTCTTCCTTTTTAGACAAATAGCCTAGATCTGATCCACAACTAGCTAGACAAACGGTCAAAGCTTGATTTGACTCTTCCATCTCTCTTTCCACCTCTTTCATATCACTACTTTTGTATTCTTTTGTACTTATGTTTTTTCTGCCATGGGATCTTGATCTTGGGCTCTTGATCATCCCTCTTCATTGATGTCATCTCATCTTACTAGCATGAATACATTAGATACCGCTCAACATGCATGACTTGGCTACTTTATTGTGAGTTTGAAGCAAGTTCATCCTCTCACTAAAGTGGGGGCTAAATATGTCACCAAAAAGTGTAGTCTTTGGCAATTTTCACTCATTTTGGCCTTTTCCCTTGGATTTTGGACTTTTTTATGTTGATTCAGTCTTGAAAGCTTGCAATTGAACAATAATCCAACGATGTTTTACTAAGGTGTTGTGAAGTGTTGTAACACATTTCCTCACTTTTCAAAGACCCTTTCAACATAATTCACCTAGACAACACCCTTTTACCCCTTTACAAGCCCTATGCCAAGGTGTTGTAAAGTATTCTAAGGAATTTTCACATCTTCCTAGGCTTATAACCCCTAATTTAACCATTTTATTATGCTAATTTGTCCCCTTAATGTACTTTTAGTCTTGACTTAAGTGTGTTTTAGGAAGAAAATTTGATAAACTTCATTAAAAATTATTTAATTCCCGACCACCACTTGAAATTTCCCAAGTGGACTAGGTCGACACCTTGGGCGACCTAGTCCCTTTTCGCATAAATTTCAAATTTTAAACAAAACCTAAGTGGAATCTTGCCTCCTAAACCCTAGTGTCGGCCTATCATGTTGCATTTCGAGAAACCTAGGGTTTTTCATGTACAAATAAGGGTTTTGACCTTCATTTTTCCCTCTCCCAAGCTCATTTTTACATCTCTTCACAAGCACTCTAGCACTAAAGTCTCCAAAGCAAGAAATCAAGCACAAGGGTTTCACAAGCAACCTCCCTTTCATTTTTCCTTGCATGTTGCCAACATCTTAAACAAAGGTTTGGTAAGTGTTTGTATTAGCTTTATCATTCAATCATCCATTCCTTTAATTATATTTCATTTCAATTTGATTATTATCAAAGGGGTTTGACTAAGGCAAACCCCTATATCCTAACATCCAACATTTTCTTCTTCCTTCTTTGTGTGTATTTGTAGATCTAGTTATTTTCCAAGTTTGGAGATCATTCAAGAATGGGTTGAAGCCTTTTCAAGGCATTTCCTTGAAAACTAGGGTACAACATCCACAAAAAGATACTTCTAGGCTGAAAATCAAGGTTTTTGGTCTGAACACTTGGAGGAGCAGAGAGTGCAGATCAAGAACTCTTGTTTCCACCTTCAAATTTTTAGAAAAGGCAAAAGGGACATTCCCTCTAGTTGTGTGACCTAGTCCTAGTGTTCCTATTTTCCAAAGATTTTTGCACATCTGGATACCCATTTGGCTGAAATAGGTCTCAAGTCGGTTTCCTGAAATCACCCCGAAAAAGGACTAGGTCACCCAACTTGGCACAAGTGTCCCATCAGACATAAAATCATTTTTTCTAGAATTTCAGAGTTCCCCCAAGTTTGCAATACATTTCCAGGTACCCCTCTTTCATTTACAGCTTTCTATTTTATCAAAGTTTACATTTTTAGGTCATTCTAGTTTATGCTTACATACAACATTATGGTTTCAAACATAGTTCATTTTGGTAGTTTTGCATTAATAGTTGATTTCTATTTTCAGCCTATAGCATTTAGGACATTCCATATCACACACTTCACACCTTAAACCCCCATTAACATATAATATTTGAATGTAACCCATGCATTTTGGCCCATCTTTCTCCTTTTAGGTGAAAAACCTTGGAAGTGTTAGAAACCCTAACTTCCAAAATCTTCGTTACACCTAGAAACCCTAATTTGGGACTAAATCGCCCAGACTAGTGTATGAGTCCTAATGGACATTAAACTCTTTTTTTTAGCATTTTAGGTTTCCATTCATGCGTCTACATGTTTCTAGGTGCACATTTCTGATCTCTCAATTTACTATTCTATTTTGTATTCATTTCTAGGTCATTTATTCAAGTCTTGTATATCATTAATTTTCATAATTAGGTTTTGCATGTTATTTGTCTTTCCAAGCCCCATCTTGGTGGTGAACCCCTCTTTATTCATTAATCATACTCTAAGACTGTTGGCAAGAGACACTACACAAGTCATCTAGTGTTGTCATTGATGGTAACCTAGTCAATAATCCCATCCACATCTCAATAATTGCTTATACTGAAAGTCAGATTGAAGTAATGTATTATCTGTGAAAGCTAAAACAGGGTATTCGGCATAGTTGTGTATATTGGCTCATATGTAAATTATTTTTATCATTTTATGTTATGGATCTCAGGGAAGGTATTTTGATGTATGAACTATCTTATCTATGAATCATAGGGGTTTACATTGATTGGTGTGCAAGTTAGAAGATCCAGTGTATTGATTTTCAGTCTAACAATGCAAAAAGGCCGACTAAATGAGTGTAGTGTGTTGTGGATCCTTGAGACATAATTGTTTAATGTGTTTCATGTTCGAGACATGTTTCTTTGCATCCTCACTATTTTTTTTCTGACATTGGTTGACTCACATTGATAATTATCTATGCATTGGGCTGATAGTTTGTGCATGTTTTATATTTTGTTTAAGTTGACATGTAGCTATTCTAATCTCTAGTGGCAGATATATATAATCAATTTTTCATATCATTTTGGTGTGTTTTGGGATGTGATGCGAGAGTTGAAGGAATATAGATCAATTGTGCACAGTTTCATTTGAGTAGAACAAAGATTGGTGATCCGAATTAAAGAAGACAAAGTTTCATGAGTAGAAGCAGATAGAATGTGAAGAATGTGAATAATGTGAATAATGTACTTAACTAGAACTATAATTAGGCATTAGCAAATGTTATTTCATAGTTCATCTACTCCACTTGACTTCTAGATATGACTGTAAGACAATGCGTCTTCTTTTGGGTAAAAATCCTTTTGTATTTGAGTTGTGAGCTCTAGGCAGGGTATTTGAATGCATGTGCATTTCTTTTGTAAACACTTATATTGAGTATACTAAAATAATGGATTGATCTCCACCGTGGTTTTCCCCTAACACGGTTTCCATGTAAAAATCCTTATGTTATGGTGTTGTGGCTTCTTGTCTTATGTTCTTGTATCTTTCTTTTGGTTCAATGTTATAAGTGGTTTAATATCAAGTTAATAAAGTTAGATTTTGCAGAACACTGATTCACCCCCCCTCTCAATGTTCCTTGATTCCAACAATTGGTATCAGATTCTGGTTCCTTAGAAGATGTTTAATATCTTGGGGAAGATCCAGGAAGGTGATTCAATAGATTCTTGAAGTCTTCATCAACAACTTCTAGTAGAACTTGATGATCTTCATCAGTCCAAATCTGAAGTCCAAGAATTGCAAGAAAGCCTCATGAATGTTGAGAAATTCACTCAATCATTGAAAGATCAAATCAATAAGTCCAGGGAAAAGCGAAAGGAACTTTGTGATCAAATCAAGGAGAAAGAAAGTAAAAGCATGGAAGATGAACACCTAATTCAAGCCTTGAAGGAAATACAAAAGAATGTGAAAAGCTCGCCAAAGATAATATTTTCCTAAAGCATGAGATGGAATCTATTGTGATGAGGCTTACCAAGGAGATTGAAGATAGAAGGAAGAATGAATAAAATCCGACTCAGTATTGAAAGAAAGATCTGACGAATGCAGCAGATTCAATCAAATGGAACTTGAATTGCAACAATCCAGAAACAATGAAGAATAGCTTGAAAGATAGATTGTCATTCTCAGGGATGAACTTGCTACTACAAATAAATACAAGAAGAAGTTCGAGATTATCTCAGCTAAGCTTGATGAACTGGTTCAAAGTCAAAAGACTGGAAATGACAAACAAGGTCTTGGAAATGAGAAAGGAGAAAGCTTTGGATATGGTCAAAGGAAATTTAGGTCAAGAAATCAAATGAACAAAGCTAGAAGGTATCCGGTAAGATAACCCAATGCTCAAAATTTTAATGGATATTATTTTGTTTCCAATAAATTTTATCATATGGATGCTCAATTTAGAAGTAGAATCAATCCAAGTGGTCCATCATTTTTTGCTTAGTGATTCAATTGCAATAAGTATGGTCATAAGTCAATTGAGTACAAAAATATGACCAAAAAAAAAAATCAATAGAAATGTCAGATGTTATGCCTGTAGTAGATTTGGCCATATTGGTAACCAATGTAGATCAAGAGAAAATCAATGGAATAATTGGTCTGAACAAAGAAATTTTGTGTGCTATAATTGTAACAAATTTGGTCACATTGCAAGATTTTGTAGAAGCGGGAAGGGTCCGATAAACAAAGGGAAAAATATGAAAAAGGATGATAAGGGAAAATGAAAATTTATTGTGGATGAGATAATCAAATGAAGAAGACATGGGTGAAGAAGAGTGTCTCTAATGCAAGAAATGAATTAGGACTAGAATCTGGTACTGAAAATTCCTCTAGGAATTAGTCTAAGGCCTCTGGCCTAGGAGGAGCTCTCAAGAAAATATTTTAACCCCCCTGTCGGTAGTTGGTACCAAAATGTGGTAAATTGCAACGATTGCATTAATGATCTACAAATATTTTGGAAATATTTGTGGAGGAAATTTATGCAAAATTGAAGGTCCACAGAAGAATTTTCTTTCATAGACTATGAAAACAAGGTATACGGAAGACCTAGGGCAAGAGCATTTATTACGATAAAAATTTAGGAGTGTAAATGATAAAAGGCCACTTCTATTCCTCATTTTTCACTTTGCATCTTAAGAAGAAGAAGTTTGGAGAGCTTTGTAAGCGAATTTTAGTGTGATACAAGTTTGAAGGCAATTCGGCGGAAAGGTATTTATCTGCAAAACTTGTGAATTTGAAATTTTTGGAAATGGTTGCTATGTTAGTCGTTGATATTAAGGATTGACCCCACCTAAAATTCAAATGGCACCCATTCAAATCCATTGACATAGAACCATTAGGTGCATTTTTTTCAGTTTCGTATGGTGTTTTGCACATTGAATATATTAGGGCATATATTCATGTGAATGTTGAGGACTTAGGCAGCTCCCAATTGTTAAATATATACACAAATCACATTATGGGAGAATATTTATGTGTAAGGCCTGAATTTAATGCTTTGGAGGAGAAGAAGTTCACATAAATTGTGAAGATTCCCATGTTTGATGAAAATGAATGGGTTCAGTACATACTAAGTTGTGTGCATGTCAAGTTCATATGGTTAAATCAGCCCTTCAAGATCACAAGAGAAGTTATAAGCATTGTTAGTGGTTTGAATTCAATCGATGGGTTGCCCACATTGAAAGTTGTGAAGAACCAAATAGTCACTGAGGCAATTGGTTTCAACTTCGATAGAAGAGCCATGACAATTAATGACATCATTGAATTGGATGTAAAGTTTTCTTCTATGGTCATTAGATATAAAATCTATCACTCCAACTAGGATAACTCTGTATCTGGTACTGCAATCTATAGCTTATCAAATGGTCAAGGAAAACAAAAAATATGACTTATACGAGTTACTCTGAAGCCAACTAATTGAAAATATTGGCTAAATCAAGAAGGATAAGAAGAACTCTTTCAAGTATGGAAATCTTCTTTTGTGTCTATTCTTCTACTTCATGAATGAAGTTTTGGGAGTTGGTAAAGTGCAATGGGAAAGTGACAGACATGTAGCTGTTCAAATCAGAGATGTTATTAGAGATATCAAAGGAAAGAAAACTGCTATCTAGGGCTACTTCAAAAACTTTTAGAGTGTAATGCAAGCTATGGAAAGGATTCCTAATTCTATTGTGGAAAATTATAAGGACACTATTTTCTTCACGGTTGACATTGATCAATGTTTGATGGAAGCAACAGACCCTAGAATAATTTGGATAATGCTTATGGGATATGAGGTTGAAGAACACATTTTGGATTTGTATGTCGAACACTTATTGAGAAAACCTTGGGATCCGACAAAAGAAATGTTTGGTACCTTTACAGAGAAGGATATACAAGTGCATAATCAATTGAGGACGCCTATGATAGTCTGGAAGGTGAGAAAGGAAGTTAAAGCTTTTGCAGAAATCATTGGTATATCAGTTGAAGCTGTGAGGGAAGCTAGGAAGACAAGAGAACAAGTTGAAAAAGGGGATCCTACTAGAACTGAGTTAGCTAATCTGGAAACACCCTCTACTAGATCTAGATCTACAAGGAGCTCTACACCCTCATCCAATCCTACAAAGAAATCAATCCCTATAAAAGCTCAAGTCAAGACATCTGAAAGAGAAGGAAAGAGGAAGAAGGATAAAAGCACAAGAGTCTATGTTACAGTTGAAGATGATGAAGAAACTGAATCAGATGAATAAGTAAGAGAAATCAAGCATAAGGGCTCAAAGGCATCAAAATTCTCTAAGGAAAAGCCCTCCGATGAAGAAAAAGGCAAGAAAAAGGTGAAAACTGATAAATCAGGTATGACTGTACAGGAAGTGTACAAAGATTTAATCAAGGATGGTAATCTCAAAACACTTTCTGAATGGTATGACACTTTTGATAGTTTCGGTCAGAGAACTGTTGAAGAAGCTACAATAAAATATTTGAATAATTTCAATATATGACTCTCATAGAAATAATGTCAGGGTTACCTAAAGGGTTATATGAAGTCTTAGAAATGAGGAGAGTGAATGCAAGAGCTGAAGATGAACGAATGAGAGAACTCATACTTTCCAATCTATGTCTGGTAATGTCAATAGAAGAAATGAAGAAAATCCTTAATGAAGCTAAAAAGGATTTTAAGAGAAAATCAAGGGTGAATAGGCTTACGATCGGGTAGACTAAGGAAGTGGCAAAATACATTGAGAAAATTCTTAAGGCAATTATGTTGAAGAACATATATAACGTTGTGTTTGAAGGATCTCATGATGAAGATGTTTCATTTGGTCTGAAAGTTCAAGATGTTCCGGCTAATATTGGAAAAGTGAATGAAGACACGATTGAGGACACTCAGAATCCTCTGGATATTGAAGATACTAAAATTACCATAGAGACTGAAGCTCCTAAAGATATGACATTTGAAGAAGTAGAGATTCCCAAAGTCAAGCAAGAATCTAAGATTGAAGAAAAGAAGGCTAAGGAAAAAGAAGTTTTTATGGAAGCAAGAGACACTGCAAAGGAAGTAAAGAAGTTTTTAGAAGAACAACAAGAGGAGTTTGACCCTAAATTGGTTGAAATTCCTATAAACTTGGCCACTCTATGTCCTATTCAGAAGTTGAAGGTGGCATCATTTTCTTAGATGAAGGCAAGGGAGGAGTTATTGAAATCTCACATTGAGGATAGTGAGCTACTAAGTCTTGCATCTGATATCTTGGAGAAGATCATGCCCACACATATCAAGGATTCATCCAATTCTCCCTCCAGTCAGCTAAAGAAACTTATCAACTTTGTAAGTACTAACTTTGAGTCTCTTGAAAATTCAGCTGACGATAAGGTCCAGAAAGAACTTGATGCAAACAGGTTCAGTAGATTGAAGTGTATGATTGCTAATGATCAATCCTTATTAGCTACCTGTGAAAAGAACATTCAAGGTGCATTATCTGAGGGTGGAAATATTTACAAGTCATGCTTATCCTTGTCAAAATTCACTGAGGTCTCTGAGAAGAAAATTAAGGAATATGAGAAACAGTTAGTAGATATTTCTCAAACCTTTGATTGTCTAACCATTTATGTGAGTAAGCATGAAGATCAAATCATATCTCTTCTTGACAAGATTAAAATTTTGAAGCATGAAAGAGACAAAATTGATGAAAGGGTATGTGAACTTGGAGGACTAATTGGTCCTAAAATGGAGACAATGCTTAGTGCATTGAAGGAAGCACATGATTCTATGGTTGTCAGTGATCCGAAAAATCTTGAGTCAATGGAGATGAAGTCCTACATGTTATATGGTCACATGACTATTTTGGAGAGTCTCAAAAAGGGTTGTGACACTAGTTTAAGCCCATTGAAGAATAATTTTGTAGACATATTCAAGTTCATGTACAAGTTCGTAAAGAATGTTTGTACATATACAGTTTTGTATGATTTCTAGTAATGCGGATTTTCGTCTTTGCCATTGATGTCAAAGGGAAAGTGTGGGATGGTGAAAAATTTAATATTCATCTTAGGGGGAGTTTTGATAAAAAAAAAATTGAAGTTTTGAGGATTGCAGTGTATTCATGTTGGTACTGATTTCGACACTTCATCATTTTTCACTAAGTGTTGCCATTAATGCCAAAGGGGGATATTTTTGGCAAGAGATACTACACAAGTCATCTCATGTTGTCATTGATGGAAACCCTAGTCATTAATTCCATCCACATCTCAGTAATTACTTATACCAAAATTCAGATTGAAGTAATGTATTATTTGTCAAAGCTAAAATAGGGCATCTCACAAAGTTGTGTATATTGGCTCATATGTAAATTCTTGTTATCATTTTATGTTGTGGATCTCAGGGAAGGTATTTTGATGTATGAATCATAGGGGTTCTCATTGATTGGTGTGTAAGTTAGAAGATCCGATGTATTGATTTTCAGTCTAACAGTGCAGAAAGGCCGACTAAATGAGTGTAGCGTGTTGTGGATCCTTGAGACATAATTTTTTAATGTGTTTCATGTTTGAGACATGTTGTTTTGGATCCTCACTATTTTTTGGATGGAATTGGTCAATTCGGGTTGATAATTATCTATGGATTGGGCCAATAGTTTGTGCATGTTTTATATTTTGTTTAAGCTGACATGTAGTTATTCTAATCTCTACTGGCAGATATATAATCTATTATTCATATCATTTTGGTGTGTGTTGCGATGTGATACGAGAGTTAGAAGGAATATATATTGATTATGTGCAGTTTCATTTGAGCAAAACAAAGATTGGTGATTTGAATTAAAGAAGACAGAGTTTCATGAGCAGAAGCAGACATAATGTGAAGAATGTGAATAATGTGCTTAACCGTAACTATAATCAGGCATAAGCAAATTCTATTTCATAGTTCATCTACTCTAGTTGACTTCTAGATATGATTGTAAGACAGTGAGTCTTCTTTTAGGTAGAAATCCTTTTGTATTTGAGTAGTGAGTGCTAGGTAGTGTGCCTGAATGCATGTGCATTCCTTTTGTAAACACTTATATTGAGTATACTCAAATTATGGATTGACTTCCATCGTGGTTTTCTCCCTAATAGGGTTTCCACATAAAAATATTTTTGTTATGGTGTTGTGGTTGCTTGTCTTATGTTCTTGCATCTTTCTTTTGGTTCAATGTTATAAGTGGTTTAAAGATCAAGTTAATAAAGTTAGATTTTGCAGAGCACTGATTCACCCCCCCTCTCAATGTTCCTTGATTCCAACAAGGAAATCCTATTGTAGATCTCTTTCTCCCACTTCATCGTTGGATTGAGATCTCTAGGATTTCCTTGAATGAAAGAGAAGAAAAATTGTAGTTCTATGTCCTAGACCATAAGAGCTACTATTTTCCACCTTTCATAAAGCTTAATTTTTCTAGAAACAAAAAAAAATTGGTAGACTTGAGAAGGAGAGAACACTGCTTACTAGTCACCAAAAATAAGTTTTGGGAGTCTTTCTAAGACTCATTCACCCATGGGTGAATGGGTCTTTTTTCAGGAATTTCAAACTTTGAGGAGCCTTTGATGTTAGTCTATAGCTTCTGTTTGATTTGGGTTGTAGTGTCGAAAAGTCAAAAATTAGATATGTAGGCGAGAGTCCATGATTTGACAGAAACTTTTGCAACTTTGAAAACTTTTCAAATCTTATTCTTCAAAATATCTTCAATCCTTCTTCAACCTAATATCTGCAAAACAAACACAAGAGGGAAAAAATGTTTGTTTTTCATGAATGGGGGTTTACCTTGGTCAAACCTCATTTGGGTAATCAAACCTTGAATTGAAATGAAATATCATGAAAGAGATAATGAATGAACAACTTTATGTTACCACTCACCAAACCCTTGAGTAAACCTTTGGATTTCTGAAATGTTGATCATGATCTTGCATTAAATGGATTCAATGGATGTGAACCTAGATTCTTTAAATAAGACTTGGATACTTGACTTGAATCTTGAAACGTATATCACAATGTTAGCTCCAAAAATATGCATGATTCAAGAATATTTTGACATGACACTTGGATCTTGAATGCTGCAATAAATCATTGATAATTCTTCTCTTGAATGCTCTTGATCATCAAATTTTCTCTTGTAAAGTCATATCAAAAATTCTAGGTGAAACTTAGAAAACAAAATTGTATTTATAGGGTTGATCATGTAGTATAGTCATTTTCTAATTCTTCTAAAAAATTTGTCTTCTCATTAAATTACCATTTCTCATTTCTAGTCATCTTGTAAATTAAATCCTTAAGCGCACTCATCACTTTATCCAACTTATCATTGGAATTTGTTGCCTTGTCATGATGTCCTTTTGGATTCTTAATTATTTTGACATCATCTCTCTACCAACTTTTCTTGATTCTCTTCTATTTCCCTCAATATGCAAAGAAATCTTAAAATCACCTCTCAAGGTTTGAGGATCCTTATCCCTCAACAAGTATCCCATCTTGGAGTCAAATGCATTATAATAGAGAACTAACCACATCTATTTATTTGGTATAATGTTTGTAGGAACTCTATACATTACTTTAGCAAACCTGGGGTTGAAATCAAAGACTAATTCATTATGACCCTTTGAAATTCTAGTGAATTCATTGATTATAAACCTAGGATCATTTTTATCCCCATAATTTTATGTGAAAATAATTTTGAATTCTTCCCAAGATTCAATGCTTGCCTCATATAGACCTTTGTACCAATATCTCCTATCCTCGATTAGATATTACATAAATAAATTCATTACTATATCCTTATCTTCAATCTAAAAATCATCAATTAAGTTTAGAAAAGTTCTTAGGTGATCTTCACCTGATATAACATTATTTCCAAAAAAACTACTTAAAGCATTTCTAACCTCATTTGGAATAGGATTAGGATATCCAGGAATACCATCAAAGCTTATCTACCTATATATTTCCATTTGCAAAGGTCTTCTTATATGAATATTCCTTGTAGCACCTTGTTGTTGACCAACAATATTTTGACTTACAACATTTGAGTCAACTTGTGGGCTAGATTGTGGGATACTCTGACCTATATGGGATGATGGTTGAGCACCAGCTGTTGAGTTGTTTGTAGTAGAAATAGCATGTGGGTTTTGAGAATTTATCTTAGAAAATGAAGAACCTCTTGATCTATAAGATACTTTCAAGAAATCTATATATCTTTGTAATTCTACTTTGACAGCTAATTCTCCATTCTCTCCAATTCCTTTTTTAGAGTATCTATCTCCACTTGTAGTTGCACATCTTTAGGATTAGGTAATACAAATGTTGAAACCTTTTGAGGTACACAATTTTCATTTATGGTTACACCTTTTGCAGAATTAACATGTTTCTTTCCCTTATCTGTAGGCTTCGATGCGACATTTGTGTTGCAAGCTAATGCTACTATGCTAGCAGTAGGAGGTTTACTCCATGTACTAATTTGTGTGTTTCCTAAGGGATCACTTTCAATATTGCTACCAAATTTAGGATTAAGCTTGGTAGTATTTGATGGCAAATAATTTGTTGGAGTTGGTATAGATGAGGGATCTTCTTCATAAGACTTATTCATTTGAGAATACTTTTCTCTAAATTTATCTTTGTAAAATATATGATTCCTATGTTGAGTTTCTTTATCCTTAATATTCATGAGCTTTATCTCTTGTAGCCTATATATTTCATCCTAAAGTTGTTGGAATTCTTGTGACAACTCATTCTCATCTGGTAAATCATTCTCACTGTCTTAGTTATTAGTGTAAATTTTAATAAATTGAACAACAATTGTGGTAATTGGGTTAATAGTAGGGTTGGAGTTAGCTAATTCCTTTTCAAGAGGGATACTACTTATCACTGTCTTAGTTATTAGTGTAAATTTTAATATATTGAACAACAATTGTGGTAATTGGGTTAATAGTAGGGTTGGAGTTAGCTAATTCCTTTTCAAGAGGGATACTACTTAATAAGTCATACTACGAGGAACTAGAAGTATTTTCTGGAGGATCTAGGCTACAAGCAACTCTAGCATCAAAATTATCTTACAAGGTTTTCTTTATTAGCCATTTTTTCTTAGCAAGGCTATCAAGATGGGTTCTTTCCTCACTCATAGTAGACTTAATAACTAAATTATATTCATTTTTGGGACACATTTTGAGTTCAAGATCAATAAAATATCTTAAATTCTCATTGCTACTATAATGAGAACCCCTAGATCCAAGAGGAGGGGGAACGGAATTACTTGTAGTTTTCTTCTTAAATGATTTCTAAGGATTGTGTGACAATTCTCCTTCCAGCTTATGTTTAGGAATTTTGTTGAGCCCGGATCTTGTTCCTCTCATGGCTTCTAAATTCTCCTTCTTAATTATTTTGCACCAGCAAAAGAGACTCAAAGTCACCACCCAATTATGGGAAATCAAGTTATTTAAAACAATTCTTAGAGAAGAATGTAAATGCATAAGAAATTTGACAAATCCTAACATAGATTAAAAGGAACTTCACATGAATATGCAATTTCAACTAGAAACACTTAAGAAAACACATGAAAATTTTTTTGACTCTATATTAACAATGCAGCTGAATTTTCAATGTATCCCCAATAGAGTTGTCAATCTATTGGTGGTTTTTAATTCGTTGGCCAGTCACTCAAGATAATTAACAATTAAGAATGACTAGTCTATAGATTATCTTTGAGATCAGCTTGGGAATTAAAAACCACAAACACCACTCTTGGTCCTCATCTCCATCAATATTTAAGAGTGATTAAAAAAGATATTGGCTATTAAAAAATAAATTTATATTTAATATTTTAGATAGATATCAAAGTGACATTTCTATAATAAGCATTTTATATAAGTATAATTTTGTAGATATTTTGACATAGTTTCTATGATTTATGAATTATGATATTATTATTGATAATTAAAATACCTCTTCAATTATAATAAATTAAATTTTATCTAAAGAAAAATATCTTAGAAAAACTTTAAATAATACAAATTCAATATAAATATCTCAAAATTGTTTTTATGTAATTATATAAAAATAAATAATTTATTACATTAAATATATAATTTACACAATTCAATTTTATTTACTACTTTTCTAAAATCCATCATTCCTTAATGAATAATTTCATTTGCGGATTATATTCTATTGAAAAAATATATATTTTTTAACCTTATTTTGATGATTGTTCTTTAGTTGAGTATACATCAGAAATTAATTCATGAAGATATGAAGAGTTCAACACTAAATTTCTCAATATAATAAGAACATATACAATACATTGTGATAAGAGAATATTACATAAGCTATTTATGATTTCATTTTTTTGGTGTATATTACTATTTAGAGTATTTCTAAATTCAATAAGGTTTGAATATATTTTTATGTTTTTAAAATTTATAAATATTTAAAATTAAATAAACTCAACTTTCACATTGAGGAATATATATCTCTATGTCTCTCTCTAAATACAACTAAATGGTAAATTTACTATAATAAACTACACTATTTGAATTTAAGACAAAATAACTCACTTTAACATAACCTCTTCCCCATAAAGTACACTTCTAAGCTGTGGACAATGCATATGAAGGTGGGTGCTTCCATTTAATTCCACATTAAAGATCAGGTGCCTCCATATACTTCCACATTAAAACTTTATATACTATTTCAGGCCAAATTAGGAGAAAGACAATTTTTTATTAAAACTAATGGATGGCTCAAAAAAAAATAACATCAATGCAAGGTTCCAAAATTTCTTGGTTGGCCCATACTTTTTATTAATAGCTCAATATTTTTCTTACAATGTAATTTTAATTTTATTTAATCAAAGGGATGGTCCTTGAATTGAACCTAGGGCATCAAATCCAATATAAATTCATCATCATCATCATACTTGTAGCCATCATATTCATCTTCAACCTCAACTCAATCAATGGTCTTTCCAGAAAAATCTAAAATCTTCTCCCACTCTTCGTCCTCATCTCCATCAATAGTCAAAAGTGCTTATAATATATTTGGTGGCTCTAGAAAAATTCACATTGCTAGTGGTGAATTTTACTTGTGGTGAATTTGTCATGGTGGTGAATTGTTGGCGTGAATTTTCGACGAGTGAATATTTAATTTAATTTGTAGATTAAAAAAGATATTTTTTATTAAAAATAATATTTATATTTAATAGTTTAGATAGATATCAAAAATGACATCTCTATAATAAATATTTTATTTAAGTTTATTTTTTAAATATTTTGGCATAGTTTCTATGATTTATGATTTATGATAATATTATTCAAAATTAAAATACATCTTCAATTATAATAAAGAGAATTTAATCTAAAGCAAAACAACTTTAAATAAAACTTAAAATACTGTTAACAAATACACTATGTTGTGTAGATTACTTTAATTGAATAGAGCTCAAAAATCAATATAGGTGAATATTTTGAGTATCTCAAGACTTTTACTATAGTCTTTCAAATTTGATTTAAAGCCGACTATGAGAGAATTATAGGGGTACAAACATTCCATCAAATTACATTATATTCTTTCCATTTCATTAATCTCAAGACTTAAAGTATTGCTAATGTATTGAATTTTATTGTAGTCTTTCAAATTTGATTTAACACGTGACTATGAGAGAAGTATAGGGGTACAAACATTCCATCATATTACATTATATTCTTCCTATTTGATTAATTAAATAGAGCTTAAAAATTAATAAATGAGATCACACAAGGAGTTTAACTGTATAGTACATTATGTTACAACTATTGTGTTGAGCTCCACTAAATTCTAAAATTTTGACTTAATTGAGGAGAGTTCAAAAGCTAATACGTAAGAGTATAAAATAAGTTCATCAATAATTCTAAACTCAAGAAATTTTGAGTATTTAAAAATTTAAAAATATATATTATAAAAAGCATAAATATTAAGATTGTTACACTAAAAGTGAGTATAAGATCATTATATTATTATATATGTATTTATTACTCAAATCTTAACTTTGTAAAGATGAAATGCATCATATTTGATATGAAAAAATATTTATATAAATTATTTACTATAACCATATCTAAACAAATATATATTAATACTTATAATCAATATAATCTATAAATATAAATTAATTTTTTTTAAGTTCTATTTAAATTTTTATTTTAAAATTATTATAATTAAAAATTAATTTAATCAAAAAATAATGTTCAAATTTTAATAACCAAATTTACTAAAAATATATTTATATATTTAAAATATACAAATATTTAATATTTAATATAAATTAACTATCATATTTAAATCTAAATATAAAATATATAATATAAATTAAATACTAAATTTAATATAAATAATATAATACAAATTAAGTACATACTCTATACTGCCTCAATATTTCCCTATAAAACCCACTTCTAATCCCGAATTACTACAATTTAAAACATAAAACAAAAAACAAAAAAAACTGCATTTTAACTGAAAAAGTAGCTTACCGAAACACATTGTGTAGCGATAGCTTACCGTGGAATACTAAATGCTGGGAACTGTGCGTGAAGATAAGTGCTTACTCATCTCACGGTGAAGGGATGATTCTCATGAGAAAGTCAAATTTTGGTTAAAAATAATGGGAGGCTCCAAAAATAACTTACACCGAGCAATGGAACCCTCCCAAATGGCTTGGTTGATCCAAAATTTCCATATTGCCGAAGTTTAGAATATAGCTCAAAAGTTTTCATATAATAATTTTAAGTCTATTTAACCACAGGGGTTTGTTAGAGGCACTCCACAGAGACACGATGGCTTCCAAGAGACAATCTGACAATTCCAGATTCATCAATGGTATTAAGAGAATGAGAAACAGTTGGAATAGGGTTACGAGTGAAGAAAAAGAAGGGGAATTTAAGCAGTCTCATACCAACTGGCTCACACTTGGATTTGAGCCATGGAGACAGGATGGATCAAAGAAAGATACATATGGCAAGGGTAAAGTAATTGTTGCAGAGAAGAAAGGTGATTCTGCATCATGCATAGAGAATGGATCAAGCATGTATAAGGCGAAAGATGCAGAGAAGAAAACTGAGAGTTCACGCAGAGAGGATGGCTCAAACAAAGAAGTAAATGGCATGGAGGAATCAAACAAAGAAGTATATTCCATGGAGGAATCAATGTTGATACATTATATTCCAGAGGACATCTTGAACATAATATTTAGTAAACTTCCTCTTCATATTCTGTTTAAATTTCAAATCATTTGTTCTTCATGGCAGGCTATTATTTCTAGATCTGCTCACTTTCACAATCTGTGGGAGCAGAGTAACATGCAAATGTGGCTGGTCATGGATCATTATGATGTAACAAGTGAGTCTTCTGATGGGTTTGCACTCTTTGATCTCAATAGAAGGCTAAGGTTCAAGAAGATATTTAGTGATGAGTGGAGATGCAATCACTCAAAATGGTTTCTCAGAGCTTCAGATGGGGGCCTCCTGCTTTATAGCTGTAAGAGAAATGGAACCCTTCGACTGATCAATCCATTGACAATGCAATCCCATACTCTTGAAGATGCAAGGGTGACCAGAAAAAGCAGGATTTCTTTCTATGTGAAAAGGTATCATGATGATGTGGCTGTGCACCTCAAGTTTGATTCAAAGGAAAGGACGTATCAGGTAATTGTTATAGTTGGATGTCTTCATCTTTTAAGAAGAAAGAAAATTTTGGTTTTGATCTATAGATCTGCAGATCAGAGATGGGATATTAGAGACGTTCACTTGGCTCAAAGAGTGAATGGATGTATGGCACTCAGCTTTTTTCCAAGCATTATAATACAGAACCAAAAAATCTACTGTTTTTCCAAACATGGGGCAGATGTGGGTACGCATGATTTGAATGGAGATTGCAATAGCAGGTTTGTTTATACAATGGGGATGCAAGGTGTAATGCACCAGGCCTTGGGAATTGTTGTGTACAAGGGGAGAATGATAATGGTGTGTAAATTTGAACCAATGTATTTCCCACCATATACACATGCTTTGATTTTTTATGAGTTTGATGAGCTTGCCTTGCAGTGGAGATGCAAATATGAAACTGTTCTATCGCCGCATTATTTGCCTCCTGGAGTAGTTTGTGTGGGAGGGGATCGTATTTGGCTTATTCTGAAAAGAGACAACCATCTCAGCCATATAATTTCTGTAGATATAGATAATGGGGAGGTGAATGTATGGCCAGAAGTTTACCCGTTTATGTTCAATGTGAGGAACTGTCTATCAATGCCTCTAAGCTTTTGCCCATGCTCTTAGATCTCATTATTCTTGGCTTTTAGGGTCATCCTTTACCGTATTTAGTTATCTATGGGCACCCGTATTATTTGTTTTATTTGTTTTCTGAACCAGTGAAGTCTATGTTATGTTCCATCAATAAAGGGTCCTAAAAGAGTTTTATGATTCAAAATATCAGTCCGTGGCTTTAAAAATGGCTGTATTAGTTCAGATTGTAATAGAATTTGGCTGTATTAGTCTAGATTGTAATAGAATTTATCAAGCTATTGGAAATAAATGATATAAATATTTTTTTTTTTCTTTTATTACAATATAAAAATGTCATTTTTTAATTCTGTGTTTTCTGATCTTAATTATAATATTAGAGAAGGTTAAAAAAATGTGAAAAAGTGAAGAGGTTTCATTGATTGTATAAAAAAATGAAGAGGTTTTATTGTTTGTATGAAAAAGTGAATAGGTTTTATTATTTGTATATTTGTTAAAATTTTGGTAGTTTTTCGAATGGAATTAACATCAATTTATGTTATAGTTCATGCTATAATGGTTAAGTAGGCTGGTTAAAAATTAGTAAAACATTAAGAGAAAAAATAATTTTAAAAAATTCTGAAATTGTTTGAAGACAATAAATAGTTTAATTTTTCTTTATACAATTTTCTACTACCAGTGTGCTAATGCCCATCACTTCAGAGATTTTACTTATTTTTCAAATCTTACCAATTAAATATGATAAATAATCTTAGACATAGACAATTGTTTTAAAATTTAGAAAGGATGATGAAGGACTTATATTAAATTTATATATTTCATAAATTTTATTTTATGATGTTTTGTGAAATTAAGATACAAATCATGAACAAAAATAATATTTTGATACGAATATATATCACATCATGTTGAACTTATTTTTCTAACACTAATAAACTATCCACACATTTTTTCACACTTTAACCCTTACCTTATTCATTATTACCACTATCCCATTTTTCATAAATTCATCAAGAAATAGTTGTGGAAAAGAAAAAAGAAAAATGTGGGAGAATATGTGTATAGTTGTAAGCGGAGGAATTAGTATGCAAATGATGGAAATTGAAAAATTTAAATTGAAGTCTTGAGCCATGTTTGTATGATAAGTGATATTTGAGTAATTCAGAAAAGCGATGCGTAGAGATTTATATGTTTATGTTAAATGTGAGAAACTGTCTATCACTTTTTAATATTTTTCAAATCTCACAAATCTATATCTTCAACAGATGCAATTCATATAGAGAGCTTAAAAAGAAGAGGTGATTTTGTTGCAGATCATTCATTTCAAATTTATAAATTTGGGGATTATAATTTTGTGGTTCTCTGTAAAACAAAATGAGTGTTATCAAATAGAGGGGGTAAAAATTCTAATGAGAGAAGGTATGTAGTTCAAAATTTATTTGAGAATATTTTATAATTGTAATGGTGCAGAAACTTTGTGAAAATTTTATTCATTATAATGGTAAATTTTTTATGTGTATTCTATATTTCATTTAATTGTATATTTACTTTAAAAAAAGATATGATACAAGTACATATTAATAAATGGTGTAAATTGATTCATTTTTCTAAAAATAGTATATCTCTATCTATGTTTTTCTACACTTAACTTTTACTTTATCTCCATATACAAATATCTCCACATTTATGATATAGTATATCCATATAGTCATCATCCTATCTTTATATGCTCATACTCATATATTTTCCTTATCATTGCAATTATCAAATTTACATATACATCTACTTAGTTATAGTATTTATTTACTCATATCAAACTATTTGACTATCTACTACCAAGCCCACAACTAAATGGTCTTTTATGTATTCATCTTATTGTTGCACTTATCAAATTATAGTTGTTGTAGTGTCAAAAAGTGTCTGTCTGTTACATTTTCAAACTTGTTTGGGCCCTTGTGAACTAAATAAACCTAATTGTGCCCTATTTAGGGTGTTGTAAAGTATTTTCTTGTACTTTCACACTAATCTAGGGTTTTCACCAATTAATTAGGTTTCTTTATGCCTTATTTGGCCTTAATTAATGCATCTTTTTGAGGATAATCCTGACACATATGTAATGACCAATCAAAAATCAATGTTTTTGGATACCTAATGAAGTGGGAGGAGGAGCTTAAGAATATCAAGAGAAAGAATGGAAGTCCTACAGAAAAAGGAGAAGGTGAGGGATGTCGAAATTTCATCCCTATCCCAATAGGCGCTGGCGGAAAAGGCCAAAATTCAGGAGGAGCTCACAAAGTTTCAGTCCTAGGATCCCAACCTAGTTACTGAACTATAACAGAAAAACTAGGAGCTCTAGGGCCGATTGATTTAGGCAGACTCGGAAATACAATAGAAAGATGATGAGCTTTAGGGCAAGCAAGCTCAATTCAAAAAAGAATTCCAAGAGCTAAAGCTCTCTCTAGAAAAAGAGTCCACAACTCGAGGCCAGATTGAAGAGTCATTACAAAGCAAGGATGTCGAGTTGAAAAATATACAGGAACAACTCTCTGCAACAAGAAAAAGGATTGAGGAGTTGATGCAATTTGTTGGGTCGAAGGAGGTAGAGACTGGTATTTCGAAAGAACCTCCTCAACTGCGTGTTCCTCAGTTAGATCTCCTTTTGGTGGCCCAGTAGCTATATATCTCCTATTGGGAGAAAGTCAAGGCATCTTGTTTGACACTTCAATCGACACTCCAATTGATGGCAGACATTGTAGGTTTATTCAAGAAGGTGCGAAGAATGATGGAGCATGTTCCCAAGTTCATTATAGAAAGGGTGCCCAAAGCAGAGAGGTTACTCAATAAGTTGTACATAGTAGTAGACGTAGACTTAGTCTCTGCATGGATTGAAGATCGGAATTCAATTTCCAAGAAAGAGAGGGAATTCATCTATTGTCATGCGGCTATCGCCCAGTCTAGCAATTTCCAAGCAACACTGAACCGAACTATGAACAAAGTGTAGATGCAATTTTCCCAGTTGACTCAAATGGGCCTCCCCTCACTCGTTCTCTTCAATGACATAGTGGCCATCGTGAACAACATTCCAGTAAGGATCAAGGAGAAACAACAAGACATATCTTCCTTTCAAATTTTTAGTCAACCTTCGACGGTGGTAGACATAGAAGGCGCCACCTATCAAATAACATGTCTCTTTTTTCAACTCAAGTCTGAGATGGGGATCTCAATGGAGCTTCCCTTAAAAGAAGCTATCGATCTAAAAAAGGCATATGAGAATTTGTGCACCACATCAATTCCTTCAGAGGTCGAATGGCTGCCTCTACAGATCACACTCGCAAAGCTCTAACTCTGTTTACCTAATGGATAAAGCTCTGGTCTACAAACCAAATTTTTTTAGTTCCCATTCCACAGGTGAAATGCTCCTGGTAGTCGCCAAAAGTTGTGGATTGAAAAATCCTTAGAGCTTCCTTTGGGTTAATATTGACTATTTTGCACAGCCCCGGTCTGCGCCTTGTATGTTTGAGCAGCTCAAGCCCCCTTTTATGTCACCCTTGTGCACTTGCTCCACATGCCCACCACACACTCATTGAATGGGATTCTTCCCTTGCTTCTCTCTTGACCTCCATCTCTTCACCACATTTCAGAAGCACAAGCTTTGGGATCCCTCTCTCCTTTGCTTCTCCTCCAATCACCACCTATGTGCTATGTTGCATCATTCTGCAAGTAGCTTTTTGGCGGTCCCCACAACCAGTGTTCAAATGTAGACCTCTCCATGTGTCAGCTTCGAGGGGATTTTAATTGAAGTGTTGGAACAAGTGAGTGAGAAGCTCAATCTCTTTGTCACATGTCGCCCGGAGAGGTTCCTTGATTCTTCCTTGGGACCACAACCATCATTTACTGGGACGCGAATCTTGTTCAAAGGTGACTACATGTGATGAATGAAATCTTTCTATTGCAACGACCTTGGGGAATCATGGAAACAAGTATTATTACTTGTATCTACGAATCTTTTCAGTTACTGGTTTGATGGTGGTGGGTGGTCTATATACACTCCTCTTGCTCTTTGAGGAAGGGTTCAAAAATTATAGAAAAGAGACTGAAAATCTCTAAGCCTTTGTAGTGTTTTCTAATTATTGTATTGAGATTTACAGACTATTGCCATTGTTCGGCCTCTCTATTTCTTAGTTGATATAAGACATGATATTGTGCTACCTGTTGTATTAAGTAGTTTATTTGCAAATTTTATGACTTCAACAGAAATTTACTGTTTGGATCATGGCCCAAACTCTTCTTTTACTTTATCTTCATATACAAATATCTCCACATTTATGATATAGTATATCCATATAGTCATCATCCTATCTTTATATGCTCATACACATATATTTTCCTTATCATTGCAATTATCAAATTTAGTTATACATCTACTTAGTTATAGTATTTATTTACTCATATCAAACTATTTGACTATCTATTGCCAATCCCATAACTAAATGGTCTTTTATGTATTCATCTTATTGTTGCACTTATAAAATTATAGTTTTTGTAGTGTCAAAAAATGTCGTCTATTACATTTTCAAACTTGTTTGGGCCCTTGTGAACTAAATAAACCTAATTGTGCCTTATTTAGGGTGTTGTAAAGTATTTTCTTATACTTTCACACTAATCTAGGATTTTCACCAATTAATTAGGTTTCTTTATGTCTTATTTGGCCTTATTTTGCATCCATGAGCCTTAATTAATTCATCTTTTTAAGGATAATCCTGACACATATGTAATGACCAATCAAAAATTAATGTTTTTGGATATCTAAAGAAGTTGGAGGAGGAGCTTAAGAATATCAAGAGAAAGAATTTAATTCCTACATAAAAAGGAGAAGGTGAGGGATGCCGAAATTTCATGCCTATCCCAACAGGCACTGGCGGAAAAGGCCAAACTTCAGGAGGAGCTCACAAAGTTTCAGTCCCAGGATCCCAACCTAGTTACTGAACTATAATAGAAAAACCAGGAGCTCCAGGGCTGATTGATTTAGGTAGACCTGGAAATACATTAGAAAGATTATGAGATTTAGGGCAAGCAAGCTCAATTCAAAAAAGAATTCCAAGACCTAAAGCTCTCTCTAGAAAAAGAGTCCACAACTCGAGGCCAGATTGAAGAGTCATTACAAAGCAAGGATGTCGAGTTGAAAACTCTACAGGAACAACTCTCCGCAATAAGAAAAAGGATTGAGGAATTGATGCAATTTGTTGGGTCGAAGGAGGTAGAGATTGGTCTTTTGAAAGAACCTCCTCAACCGTTTTTTCCTCAATTAGATCTCCTTTTGGTGGCCCAGTAGCTATATATCTCCTACTAGGAGAAAGTCAAGGCATCCTGTTTTACCCTTCAATTGAAACTCCAATTCATGGCTGACGTTGTAGGTTTATTCAAGAAGGTGTGTAGAACGATGGAGCAGGTTCCCCAGTTCATTGTAGAAAGGGTGCCCAAAGTAGAGAGGTTTCTCAACAAGTTGTACATAGTAGAGGACGTAGACTTAGTCTCGGCATGGATTGAAGATCGAAATTTAGCTTCCAAGAAAGTGAGGGAATTCATCTATTGTCATGTGGCTATCGCCCAGTCTAGCGATTTCCAAGCAACATTGAACCAAACTATGAACAAAGTGTAGATGCAATTTTCCCAGTTGACTCAAACGGACCTTCCCTCACCCGTTCTCTTCGATGACTTAGTGGCCACGATGAAACACATTCTAGTAAGGATCAAGGAGAAACAATGGGACATATCTTCCTTTCAAAGTTTTAGTCAACCTTTCACGGTGGTAGACATAGAAGGCGCTACCTGTCAAATAGCGTGTCTCTTTTTACAGCTCGATTCTGAGACGGGGATCTCAATGGAGCTTCCCTTCAAAGAAGCTATCGATCTACAAAAGGCATATGAGAATTAGTGCACCACATCAATTCCTTCAGTGGCTAAATGGCGGCCTCTATAGATCGCACTCTCACAGCTCTAACTCTGTTTCCCTAATGGATAAACCTTTGGTCTACGAACCAAATTTTTTTGGTTCCCATTCCACAAGTGAAATGCTCCTCGTAGTCACCAAAAGTTGTGGATTGGAAAATCCTTAGAGCTCCCTTTGCCTTAATATTGACTATTTTGCACAGCCCTGGTTCATGCCTTGTATGTTTGAGTAGCTTAAGCCCCCTTTTTTGTCACCCTTATCCACTTGCTCCACATGCCCACCACACACTCATTGAATGGGATTCTTCCATTGCTTCTCTCTCGACCTCCATCTCTTCACCACATGTCAGAAGCACAAGCTTTGGGATCCCTCTCTCTTTTGCTTCTCCTCCAATCACCACCAATGTGCTATGTCGCATCATTCTACTAGTGGCTTTTTGGCGGTCCCCACAACCAGTGTTCAAATGTAGACCTGTCCATGTGTCATTTTCGAGGGGATTTTAATTGAAGTGTTGGAACAAGTGAGTGAGAAGCTCAATCTCTTTGTCACGTGTTGCCTGGAGAGGTTCCCTGATTCTTCCTTGGGACCACAACCATCATTTACTAGGAGTTGAATCTTGTTCAAAGGCGAATACATGTGATGAATGAAATCTTTCTATTGCGACGACCTTGGGGAATCATGGCGACAAGTATTATTACTCATATTTGGGAATATTTTCAGTTACTGGTTTGATGGTGGTGGGTGGTCTATATACACTCCTCTTGCTTTCTGAGGAAGGGTTCAAAAATTATAGAAAAGAGACTGAAAATCTCTAAGCCTTTGTAGTGTTTTCTAATTATTGTATTGAGATTTACAGACTATTTCCATTGATCGGCCTCTCTATTTCTTAGTTGATATAAGACATGATTTAATGTGCTACTTGCTTATTAAGTAGTTTATTTGTAAATTTTATGACTTCAATAGAAATTTACTGTTTGGATCATGTCTCAAACTCTTCTTGATTAGTAGATGTATGTGGAAGTTATACTATGCAATTTGATTAACTGCTTAGGGTTTTCATCTTTGTTTTTCTGTTATTCTTGAAACATAGCAGATTGCTAAATGAGCCCTCAAACCATATCCAAAAAGATGGTTTCCCATGCCTAAAAATTTAAATATTGATGCATCACCTTAGATTAATTTTTATTTTATATTTTCTTCATTTTCCCTTTCCAAACCCCCAATTATAAGAAGAGTTGGCTTCTTTAAAACTCTTGGAGGTTAGTCAGTTTAGCGCAATTGGTCCCCCCATTAACTGATTTTCTCATAAGGTTGTTTTCATAGCAATTTTAGGCATCAACAGGTACAAACGAGGGCTCTTCTTCATAATAATTACATTTGAGGAAGCTTTTCTCTCAATTTATCTTTGTAAAATATATCATTCCAAAGTTGAGTTTCCTTATCCTAAAATCTTCTTGAGCTTTATCTCTTCTAGCCTATTTATTTCATCCTAAATTTATTGGAATTCTTGTGAAAACTCATTCTCATTTGGTAAATCATTCTCAGTGTCTAAGGTATCAATGTAAATTTCAATATCTTCAACAAAAATTGTGGTAATTGGGTTAATAGTAGGGACAACGTTACTTAATTCCTTTTGAAGAGGGCTATTGCCTAATAAGTCATACTGTGAGGAAGTAGAAGTATTTGTTGGAGGATTTATGCTATGAGTAGCTCAAGCATCAAAATTATCTTACAAGGTTTTCTCTTTTAGCCCTTTTTTCTTACCAAGGCTATCAAGGAGGGTTTGATCCTCACTCATAGTAGACTTAATAGCTACATTATCTTCATTACTGCGAGGCATTATTAATTCAAGATCAATAAAATATCTCAAATTCTCATTGCTACTATCATGAGAACACCTAGATCCATGAGGAGGAGGAGGAACAAAATTACTTTTACTTTTCTTCTTCCATGACTACTAAGGATTGTGTGGTAATTCTCCCTCCAACTTTTTTTTAGAGTATTTGTTGAGCGGAGATCTTGTTCCTCTCATGGCTTCTAAAAATTTCTTGAGATTATTTTCTTCTTTCTTCTTCATAATTCTTTTGCACCAACAAAGGAGACTAGAAGTCACTGCCCAATTATGAGAATTCAAGCTATTTAAAATAATTCTCATAGAAGAATGTAAATGGGAAGCAATTTGATGAATCCTAACACAGACTAATAGGCACTTGACATGAATATGAAATTTCAACCAGAAACACTTAAGACAACACTTAAAAATTATTTTGAATCTATACTAAATGATCTACAACAAATTTTCAAGGTATCCCCAGTAGAGTTTCCAATCTATTGGTGATTTTTAATTTGGTTTCCAATCACTCAAGATAATTAGAAATTAGGAATGACTATTCTATAGATTATCTGTGAGATTATCTTGGGAATTAAAACCCACCAACACCACTGTTGGTACTCATCTCCATTAATATTTAAGAGTGATTAAAATAGATATTGGTTATAAAAAATACTATTTATTGTGTCGCCAAAAAGTGTAGACTTTGAAACTTTTCACTCATTTGGACCTTTTCCTGTGGATTTTGGACCTTTTTTAGCCTCTTGTTACCCCTTTCTAAGCCTTGTGTCAAAGTGTTGTAAGGTGTTTTAAAACCTTTTCACACTTTCCTAGGATTTTCATCACTAAATCAACACTTTACTATGCCAAAATGACCCCTTAATACACATACAAGTTCTATCTTAGTGAGTTTTCATGAGATAATCCCGACAAACATAAATAACCACACTTTAATTATCGAAAATCAATGAAAATTTCCCAGGTGGACTAGGTCGCCACCTTGGGTGACCTAGTCCCATGTGGCATAAAATTAAAAATTAACTTAAATTTCTTTTGGGATATTGTCTCTAAAACCCTAAGGTTGGCCTTTATGGTGTTATTGCAAGAAAAATAGGGCATAACTTGTATAAATAAGCTTCAAAACCCTAATTTCTCATTGGAGACCCTCATTCTTCTCAACTCACACTCTTCTCACCTCTCATCTCTCCTTCTTCTCAAGCAAGCTAGGGTTTCATATTCTAGGTCAACAAGACATCTTTGCTAAAGCATCCAAGGGTTGAATCCTCCATTGCTGCAACTCAATATCAATCATTATGGAAAGGTAACTAAGTATATTTCTTCACATTTTATGATTTCCCATTTAATTTCTTCATTTGATTTAATTATCTACAAAGGGGTTTGACCAAGGTGAACCCCTACACTCCAACAATCAACATTTCTTCTTCCTTCTTTATGTGTTTGCAGATTCACGTATTTTGTAGGTTTGGAGATCATTCAAGGATGGATTGAAGACTTCTTAGGGCATCTCGTTATCAACTAGGGAAAAACATCCACAAAAGGACACCTATAGATTAGATTTTGCATTTTCAGGACTAGACGCTTGGAGGAGTAGAAAACACGGACCAAGGGCTTCAGACTCCATCTTTTGACTTACAGAAGTTCAGAAGAGGACTAGGTCACCACTTTGGGTGACCTAGTCCCACCAAAGCTGTTTATTAGAGATTTTGGTAGATCTGGATACCCTTTTGGCTAAATGGGCTCCAAAGAAGTTTTCAAGAATTTGCTAAAAAAAGGACTAGGTCATCCAACTTGGCACAAGTGTCCCGTTCAGATTTGACATCAAATTCAACAACATTTCCAACTCCTACAAGTTTCCAAGTGAACACCCCTTTCATTTCCATTTATTTATGTAATATTTTATTCATATTTCTTATGTTATCTTGTACATACTTGCATATCTCAATGTGTATTCAAACATAGTTGCATTTCAAAGATTTTACATTATTAGTTAGTTTATATTTTCCATTTCCAGAATTTAGAGCATGCCACACACATCACTTTAAGCCCCTAACCCTCTTTGAATGAACACCAAAAATCATATGACTAAGGTGAAAGAGTGTCATTCCTAAACCAAGAGCACCTAGGTGAAAAACCCTAGGAGCCTAGTAAAGGGAAACCTCTTTCCCTTTCTTTCATATCTTATTGGCCATTCATTTATATTTAATATTTTAGATAGAAATAAAAATGAAATTTCTATAATAAATGTTTTTTTTTTTTTTGTAAGTTAATAGTTGGTTAGGCCAACACCATATATTATCAAGCAAAAAATAACTGAGTATTGATGGCCTTTCGAATCAAGTTCGAAGTTCAGAATGCCATATTGGCCCAACAACAAGCAAAAAATTACTACTTACTAGTCAAAAAATAGTCCCAACCACCTATCTGTATTTACCCTACTACCTGATATGACTAAGAAAGAGTAACTATTTTTCTAACCAACAATGCCACGGTGGTCCATCAGGGTTTTCTTCCCTTCATCCCCCTCGGCTTTCGGGGGCCACACAAAGCGGTGAAAATGGGGCTTGAATCCTCACGGCCCGAACTCATTTCCTTCTCTTCCTTCCGCATTTATTTTGCATGTGCAACACGTGCCTTCACTAGGCATTTCAATTTGCATCTCATGTGCACCGAGCCGATTGTTATCTCTTCTACATCCCATCCATCCTCTTCCAGCCAGTCTTCTCCTAAGTCTGGTAGTACAGGGTCACTAGGGTGTTTCCATCCTCATCGTCACTGTCCACTTCGAACCCTTCATGAGCCATAAAGTTTCCCAAGTCCTCCTTTGTCATGGGCGAAAGGAGGCCCGCCAAGTGCAAAAGGAAATGTTTTATATAAGTTTAATTTTGTAGATTTTTGGCATAGTTTGTATGATTTATGAATTATGATACTATTATTGAAATTTAAATACCTCTTCAATTATAACAAGTAAATTTTATCTAAAGAAAAATATCTTTAAAATGTTAAAACAATACAAACTCAATATAAATACCTCAAAATTATTATTTTAATTATATAAAATAAATAATTTATTGCATATATTAAATATATAATTAAAAAAAATCAATTTTATTTACTACTTTTCTAAAATTCATCATTCATTAATTGATAATTTAACTGGTGGATTCTATTCTTTTGAAAAAAAAATAAAAAATTTTAATTTAATTTTGTTGATTGTTATTTAGTTGAGTATACCTTAGAAGTTAATTCATGACCATATGAAGAATTCAACACTAAGTTTCTCAATATAATAAGAATGCATACAATACACTGTGATAAGAAAATATTGCATAAACTATTTATGATTTCTTTTTTTCTGTATATTTATGTTTGATATTACTATTTACATTACTTTTATGGGTTTGATCCTCACTCATAGTAGACTTAATAACTACATTATCTTCATTAATGGGACGCATTCTCACTTCAAGTTCAATAAAATATTTCAAATTATCATTTCTACTATCATGAGAACACCTAGATCCATGAGGAGGAGGAACAAAATTACTTGTACGGCTAATGATTGTGTGGCAATTCTCCTTCCAAATTTTGTTTAGTGTTTTTTCTGAGCTGAGATCTTGTTTCTCTCATGGCTTTTAAAAATTTCTTGAGATTATTTTCTTCTTTCTTCTTCTTAATTATTTTGCACTAACAAAGGAGACTTAGAGTCGCTGCCCAATTACGAGAATTCAAGTTATTTAAAACAATTCTCATAGAAGAATGTAAATGGAAATAAATTTGACAAATCCTAACATAGACTAATAGGTACTTCACATGAATATGCAATTTCAACTAGAAACACTTAAGACAACACTTAAATTTTTTGTTGAGTGTATACTAAACAATCTACAACAAATTTTCAATGTTTTCTGAGTAGAGTTTCCAATCTATTGTTGATTTTCAATTTGGTTTCCAATCACTCAAGATAATTAGCAATTAAGAATGACTATTCTATAGATTATCTTTGAGATCATTTTGGGAATTAAAACCCACCAACACCACTCTTGGTACTCATCTCCATTAATATTTAAGAGCGAATAAAACAGATATTGGTTATAAAAATTACTATTACTATTTAATATTTTAAATAGATATCAAAATGACATTTCTATAATAAATATTTTATATAAGTCTAATTTTATAGATATATTTTGACATAGTTTGTATGATTTATGAATTATGATACTACTATTGAAATTTAAATACCTCTCAAATTATAACAAGTAAATTTTATCTAAAGAAAAATAACTTAAAAATGTTAAAACAATACAAATTCAATATAAATATCTCAAAATTATTATTTTAGTTATATAAAATAAATAATTTATTGCATATATTAAATATATAATTAAAAAAATTGATTTTATTTACTACTTTTCTAAAATCCATGATTCATTAATTAATAATTTAATTGGTGGATTCTATTCTTTTTAAAATAATCATTTCTTTTATTTAATTTTGTTGATTGTTCTTTAGTTGAGTATACCTTAGAAGTTAACCATATGAAGAATTCAACACTAAGTTTCTCAATATAATAAGAATGCATACAATACACTATGATAAGAGAATATTTCATAAACTATTTATGATTTCATTTTTTTGTGTATATTTAAATTTGACATTACTATTTAGAATATTTCTAAACTCAATAATATTTGAGTATATTTTTATATAATTAAAACTTAAAAATATTTAAAATTTAATAAAATAAACTCTTAAATTCAAAATATTTGTCTATCTCTATATCTAATACTAAATGATAAATATACTACCATAAACTATATTTTGATTTATGCCAAAAGAGCTCTCACTTTAACAAAACCTCCTCCCCATAAAGCACACTTCTAAGCTATAGACAATGCATATTAAGGTGGGTGCTTCCATTTACTTCCACATTAAATATCGAGTGCTTGCATTTACTTCCACATTAAAGCTCTATATACTATTCCAGGCCAAATTTTAGGAGAAAGACAACTTTTGATTAAAACTAATGGATGGCTCAAAAAAAAATGACATCAATGCAAGGTTCCAAAATGTCTTTGGTTGGTCCATACTTTCTATTAATAGCTCAAAATATTTCTTACAATGTAAATTTAATTCTATTTAATCAAAGAGATGGTCCTTCAATTGAACCTAAGGCATCCAATCCAATATAAGTTTATCCTCATCATCATATTTGTAGCCATCATATTCATCTTCAACCTCAACTCAATGAATGGTATTTTGAGAAAAATCTAAAATATTTTATGCCACTCTTTGTCCCCATCTCCATTAATAGCTAAGAGTGCTTATAATATATTTGGATCTAGGAAAATTCATCTCCATCAATAGCTAAGAGTGCTTATAATTTTACTTGGTGTGAATTTGACATGGCCCTGAATTGTTGGTGGTAAATTTTTCATCGGTTATTTGCCCATAGTGATTTTTTGTATGCCAATATCTTTAATTTAATTTATAGATTTAAAAAAATATTTGTTATTCAAAATTTAATAGTTCAATAGATATCAAAAATGACATCTCTATAATAAATGTTTTATTTAAGTTTATTTTTTAAATATTTTGACATAGTTTGTATGATTTATGATTTATGATAAGATTATTCTAAATTAATATACATCTTCAATTATAATAAAGAAAAAATAATCTAAAGCAAAATAACTTTAAATAAAACTTAAAATACTATTAACAATATTTATAAATATTGTATTGAAATACACTATGTTGTGTAGATTACTTTAATTGAATAGAGCTCAAAATCAATACAAGCAAACATTTTGAGTATCTCAAGACTTAAACAGTACTACTAATGTATTGAATTTCACTATAGTCTTTCAAAGTTGATTTAACATGTGACCATGAGAGAAGTATAGGGGTACAAACATTCCATCAAATTACATTATATTCTTTCCATTTCATTAATCTCAAGACTTACAATACTGCTAATGTATTGAATTTTAGTGTAGTATTTCAAATTTGATTTAACACGTGACTATGAGAGAATATAGGGGTACAAACATTCCATCAAATTACATCATATTCTTTCCACTTGATTAATAATTGAATGGAGTTCAAAATTTAATCCGTTACTATAAGGGAAGAATAAGGGTACAAACATTCCATGGAATTACATTATATTCTTTCAATAATTGAATAGAGCTCAAAAATTAATAAAGGAGATCAGAGAAGTATAAGGGTACAAACATTCCATCAAATTACATTATATTCTTTCAATAATTGAATAGAGCTCAAAAAATAATAAATGAGATCAAACTAGGAGTTTAATGTACGATTACAATACATTATGTTACAACTATTGTGTTGAGCTACACTAAATTCTAAAATTTTGACTTAATTGAGTAGAGTTCAAGAGTTAATACATGAGAGTATAAAATAAGCTCGTCAATAATTCTAAACTCAAGAAGTTTTGAGTATATAAAAATTTAAAAAATGTATATTATAAAAGACATAAATATTAAGATTGTTACACTACAAGTGAAAATAAGATTAATATATTAATATATATTTGTTTATTATTCAAATCTTAACTTTGTAAAGATGTAACACATCATATTTGATAAGAAAAAATATTTTTATAAATTATTCACTATAACCATATCTAAAAAATTATATATTATTACTTATAATCAATACAATCTATAAATTTAAATTAATTTTTTTAATTTCAATAATTAAAAATTAATTCTATCAATGAATAATGTTCAAATTTTAATAACCAAATTTATGAAAAATATATTTATATATTTAAAATATACAAATATTTAATATAAATTAACTATCATATTTAAATCTAAATATGAAATATGTAAAATAAATTAAATACTAAATTTAATATGCATAATACAGATTAAATATTAAATTTAATATATATTAGAAATCAAATAATAAATTTAGTACATACACTGTACTACCTAAATTTTCCCCCATAAAACCCACTTGTAATCTTTGTAATCTCGAATAGGCTGCATTTTAACTTGAAAAAGTAGATTACCGAAACACATTGTGTAGCGATAGCCGACGGTGGAACACTAAATGCTCGGAACTATGCGTGAAGATAGGTGCTTACTCATCTGATGATACTTTACAGATTGTCCAAAACCAAATTCTCATGAGAAAGTCAAATTTTGGTTGAAAATAATGGGAGGCTCCAAAAATAACTTACACCGAGCAATGGAACCCTCCCAAATGGCTTGGTTGATCCAAAATTTCCATATTGCCGAAGTTTAGAAAATAGCTCAAAAGTTTTCTTATAATAATTTTAAGTCTATTTAACCACAGGGGTTTGTTAGAGGTACCTCACAGAGAGACGATGGCTTCCAAGAGAGAATCTGACAATTCCAGATTCATCCATGGTATTAAGAGAATGAGAACCAGTTGGAATAGGATTACGAGTGAAGAAAAAGAAGGGGAATTTAAGCAGCCTTATGCCAACTGTCTCACAGTTGGATTTGAGCCATGGAGAGAGGATGGCTCAAATAAAGATACATATGCCAAGGGTAAAGTAATTGATGCAGAGAACAAAGGTGGTTCTACATCATGCATAGAGAATGGATCAAGCATGTATGAGGCGAAAGATGCAGAGAAGAAAAGTGAGAGTTCATGCAGAGAGGATGGCTCAAACAAAGAAGTAAATGGCATGGAAGAATCAATGTTGATACATTATATTCCAGAGGACATCTTGAACATAATATTTTGTAAACTTCCTCTTCATATTCTGTTTCAATTTCAAATCATTTGTTCTTCATGGCAGGCTATTATTTCTAGATCTGCTCACTTTCACAATCTGTGGGAGCAGAGTAACATGCAAATGTGGCTGGTCATGGATCATTATGATGTAACAAGTGAGTCTTCTGATGGGTTTGCACTCTTCGATGTCAATAGAAGGCTAAGGTTCAAGAAGATATTTAGTGATGAGTGGAGATTCAATCACTCAAAATGGTTTCTCAGAGCTGCAGATGGGGGCCTCCTGCTTTATAGCTGTAAGAGAAATGGAACCCTTCGACTGATCAATCCATTGACAATGCAATCCCATACTCTTGAAGATGCAAGGGTGACCAGAAAAAGCAGGATTTCTTTCTATGTGAAAAGGTATCATGATGATGTGGCTGTGCACCTCAAGTTTGATTCAAAGGAAAGGACGTATCAGGTAATTGTTATAGTTGGATGTCTTTATCTTTTAAGAAGAAAGAAAATTTTGGTTTTGATCTATAGATCTGCAGATCAGAGATGGGATATTAGAGACGTTCACTTGGCTCAAAGAGTGAATGGGTGTATGGCACTCAGCCTTTTTCCGAGCATTATAATACAGAACCAAAAAATCTACTGTTTTTCCAAACATGGGGCAGATGTGGGTACGCATGATTTGAATGGAGATTGCAATAGCAGGTTTGTTTATACAATGGGGATGCAAGGTGTAATGCACCAGGCCTTGGGAATTGTTGTGTACAAGGGGAGAATGATAATGGTGTGTAAATTTGAACCAATGTATTTCCCACCATATACACATGCTTTGATTTTTTATGAGTTTGATGAGCTTGCCTTGCAGTGGAGATGCAAATATGAAACTGTTCTATCGCCGCATTATTTGCCTCCTGGAGTAGTTTGTGTGGGAGGGGATCGTATTTGGCTTATTCTGAAAAGAGACAACCATCTCAGCCATATAATTTCTGTAGATATAGATAATGGGGAGGTGAATGTATGGCCAGAAGTTTACCCGTTTATGTTCAATGTGAGGAACTGTCTATCAATGCCTCTAAGCTTTTGCCCATGCTCTTAGATCTCATTCTTCTTGGCTTTTAGGTCATCCTTTGCCGTATTTAGTTATCTATGGGAACCTGTATTATTTTGTTTTATTTGTTTTCTGACCCAATGAAATTGTGCTATGTTCCATCAACAAAGGGTCCTAAAAGAGTTTTAGGATTCAAAATATTAGTCTGTGGCTTTAAAAATGGCTGTATTAGTTCAGATTGTAATAGAATTTGGCTGGATTAGTCCAGTTTGTAATAGAATTTATCAAGCTATTGGAAATAAAAGATATAAATATTTTTTTTTCCTTTTATTACAATGTAAAAATATGTCATTTTTTAATTCTCTGTGTTTTCTGATCTTAATTGTAATATTAGACAAGGTTAAAAAGAATGTGAAAAAGTGAAGAGGTTTCATTGTTTGTATAAAAAGGTGAATAGGTTTTATTGTTTGTATAAAAAAGTGAATAAGTTTTATTATTTGTATATCTGTTAAAATTTTAGTAGTTTTGCGGATGGAGTTAATATCAGTTTATGTTATACTTCATGCTATAATGGTTAAGTAGGCTGGTTAAAAATTAGTAAAACATTAAGAGAAAAAATAATTTTAAAAAATTCTGAAATTGTTTGAAGACAATAAATAATTTTATTTTTCTTTATAAAATGTTCTACTGTCCATTGTTCTAATGTCCATCACGTCAGAGATTTTAATTAGTTTTCAAATCTTACCAATTAAGTATAATAAATAATCTTAGACATAGACAATTGTTTTAGAATTTAAAAAGGATGATGAAGAACTTGTATTAAATTTATATATTTCAGAAATTTTATTTTATGATATTTTGTGAAATTAAGATACAAATCATAAATAACATTTTGATACGAATATATATCACATCATGTTAAACTTAATTTTCTAACACTAATGTTATCCACACATTTTTTCGCACTTTAACTCTTACCTTATTCATTATTACCACTATCCCATTTTTCATAAATTCATAAGAGCAACCATATGAGAATGTGAGGAGGCAGAACTAGTTGTGGAAAAGAAAAGAAAAATGTGGGAGAATATGTGTATAGTTGTAAGCGAAGGAATTAGTATGCAAATGATAGAAATTGAAAAATATCAACTGAAGTTTCGAGCCATGCTCGTATGATAAGTGATATTTGAGTAATTCAGAAAAGCTATGTGCAGAGATTTTTATGTTTATGTTAAATGTGAGAAACTATCTATCGTTTTTAAAGTTTTTAATATTTTGTCGAATCTCACAAATTTATATTTTCAATAGATGCAATTCATATAGAGAGCTTAAAACGAAGAGGTGATTTTGTTGTAGATCATTCATTTCAAATTTACAAATTTGGGGATTTTAATTTTGTGGTTCGATATAAAACAAAATGAATGTGTTATAAAATAGAGGGGGTAAAAATTCTAGTGAGAGAAGTTATGCTGCTCAAAATTTATTTGAGAATATTTTATAATTGTAATGGTTAAACTTTTTTAAATTTTTATTCATTATAATGGTAAATTTTTTATGTATATTCTATATTTCATTTAATTGTATATTTACTTTTATAAAAGATATGATACAAGTACATATTAATAAATGGTGTAAATTGATTATTTTTCTAAAAATAGTATATCTCTATCTATGTTTTTCTACACTTAACTTTTACTTTATCTACATATACAAATATCTCCTCATATATGATATGGTATATCCATATGGTCATCATCCTATCTTTATATGCTCATACTTATATATTTTCCTTATCATTGCAATTATCAAATTTACTTATACATCTACATAGTTATAGTATTTATTTACTCATATCTAACATTTTGACTATCTAGGGCAAAACCCAAAACTAAATGGTCCCTTATGTATTCATCTTATTATTGCATTTATCAAATTATAGTTGTTATTTGTCTAAACCTGACTATTTGACTAGCTAGTACAATTTTTTTTTTTATCACAAGCTCGACCTCCCAATTATAAACTTGACCTTTATATTTAAAATTTTAAAATTTTCAAACTAGTTGGGTTTACCTTTCTTTCCCAAATTAACTAAGTACAATTGTTCATGATTTGGTGTTATGTGAGAGTATTTAGATTTGTTTTAATAAATTTATTTCACATCTTCTTGCATCAAAGTATGCTCTCATCGTACAACATTAAAGGTCTAATCTATGGGTAAATTTTTTGACTTGGTGCATAATGAATAAAATCTCAACACCATATTCATAATCATAAACACTAAGTTATATAAACCATGCATTTTAAACTGGAATGTTTTTAAGTTTTAAACCCTATTTATTATAATTATAATTAATCATTAATTGCAAACCCTGTATCATTAACTACATAACTTAAACAATAAACTATATATACCATAAAAAAATTTAAACTCCAAATCCCAAACTATAATTTATTTTCCTATTCCCAAATCTTAAACCACAAATACTAAACAATAAATAAAAAATATTCAACCCTAAAAATGAAGTTCTATAAATATATTAAACTATAAACATTGGATCATAAATCATAAACATTAAAATCCCAGCCCCAAACCTTTAACCATAAGCCTTTAACTATGATTCCTAAATCATCAATAAGAAAATAAACTACTTGAATCTTGAAAGATAGGTTGCTAAAACATATGTACAATACGCCTTATAAGTTCCAAGCAATAAGTGAGTTTAATAAATGGTTTTACTATAAAACTTTAATAAGTAAATATTAGCTTTTCAAAATAGTCATTATATCATTGAAATTGTTCATAAATCCTATTAAAATAGTTACTTTGTACCCTAAACTAAGAATATTACATAAATTTATCATAAACCTTGAACTATGACTTAGAATATTGTAAATGATAAATTATAAACCCTTAAATAAGATAGATCATAAATCGCCAACCCTATACCATAAATCCTAAACAATATAAATCCTTAATTATGAACAATATACCCTAAAACCTAGAACAAAAATCCTAAAGTCGTAAGTTAAAAATTTAAATATATTTTCTTATCACTCTCATAAGAGACCATTAGAGCTCTAGACACATTTACTTACATACTTATGAATACATAGCTTAAACCCTTGTATTCTAGAAACCTGATTTTTTTCTTATATATCCTAAAATATTGCCTCATTACTCAACCTTATCTCTCCTACCTTTTAATAATCATTTTTCTCCAATATATGAGATAAACCACTTAATGGAGTAGATGGGAAATAAGGTTCTATTACATCTCCTAAACTCCATATTTTATTTCTATTAAGAACTTAGACATCTTAATACATAATTTGGACTAAGGTGGGAACCCTAACATTGGAATTGTAATCATGGTTGATAAAATAAATAATGTTATAGAATTAATAATTTTATTTCTACATGTTACAATTGTTGAGTAATTGAAAGTGGTGAATTAATTTTATTTTTGATTTATGACATGGTTGTATTTATACATGTAACTTGTTCATTTCAGGCTAACCAAGTACTAATACTTTGTGGTAGCATTTGTGTGAGGGATATAATAGTATTGTAGGTGTTATGGGTGCAACAAAGTGAACCTATAAACTTTATCCTAAGAATAGTATTGAAGAAGCCATTTAGCCCTACCTTTGTATCCATGAGAATTAATTCCCTATTGAATGCAAGCTATGCCTTGATGTTAAGCTTGTAATTGATCCTATTTGTGGAGAGAATGTGATCACAAAAGAATTTGTACTTGTGCATGAGCTCTATCAAGAAACATATGATAAACTGAAAGTGTGGATAAAGATGCATAATGGTTTTTCTTGCCCTACGATTGGATCGATCACCCTTCCTTTACAAATAGGACCAAAAAAAATAGATGTCTCATTCTCCATCATCTTGACATTGGACCAATTTTGTGTGAAGCTTGGTTACCCATGACTACACTCCATGGAAGTCTTTTCGTTGGTCATGCATAAATGCTTAAATTTTCCCTTTGACAATGAAATATTTACTGTGCACCATAGTGGTTCCAATCCTTTGTCCTCTCGAGGGAAGTTTTCATTAGATTTATTTTGGCCTAAGCCTATGGAACCTATTAAACCTTGATAAGACTTCTTTCTCAAATCTTATAGAAAGTTCAAGGAAAAATGTATAGAAAAACTATCCCTTGAAAACATCCCTAAACCCATGACTGAACCTACTATCTTAGATGAAACCATTATTGAACTTAAAGATATCATCAACAACCAAGACCAACTTAAGATATATCCTTTGAATATTTCCTACAAAAGACCAAGAGACAACGGAAAAAATCCTATCACACTTCCTAAGATAAAAAAAGTTTACAAAGCCAAAGAGAAAGTGGTTGAACAACCTTTCATGGTTCCTTATGTTCCTCCCCTTAGGGAAGAAAAGAAACCTATGGTTGATAAACCCACTCCTACATAAACACAACTTGAAATTTGTACTAAAAGAAATAGAAATGCTAGAGAACATAGGTGTAGATGTCATGCTCTTGCTCGAAGGATAAATGAAGACATAAACAAAGAAAATCAAAATCCAAACTTGACTGAACCAATACATGACGATTCTCACTCTTCGCCGCAACAAAAAAATCCTATACCACAACCAAAATAGGGTCCAAACCCTTCTTTGGAAATTATTGTTGATCTCCTATTATGATTAATTTACATGACAGTGAGGAGATTGATAAAATTGATGAAGATTTGCATAATGAATTGAATACATTGTTTTCCTCTTCTATGAGCTTGCATCATAATTCTCTTAGGAAGATTGTTGAAATTGGTGATGGTCCTAGTTCGACACTTTCTATTGTCCCTTTGGCTAGTTTTATGTCTTTTGTATATGATGAACATGATTGGAATGTGGACGACTTGATAATAGGTTGACTTGCATGTGCCTTACTAGTCTTTTACATTATTATTTTTCCTTTGTGTGATTGCATTTGTGTAATGTGATCCCTCGTGTTGTTCTGTTTGATGTATATATCTCTCTCTTTGTGGCATTCCTCTATTTGTGCCTACATTCTTCTCTATGTCATAAATATTTTACCTTTTTCTTTACCCTTTATTTGTCTTGTGTTTTCCTTTTGGGGTTGATGCAAGGCGTCGATACATTCATGTCTCTTCCATGTTGACCCAAAATTTTATCTTTTATCTTTTCTTTGTCTTTTTTTTTAATTTTGGGGATGATGCAAGGCGTCGAGACATTCATGTCTCTTCCATGTTGACCTAAAAGACTTTCTCTTTGTTTTCTCTCTCTTTGTGTCATTCTTCTAGTTCCATGCATATTTGTGGGATGATGAAAGTTCCAAGCTCTCTAACAACATTGTAGCAAGAACATATTTACCCCAAATCCATGGATCTCTCATGTGTTTGGATTTTTATTTTGGGGGAACCCCTTCCTTTTTTCATGATGTAGCTTTATTTAGAAACATATGACTTGGCATAGGGCTTTCCAAGTTAGCTCTCATGTCTTCTTTATTATTAGCATTTTTTATTATTTTTCTACTTTAAAGTAATTTCTCATAACATGTTGCTTAGAAATTTCTTTAAAGTGGGGTCATACATTAGCATTATTCATTTGCATTTCATGTTTTATTGTGTATTATTCTTACTTCATGTGATGCATATTTCACTTTGTCGTTGACATTGGGTATGATGTCCCTCAAGAGCATGATCTCTCTTAGCATATTATATTCCTTTTAGTGGCTTCATGTGACACACTCCATTATGTAAGTTGCGAATATTTTGGGTATGTGTAGGATCATGATGGGCCAAAAAGTCGATATCTAAGTGATATGATGGCCCATGTGGTTGACGACTTTTTTCCCCCCAAAATTGATTAAACGAAAAGGGTTTTTAAAGGAGATTCTCAAATTTCCACCAATATAAATTATGCTTTACTTTGAATTTAATAAACAATTATTATTCATTTTCTATTTAAATTATGAGTAAAATCCTTATATTTAACAATATTTATAGATTTCAAAAGGTATCACATTTTTTGAATCTGAAACATGCGTCACATTCTATGATTTGCATACTATAAGATTAAGAAAAAAATGAATTTCATGAAGTTTTGACCAAGTTAAGGTGGTCACACGAGTTTTATATTTTTTAAAAGTTGTAATAAAAAATTCATAATCAAATTATTTACTTGGAAAATAATTACAAAAAAATATGCTTCACATCAGGACATGAGTCCTCTACTTATATCTAAAATCTTATAACAAATAATTATCATTTTATTGTGGTTAGGGTGGTTAGATAGACACCTACTTATTTTTTCCCTGAAATTTAAGTACTACTACATTGAAATTTCAAATTTACACCAAATAGATTTAAAAAAAAAAAACCTATTATTTTAGAAATGACATTCAATTTGCTACAGATTTTATTCTTACATATTTTTGAAATAATATAGATAACTTATTCAAATTTTTATGTCAAATTTCCTAACTCTAATTTTCTAAATTTTTATTGCCACTTAAGGACCTATTTTTTGCATGATGATCCTACACATACCCTTTTATTATTTGATTGGTCCTCTTTTTGAGACATTAGGAATAATGTTCCCTAAGGTAAAAACTTACATGAACTAATTAAAACTCCTTTGAACATTCCTTGCACTACTTTACAATTTCAGTTATACGGCCACCTTGCATGCATGTGGAACCATCTTGTTTGTTTATGAGTATCAATCATATGAAGCTTTGATTTCCTCATGAAGCTCAAAGTTCCATATTGTGTGGCATCTTACAAAGTTATCAGGAGGTATAGCTTTGGTTTGGTGGAATGGGAAGACGAACTTAGCCATGAATTTCCCATAGCCACTTGCTTGTGTGTGTAAGCATATACTAGTTGCGTGCATATGTGTGTCACCTTTTTTGGATACTCACCCAGAAAATAACCTAGAGTTTCATTGTCTTAGAGTGAGCGTGCATTTTCGGACAAACAACTTAGATCTGATCCACAACATGTGGGACAAATAGTCAAAGCTTGATCCACCTCTTTTGTTTTCCTTTTTTGTTTTTTTTCTCTTTGTCTTTAGCAGTGTATGCTTGTACCAATTGTTTTTTCTCCTTATATCCTTTTTCATGTGTGTTCTTTTTTTCCTATATTGGTTTACTATAGGATCTTGATACTAGGGGATTGTGCAACCCTCTTGATCATTTTCATCCTATCTTACTGGCATTGGTACATTAGGACCCCTCTTGAAGCATTTTTTTATACTTTAGTGTGAGTTAGAAGCAAGTTCTTCCTCTCAATAAAGTGGGGGCTAAATGTATTGTCAAAAAATATTGTTTGTTACATTTTCACACTTGTTTGGGCCCTTGTGAACTAAATGGACCTAGTTGTGCCTTATTTAAGGTGTTGTAAAGTGAACATGTACCACACTTTCACACTAATATAGGGTTTTCATTAATTAATTGGGCTTCTTGAAGGCTTATTTGGCTTTATTTTGCATCCACAAGCCTCATTTAATGCATCTTTTCAAGGATAATCCTGGCACATATGTAGTGACCAATCATAAATTAATGTTTTCAAATTATTTGGCCCAAATTTAGTGATCTGGGACTCATAAATCACCTTGGGAATATGGGTCCCACCTAGGTTTTAGGGCCTTGATATAGATTTCACATGAATCTAAGCTTTTCTTGAAAAATATGTCCCATAGCCTAGCCTAATGGGAATCATACACCACTTCTGGTGTATGAGTCATGTGTGGCTTAAAATTAAATTAAATTCAAATTCTTGATAGGATTTTATCCTCCTAGATTTGATGTCATCTTGTAGTGTTGTAATTTTGAGAAATTGGGTATAAGAAAGTATAAATACAAGGTCTTTTCACGTATTTTCTCCTAAGATTTCAAGTATTCATGCATCATAGAAAATTTGAGTTCACAAGAGCATTCAATTGTTTACAAGAGCATTCAAGAGCTGATTATCAAGTATTTTGGAGAATTATTCAAGTATCAAGCATCATGTCAATGTCATGCATCATGTTTGGTTTTGAGCTAACATTTGTGATGTAGGGTTTCATGATTCAAACAAGAATTCAATTCAAGATCCATATCATTCAAGCAATATTCAAGATCTACATCCATTGGAGTCATATCATACATGCTTGCACCATTTTATTCTAGGGTTTGGTGAGTTGCAACATTACTAATTTGTTCATTCATCGTTCCTCCTTTCCTTGGATTTCATTTGAAGGTTTGATTACCAATGTGGGGTTTAACCAAGGAAAACCCCTTTCCACTAAAAAAATAACATTTTACCCCTCTTTAGTGTATGATTTGCAGATCTAGGTTGAAGGCATATTGAAGAGAAACATTGGAAAGATGTTGTCAAGTTGTCCAAGTTGTCCCCTTGTTTAGAAGATCATTACAAGAAACCCACGGACAAGAATTTAGAAATTCATATTCAAAAATCAATTTGAGTAGACAAAGAAAATATTGAAGAGAAGATTCAGACTTTGATCCTTCAAAAAAGCCAAGCAAGACTAATATGCTAGACTCGTGGCATATAAGTCCTTGTACAATGCATTTTACAGTTTCAGGAGTTCGAGACTTATCTCTACCAAATTTTTATTCTTGTCTAGTGTGTCAGCAAAAAGTGTAGTCTTTGTCACTTTTCACTCATTTTGGGCTTTTCCCTTGGATTTTAGCCTTGTTTTACCTTGGTTCAGTCTTAAAAGATTGCAATTGAACAATAATCTAACAGTGTTTTACTAAGGTGTTGTGAAGTGTTGTAACACATTTCCTCACTTTTCTAAGACCCTTTCAACCTAATTCACCTAAACAAAACCATTTTACCCCTTTCCAAGCCCTATGCCAAGGTGTTGTAAAGTGTTGTAAGGCATTTTCACATCTTCCTAGGCTTATCACCCCTAATTTAACCCTTTTCTTATTCTAATTTGTCCCCTTAATATAATTTTAGACCCGACTTAAGTGTGTTTCGGGAGGCAAATCTAATAAACTTCATTAAACATTATTTAATTCTCTACCACCACTTGAAATTGCCCAAGTGGACTAGGTCGCCACCTTGGGTGACCTAGTCCCTTTTGGCATAAATTTCAAATTTAAAACAAAACCTAACGAGAATCTAGGCTCATAAACCCTAGTTTCAGTCTATCATGTTGCATTTCAGGAAAATTAGGGTTTTGCAAGTACAAATAAGGGTTTTCACCTTCATTTTTCCCTCTCCCAAGCTCATTTTTACATCTTTTCACAATCACTTTAGTACTAAAGTCTCCAAGCAAGCAATCAAGCACAAGGGTTTCACAAGAAACCTCCATTTGATTTATCCTTTCATGTTGCAAAAATATTCAACAAAGGTTTGGTAAGTGTATGTATTAGCTCCATCATTCAATCATCCATTCCTTTAATTATATTTCATTTGGATTTAATTATCATCAAAGGGGTTTGACCAAGTCAAACCCCTATATTTTCAAATCTAGTTATTTTGCAGGTTTGGAGATCATTCAAGAATGGGTTGAAAGCTTGTTAGGGAATTTCCTTGACAACTAGGGCACAACATCCACAAAAATATACCTATAGGCCGAAAATCAAGGTTTTTGGTCCAAACACTTGGAGGAGCAGAAAATGCAGATCAGGAACTCCCGTTTCCACCTTCATATTTTTAGAAAAGGAAAAAGGGGCATTCCCTCTAGTTGTGGCAACCTAGTCCTAGTGTACCTATTTTCCAGAGATTTCTGTAGATCCGGCTACCCATTTGGCTGAAACAAGCCTCAGGTCGGTTTCCCAAAATCACCCTAAAAAAGGACTAGGTCGCCCATCTTGGCACAAGTGTCTCCTCAAACATAAAAAACATTTTTTCTACTATTTCAGAGTTCCCCCAAGTCTTCAATACATTTCTAGGTACCCCTCTTTCATTTACAGCTTTCTATTTTGTCAATTTTTTTACATTTTTCAAGTCATTCTAGTTTATGCTTACATACAACATTATGTTTTCAAACATAGTTCATTTTGGTAGTTTTACATTAATAGTTGATTTCTATTTTCAGCTTATAGCATTTAAGGCATTCCATATCACACACTTCACACCTTAAACCTCCATTAACATATAATCTTCGAATGTAACCCATGCATTTTGGCCCATCTTTCTCCTTTTAGGTGAAAAACCCTAGAAGTGTTAGAAAGCATTCAGATGCCAAAATCTTTGTTACATTTTGGTGAACCTGACATGTAACACCCCTCTATTTTGTTGTTACATTTAGATTACAATGTTTTGATATTGTGATTGCTATTTATAGAGCGATGTGGACTATTTGTGGTGGTGTGATGTTATTATTGGACATGTACTTGATTAGTGTAATGATTTTTTGGTATAAAATGGTTATTGCACATGAGTATTTTATTTATGTTGGAATTGTCATTTCATGATAAGTGTATTGGTGAAGGGGACGAAATTGCATCACTCGTTTGCGATCATCCTGTGATTCCACTTCCTCTTCACGATGTGTTTTATGATGGTGTTTATATACATGTGTTATTTATGCTTCGTTTACATGTTTGCAGGTACAAGACATCGACTCCACCTAGCTTCACAAGTTTGAGTGTGTCGACCCAACAGTTATGTTGATTGGGAGATAGTAGCTAAGTTACTTGTGTCAAGTCTACAACCTATCTTCAGTGTGTCATCGGGTTTAGTCAGTTGTGCTTGTTTAAATGTGTTTATTATTGCTTTGTATTATCATGTTAAAATGCTTTATAAAGATTTAGTGAATTTCATTATTAAAGTTGAATATTAGATTATACTTATTTTAAATGTTGAGGTTTTAGAATTAATAAATAAATTAATTTAATTTAATTTATAAAAAGATAATCCTTAGATTATTTTATTTATTGATTAATTAAATTAATTAACTAAATTTAATCAAATATTTATTGATTAAAATATTGGGAGATAGTAGCTAGGTTACTTGTGTCAAGTCTACACCCTAGCCTCATTTTTTCATTGGGTTTAGTCAGTTGTGCTTGTTTAAATGTGTTTATTATTGCTTCATATTATCATGTTAAAATGATTTATAGAGGTTTAGTGAATTGTTGAATATTATATTATACTTATTTTAAATGTTGAGGTTTTAGAATTAATAAATTAATTAATTAAAAGATAATCCTTGGATTATTTTATTTATTGATTAATTAAATTATTTATTTTCGAATGGGAAATTTTTTAATTATTAAAATATTTAATTTTGATTATTTTAGTGCTTCTATAGAAAATTGTCGAAAACCTCTCAAAGTTTTTGTGAATTCTCCTTAGGAAATTTTGTCATTTTTTGTTTCCAATGGGATCTATATGGTTAGGTAATTGTAAACCTTTGGGTAAATTGTGAAATATGTTTTGTAACATATCTCTGATTATTGTCCTTTCTGAGACTAATAAATAATTCTTGTAGAAGGAAATTTTGTGAAAATCTGATAGTTCTATATGTTTTATGAGGTCTTTGTAAATTTTCTATAATTAAATTGTTTATAATTAATGGTGGGAGGTTGAGTTAACTCTTTAGTGAATTTTTATATTGCTTTTAAAAATAATCGAGGAATTTGTTTTCTGTGAAGTTTAGTGTTTCCCTTCTCTATATCTGAAGAGGCTTTCAGTTTGTTTTAGTTAATTTTTCTATTAGGGAACAAATTATTTTTACTATGAATTTATTAAGAAAGGGAAATAGGGGTTTTGTTTTATTTTGAGTCAACCCAGTATTTAAAAGATTTGAAATGGATATTTTTTGTTTATAAATAGGTGCATGCATTTAATGCATGTTTAGATAATTTAAAGAAATATTTTTTATGAGGGAATATGATTTCTGAATAGATGAAAATGGTAAATTGATTTTAAGTGAGAATAATTATTTTTTGTATTTTTTGAAAATGAAAATTGATTTGAGGGTATGTGCAGGATCATCATGGAAAACACAGGCCCTTAAGTGGCAATAAAATTCAGAAAATCAGAGTTAGGCGACTTGACATAAATATTTGAATAAGTTATCTATATTATTTAAAAAATATGTAAGAATAGAATCTGTAGCAAATTGAATTTAGTTTCTAAACTACTAGGTTTAATCTATTTTTTTTTAAATCTATTTGGTGAAAAATTGAAATTTCAATGTAGTAGTACTTAAATTTAAGGGAAAAAATAAGAAGTAGGTGTCTGTCTAACCACCCTAACCACAATAAAATGATAATATTCTTTTATAATATTTTAGATATAAGTAGGGGACTCATGTCCCAATGTGATGCATATTTTTTTGTAATTTTTTTCCAAGTAAATAATTAATTATGATTTTTTTATTACAAATTTTAAAAAATATAAAAACTCATATGTCTGACCACCTTAACTTGGTCAAAAATTCATGAAATTCTTTTTTTTTTTAATCCTATAGTATGTGAAGCACAAAATGTGACACATAATTTGGATTCAAAAAATGTGATATCGTTTGAAAGCTATAGATTTTTTTCAATCAACCTATTAATCAGGACTTTAATCGTAATTCAAATAGAAAATGAATAATAATTATTTATTAAATTCAAAGTAAAGCATAATTTATATTGGTGGAAATTTGAGAATCTCCTTTAAAAACCCTTTTCGTTTCATCAATTTTGGGTAAAAAAAGGTTGTCAGCCACATGGGCCATCATATCACTTAGATATCGCCACTTTTTGGCCCATCATGGTCCCACACATACCCTTGAGTCTATTGTTTTGGGAAAGTGTATTATTTAAATTCCTGTATTGAATTTGGATTTAGTAGATCTGAAGGATAGATTTGTTGCGGTTTAAATTTCTTTAAGAATGTGTTTTCTTCAATAGCGTTTTGAGGTAATTGAATACAAGCATTTGTTGAGGTTTTGTAATTCTTCCATTAGAGGCACTGTGTTATTGTTTGGGGGTTGTATTTTATAGTCTTTCCTTTTGTGATTCCTTTGGGTAGGGCGTTGTTATTTTCAGTGAGCTACCCAGTTTCCACGAATGGGAATGGTTTACCTCCTTTGTATGGAGTGGTTTTGCTTATTTGTTTCCTCCTTAGTTTGGAGTGGTTATGTTCTATGTGTTGATTGTATGAGAGTGAATCTTGATGGGGGTTGCGATCGGTGAAGATTTTTTAGGTAACTCGTGCACCTATGTGGTAACACTTCTCCTAGGTTAGTTGTACGTTAGTTTTGTGAAATAAAAGTGTGTAACATTGAAAGAAATGTGACCTTGTGATTGTTTGATTAATGTATTTGGCTGAGTTGGTATGATTCAACCTGTGTCTAGTGGTAATAGGGTTGGCCATGTATTCTTGTTACTATCTCCTAGCACAGGGGGTGGGCCTATGGGTACCACTTGGTTGGGAGGAACGTGCACCCTACGTTGTTGGGTCCTCTTGATTTTCAGCTCGTGATGGTGAGATTTTTAGTTGGAGAACTCATGGTTTCTAGTTTATATTCCATGCTTAGTAATGATTTCAGTTGTTATTTGTAATTGTTACCCCTTAGTTTTATTCGAGGTGGTTGTTTGTATTATGTAATAACATTTATATGTACTACCTCCTTCAGGGAATGAGAGTTGTAATCTTCTTTAATCGGTTAATGTTAAATGGAATCTTATTGTATTTATTATTGTTATGATGTAATTCATCATGTATTGAATGTATGAGCATTTAATTCCTTAAGTATTTATAATTCTATGGTTGTAATTATGGTGTATGTATGGGATTTAAAGTAACCTTAGTCTCATATCCTTAGAGATTGTTGGCAATAGGAAATGAACTTACTTTCTTATTATACATTAAATAAATAAATAAATTGTGTGTTTGAGTAGTTAATTGCAACTTCCTCTAGGGTTACGTGGCGGGGAATTACACGACATCCACATCCCTTCCTTTTTGATCTAGAGTCTTTCATCCTAGGTTTGTATTGCATTGCATTGCATTTTGCATTGTATTATTTTCATCACAAGGTTTTAAATTTTGTATTAGTGAAAATGCATTTAGATTGCATTTTTGCATAATAAATCATTCCAAAATTTCTAAGAAAATTCATTTTCATCGTAGGTCTGCATCATACAACCTAGAAACCACCCAAATCCATCCAAAATTCTTGAAAATTCTCAAAAATATCACCAGGAGGAATAGGTCGCCACCTTGGGCAACCTAGTCCCTTTATGCATATGATATTGTCATTTACAAGGCTGAAAACCTTGTTTTTAGGTTTTTGTTTGCTTCCTTTAACTATATGTATCAGTGGGTTGTCTTCTTGTAACATGCATTTTACTTAATCTAGCTTAAATTGGTGCATTTCATACATTTCTTAAATTTCACTTTGCATTCACAACATTTTATTTTTCGTAAAATCAGTAAATTACATTGTTTGAAATCTGAAACTTACATTGCATTCTATGTCTTTACATTACATGTTATGTTTTCATTGCTTCTATTATATTTAATTTAATGGCACCTATGGATAGTATTAGAATTTTACAATTTTTTCGTTTTTAACGTTAGTTCCTAGTTCATTTAGATCAAATTCATTAGAAAACGAAAACAATACTTTACAAACATCACAAGCAACCACTCACACCCTTCTTAATCCATTTTGTAGCGATGACTTGGACATGTTATATCAAGCCCTTGATGAATTCATCTCTCCTCGCTCATCCACTAAATATCTGCCACAAGATGATGTAAACATTGATAGTCATGATAATGATAAATGTTATTCTCCTAATATATCTCCCATTGGTGATGAAGGTATCTTATTGAAAGGAGACACAATCATTGACAATCACGATGGTCCTGTTTGTCTTCCTCCCTCTTGCAAAGACCTTATAACACACAAAGCTAAAATCATGGTTAATACCTTGTTTAGGCTTCCATCCTCACCCAACACCTCCCCTATTTGTGATAATTCTTTAATAACTAAGGATAGGTTAGTATCAAGCACCCCAATTATTGTGAGTTATAGAATTATTTATCTCCTTCCTAATGTTCCTCACATTTGGAAGAGTCTCTTTGAACAAACCAGTCCAATCATTGATAACCTTATAATTCCTAGGTATCCTTCTCTTAATTCCTATCCTATGAGTGATGAAGCTACTTTACCAACTCTGATCATGTCATGTGATCAACCTCTTGTTTGTGACTTTCCAAATAGCTCTCCTCTTAGGATAGATAATATGATACAACAGCATGACACCTTAGAGGAAAATAAAGCAACCATCCACAATCATAATAATCAACTTCCCCCCTCTCCTAATATCTCTCCTATTTATGAAGAAGATATTATGATGGAACAAGAAACCTCAACCATAGATCATTCCCTTACTTGCGATGAAGTCAATAGTGTAGAACCAAACAATGAATGTCCTAAACAGCTTGTTTGTATTTCTCCTACAAATTCTCCTCTTTGGGAAGGTATCATGGTGTAAAAAAACAACAACATGGTTGCACTCCTTTCACTCCCTATTAATGTGTCTTCCTTCGGTCATGGTAAGAAGATAATCCTCAATTTCCCTTTCTTAGAGATACATCAACCAAAGCCTGATAAGGTTATGCAGACGCAAGTTTCCATTAGATCTCAATTTACTATTGGACCTCCTCTACATCCTCTAATATTTCCCCCACCTCATAAAAAAATTTCATATCACCCAAGTTACAATGACATTACTCACATATATGACAAAGTGTATACTATCAAGGCCAACTTTGTCGAAACCTTGTTTCCTTGCCCACACAAATAATATTAGTTGTTGCTACTTATCATGTAATTTTTGTAGGATCATAGCATACTCACTATTGCATGTTTTTCATCCCTCGCGAGGATCAGCATACCATCTTCCATTCCAGGCTCACCTTTTCCCTACACTAAGTGGGGGCAAAGGGGTTGAGTATCATTTTCCCTCATATGCCACTTATCGTTGCCTCTTTTGACTAGGTGTTAACCTCTCATGAACATACAAGAGAAAGCTTGGGATTTGGAGAACATGTCTTAAGTTGGCTCGCATGTGACATACTTACCCTCTCATAGCTTCTACTTTAAAGAAATTTCTCATAGTACGATGTGTAGCAATTCCTTTAAAGTGGGCTCATACACTTGCAATATTTCCTTTTTCATTTTTCTTTTTCTTGGTTCTTAGTGAAGCCTTATCACTTCATACGACGAGTCTCTCACTTGGTGGTTGACATTGTGTGTAATCTCCTTCATGAGAGTGACTTATCTTACCATATTGCATTCCTCTTAGTGGTCTAATGTGATGCACTACATCCCCTAAATTGTGAATCTTCTATCCTTTTATTGGTCCTCTCTTGGAGACATTAGACACAATGTTCCCTTAGTAAAAGACCTCATATTAACTAAACAAGACTCCTTTGAACATCCCTTTTTTCATTCTCCCCTTTTACATTTTACATATTGCATTTTATGCACCTTCACATACATGGCCACCTTGCATAACATAACTTGCATGATTTTGGTGCCATCTTGCACTTGTTCATTAGTTCTAAGCATCCAAGGCTTTACTTGTCTCATGAACCTCACCCCTATCTTTTGTGGAACCTTATTAAATTTGTCAGGGAGTACAACTTTGGTATGGTTGAGCGAGAATCCCAACTAGCGGAATGACTTTCCCCATAAGCCACATATGTGTGTGTGAGTTCATACCAACCGAGTGTATGTTTATGTCACCTTTTTGGCATTCTCACCCAATGGAAAACCGAAAGTCTCATCAGCCCAGAGCGAGTACCCTCTTCCTTTTCGGACAAATAGCCTGGATCTGATCCACAACTAGCTAGAAAAATAGTCAAAGCTTGATCTAAATCTTCCATCTCACTTTACACCTCCTTCACATCACTCCTTATGTGATCTTTTGTACTTATTTTTTGTCTTCCATGGGATCTTGATCTTGGGGGCTTGATCATCCCTCTTGATTGATGTCATCTCATCTTACTAGCATGAATACATTAGATACCGCTCAACATGCATGAATTGGCTACTTTAGTGTGAGTTTGAAGCAAGTTCATCCTCTCACTAAAGTGGGGGCCAAATATGTCACAAAAAATGTGTAATCTTTGGCATTTTTCACTCATTTTGGCCTTTCCCTTGGATTTTGGCCTTTTTTACCTTGATTCAGTCTTGAAAGCTTGTAAATTGAAAAATAATCTAATAGTGTTTTGCTAAGGTGTTGTGAAGTGTTGTAGCACATTTCCTCACTTTTCTAAGATTCTTTCAACATAATTCACCTAAACAACACCCTTTTACCCCTTTCCAAGCCCTATTCCAAGGTGTTGTAAGGAATTTTCACATCTTCCTAGGCTTATCACCCCTAATTTAACCCTTTTCTTATGCTAATTTTCCCCCTTAATGTACTTTTAGTCCCAACTTAAGTGTTTCTTGGGAGTAAAATCTGATAAAATTCATTAAAAATTATTTAATTCCCAACCACCTCTTGAAATTTCCCAAGTGGACTAGGTCGCCACCTTGGGCGACCTACTCCCTTTTGGCATAAATTTAAAATTTAAAACAAAACCTAAGTGGAATCTTGCCTCCTAAACCCTAGTGTCGGCCGATCATGTTGAATTTCGGGAAAATTAGGGTTTTTCATGTACAAATAAGGGTTTTCACCTTGATTTTTCCCTCTCCCAAGCTCATTTTTACATCTCTTCACAAGCACTCTAGCACTAAAGTCTCCAAAGCAAGCAATCAAGCACAAGGGTTTCACAAGCAACCTCCCTTGGAGTTGTCCTTGCATGTTGCATACATCTTAAAAAAAGGTTTGGTAAGTGTTTGTATTAGATTTATCATTCAATCATCCATTCCTTTAATTATATTTCATTTGGATTTGATTATCATCAAAGGGGTTTGACTAAGGAAAACCCCTATATCCTAACATCCAACATTTTATTCTTCCTTCTTTGTGTGTATTTGTAGATCTAGTTATTTTGCAAGTTTGGAGATCATTCAAGAATGAGTTAAAGGCTTGTTAGGGAATTTCCTTAACAACTAGGGCACAACATCCACAAAAAGATACCTACAGGCTAAAAATCAAGGTTTTTGGTCTGAACACTTGGAGGAACGGAAAGTGTAGATCAAGAACTCTCGTTTCCACCTTCAAATTTTTGGAAAAGGAAAAAGGGACATTCCCTCCAGTTGTGGTGATCAATTCCCAATATGCCTATTTTCCAAATATTTTTGGACATCTGGATACCCACTTGGCTGAAACAGGTCTCAGGTCGGTTTCCTAAAATCACCCTGAAAAAGGACTAGGTCACCCAACTTGGCACAAGTGTCCCATCAAACATAAAAATCATTTTTCTAGAATTTCAGAGTTCCCCCAAGTTTTCAATACATTTCTAGGTACCCCTCTTTCATTTACATCTTTTTGTTTTGTCAAAGTTTACATTTTTAGGTCATTCTAGTTTATGCTTACATAGAACATTATGTTTTCAAACATAGTTCATTTTGGTAGTTTTGCATTAATAGTTGATTTCTATTTTCAGCTTATAGCATTTAGGGCATTCCATATCACACACTACACACCTTAAACCCCCATTAACATATAATCTTTGAATGTAACCCATGCATTTTGGCCCATCTTTCTCCTTTTAGGTGAAAAACCCTAGAAGTGTTAGAAACTCTAACACTTCCAAAATCTTCGTTACACCTAGAAACCCTAATTTGGGACTAAATCACCTAGACTAGTGTATGAGTCCTAGTTGACATTAAACTCTCTTTTTTTAGCATTTTAGGTCTCAATTCAAGCTACTACATGTTTTCAGGTGCACATCTTTGATCTCTCAATTTACTATTCTATTTTGTATTCATTTCTAGGTCATATATTCAAGTCTTGTATATCATTAAGTTTCATAATTAGGTTTTGCATGCTATTTGTCTTTCCAAGCCCTAGCTTGGTGGTGAACCCCTCTTTATTCATTAATCATACCCTAGGACTGTTGGCAAGACACTACACAATTCATCTGGTATTGTCATTGATGGTAACCCTAGTCAGTAATCCCATCCACATCTCAATAATTTCTTATACTAAAAGTCGGATTGAAGTAATGTATTATTTGTGAAAGCTAAAATAGGGTATTTGACATAGTTGTGTATATTGGCTCACATGTAAATTCTTGTTATAATTTTATGTCATGAATCTCAGGGAAGGTATTTTTATGCATGAACTATGTTATCTATGAATCATAGGGGTTCACATTGATTGGTGTGCAAGATAGAAGATCCAGTGTATTGATTTTTAGTCTAACAGTGCAAAAATGATGACTAAATGAGTGTAGTGTGTTGTGGATCCTTGATACATAATTGTTTGATGTGTTTCATGTTCAAGACATTTTTTTTGAATCCTCACTATGTTTTTTTCGACATTGGTTGATTCACATTGATAATTATCTATGGATTGGGCTGACAGTTTGTGCATGTTTTATATTTTGTTTAAGCTGACATGTAGTTGTTTTAATCTCTAGTGGCAAATATATATAATAAATTTTTCATATCATTTTGGTGTGTTTTGTGATGTGATGTGAGAATTAGAAGGAATATTGATCTATTGTGCTCATTTTCATTTGAGCAGAACAAAGATTGGTGATTTGAATTAAAGCAGACAAAGTTTCATGAGTGGAAGTAGATAGAATGTGAAGAATTTGAATAATGTACTTAACTAGAACTATAATCAGGCATTAGCAGATATTATTTCATAGTTCATCTACTCTAGTTAACTATTGGATATGACTGTAAGACAATGCATCTTCTTTTGGGTAGAAAGCCTTTTATATTTGAGCAATGGACTCTAGGAAGGGTGTCTGAATGCATGTGCATTTCTTTTGTAAAATCTTATATTGAGTATACTAAAATTATGGATTGATCTCCACTGTGGTTTTTCCCCTAACACGGTTTTCACGTAAAAATCCTTATGTTATGGTGTTGTGGTTGCTTGTCTTATGTTCTTGTATCTTTATTTTGGTTCCTTAGAAGAATTTTAACAACTTGGGGAAGATTCGGGAAGGTGATTCAATGGATTTTGGAAGTCTTCATCAACAACTTCTGGTAGAACTTGATGATCTTGATCAGTCCAAATTTGAAGTCTAGGAATTGCAAGAAAGCCTCATGAATGCAGAGAAATTCATTCAATCATTGAGAGATCACATCAATAAGTCCAGGGAAAAGCAAAAGGAACTTTGTGATCAGATCAAGTAGAAAGAAAGTAAAAGCATGCAAGATGAAAACCTAAGTCAAGCCTTGAGGGAAAAGATAGAATAATGTGAAAATCTCACCAAAGATAATGTTTTCCTAAAGCATGAGATGGAATCTATTGTGATGAGGCTGACCAAGGAGATTGAAGATAGAAGGAAGAATGAAGAGAATCTTACTCAGTCTTGAAATAAATATCTAATGAATGCAACAAATTCAATCAAATGGAACTTGAATTGCAACAATCCAGAAACAATGAAGAAGAGCTTGAAAGATAGATTGTCATTCTCAGGGATGAACTTGCTACTACAAATAAATACAAGGAGAAGTTCAAGATTAACTCAACTAATCTTGATGAACTGATTCAAAGTTAGAAGACTGTAAATGACAAGCAAGGTCTTGGAAATGAGAAAGGAGAAAGCTTTGGATCTGGTCAAAGGAAATTTAGGCCAAGAAATCAAACGAACAAAGCTAGAAGGTATCTGGTAAGATAACCCAATACTCAAAAGTTTAATGGATATTGTTGTGTTTATAATAAATTTGGTCATATGGTTTCTCAATTTAGAAGTAGAATCAATCCAAGTGGTCCATAATTTTTTGGTCAATGTTTGAATTGCAATAAGTATGGTCATAAGTCAATTGAATGTAGAAATATGACCAAAAAAAAATTCAATAGAAATGTCAGATGGTATTCCTGTAGTAGATTTTTCCATATTTCTAACCAATGCATATCAAGAGAAAATCAATGGAATAACTCGTCTAGACAAAAAAAAATTTGTGCTATAATTGTAAAAAATTTGGTCACATTGCAAGATTTTGTAGAAGCGGGAAGGGTCCAACAAACAAAGGGAAAAACATACAAAAGGATGATAAGGGAAAAGGAAAATTTATTGTGGATGAGATAAGGAATCAAATGAAGAAGACATGGGTGAAGAAGAGCATGTCTTTGATGCAATAAATGAATCAGGACTAGAATTTGGTACTAAAAATTCCCCCAGGAATTAGTCTAAGGCCTTTGGCCTAGGAGGAGCTCTCAAGAAAATATTTTAACCCCCCTATCAATAGTTGGTACCGGAATGTGGTAAATTGAAACGATTGCATTAATGATCTACAGATATTTTGGGAACATTTGTGGGGGAAATTTATGCAAAATTGAAGGTCCACAAAAGAATTTTCTTTCATAGACTATGAAAATAGGGTATACAGAAGACTAGGGAAAGAGCATTTATTATGATAAAAAGTTAAGAGTGTGAATGATAAAAGGCCACTTCTATTCCTCATTTTTCACTTTGCATCTTGAGAAGAAGAAGTTTGGAGAGCTTTGCAAGCGAAATTTGTGTGATACAAGTTTGAAGGCATTTCAGCGGAAAGGTATTTATCTACAAAACTTGTGAATTTGAATTTTTTGGAAATGGTTGCTTCGTTAGTCGTTGATATTAAGGATAGACCCCACCTAAAATTTAAATGGAACATGTTCAAATCCATTGAGATAGAACCATTAGGTGCATTTTTTTCAGTTTCGTATGGTGTTTTGCACATTGAAGATATTAGGGCATATATTCATGTGAATTTTGAGGACTTAGCCAACTCCCAATTGTTAAATATATACAAAAATCACATTATGGGAGAAGATTTATGTGTAAGGCCTCAATTTAATGCTTTGGAGGAGAAGAAGTTCACACAAATTGTGAAGTTTATCATGTTTGATGAAAATGAATGGGTTCAGTACATTCTAAGTTGTGTGCATGTCAAGTTCATATGGTTAAATCAGACCTTCAAGATCACAAGAGAAGTTATAAGCATTGTTACTGGTTTGGATTCAACTGGTGAGTTGCCCACATTGAAAGTTATGAAGAACCAAAGAGTCACTGAGGCAACTGGTTCCAATTTCGATAGAAGAGCCATGACAATTAATGACATCATTGAATTGGATGTAAAGTTTTATTCTATTGTCATTGGATATAAACTCTATCACTCCAACCGGGATAACTCTATATCTAGTACTGCAATCTATACAGCTTATCAAATGGTCAAGGAAAATGCAAAATATGACTTATATGAGTTACTCTGAAGCCAACTAATTGAAAATATTGGAAAAATCAAGAAGGATTACAAGAACTCTTTCAAGTATGGAAATATTATTTTGTGTCTATTCTTCTACTTCATGAATTAAGTTCTGAGAGTTAGTAAAGTGCAATAGGAAAGTGATAGACCTGTAGCTTTTCAAATCAGAGATGTTATTAGAGATATCAAAGCAAGAAAAACTACTATCTGGGGCTACTTCAAAAACATTTAGAGTGTAATGCAAGCTATGGAAAGGATTCTTAATTCTATTGTGGAAAAATATAAGGACACTATTTTCTTCATGGTTGACATTGATCAATGTTTGATGGAAGCAAAATACCCTAGAATAGTTTGGATAATGCTTATGGGATATGAGGTTGAAGAACACATTTTGGAGTTGTATGTAGAACACTTATTGAGAAAACCTTAGGATCTGACAAAAGAAAGGTTTGGTACCTTTACAGAGAAGGATATACAAGTGCATAATCAATTAAGGAAGCCTATGATAGTCTGGAAGGTGAGAAAGGAAGTTGAAGCTTTTGCAGAAAGCATCGGTATATCAATTGAAGCGGTGAGGGAAGATAGGAAGAAAAGAGAACAAGTTGAAAAAGGAGAGCCCTCTAGAACTGAGTTAGCTATTTCGACAACATCCTCTACTAGATCTAGATCTACAAGGAGCTCTGCACCCTCATCCAATCCTACAAAGAAATCAATCCCTATAAAATCTCAAGTCAAGACATCCAGAAGAGAAGGAAAGAGTAAGAAGGATAAAAGCACAAGAGTCTATGATACTGTTGAAGATGATGAAGAAACTGAATCAAATGAAGAAGATAAATCAAGCAAAAGGGATCAAAGGCATCAAAAATCTCTAAGGACAAGCCCTCCGATGAAGAAAAAAGGCAAGAAAAAGGTGAAAACTGATAAATCAGGTATGACTGTAGAGGAAGTGTAAAAAGCTTTAATCATGGATGGTAATGTCCAAACACTTTCTTAATGGTATGACACTTTTGATAGCACTTTCCGGTCAGAGAAATATTGAAGAAGCTACAATAAAATATTTGAATAATTTCAATATATGACTCTCATAGAAATAATGTCAGGGTGACCTAAAGGGTTCTATGAAGTGTCAGAAATGAGGAGAGTGAATGCAAGAGCTGAAGATGAATGAATGAGAGAACTCATACTTTCCAATCTATGTCTGGTAATGTCAATAGAATAAATGAAGAAAATCCTCAATGAAGCTAAAAAGGATTTTAGGAGAAAATCATAGGTGAATAAGCTTACAATCGGGCAGATTGAGGAAGTGGAAAAAGACATTGAGAAATTTTTTAAGGCAATTCTATTGAAGAACATATATAAGGCTATTTTTGAAGGATCTCATGATAAAGATGTTTCATCTGGTCTGAAAGTTTGAGATGTTCCGACTAATATTGAAAATGTGAATGAACACACGATTGAGGACACTCGAAATCCTTTAGATATTGAAGATACTAAAATTTCCACAGAGAATGAAGCTCCTAAAGATATATGACATTTGAAGAAGTAGAGATTCCCAAAGTCAAGCCAGAATCTAAGATTGAAGAAAAGAAGGTTGAGGCAAAAGAAGTTGTTATGGAAGCAAGAGACACTGCAAAGGTAGTAAAGAAGTTTTTAGAAGAACAAAAGGAGGAGTTTGACCCTAAATTGGTTGAAATTCCTATCAACTTGGCCACTCTATCTCCTATTCAAAAGTTGAAGGTGGCATCATTTTCTCAAACCAAGGCAAGGGAGGAGTTATTGAAATATCACATTGAGGACAGTGAGCTACTGAGTCTTGCATCTAATATCTTGGATAAGATCATGCCCACACATGTCAAGGATTCATTTGATTCTCCCTCCAGTCAGCTAAAGAAACTTATCAACTCTGTAAGTACTCACTTTGAGTCTCTTGAAAATTCAGCTGAGGATAAGGTCCCGAAAGAATTTGATGCAAACAGGTTCAATAGATTGAAGTATATGATTTCTAATGATAAATCCTTATTAGCTACCTATGAAAAGAACATTCAAGGTGCCTTATTTGAGGGTGGAAATATTTACGATTCATGCTTATCCTTGTCAAAATTCATAGAGGAATTTGAGAAGAAAATTAAGGAATATGAGAAATAGTTAGCACATATTTCTCAAACCTTTGATCCTCTAACTATTTATGTGAGTAAGCATGAAGGTCAAATCATATCTCTTCTTGACAAGATTAAAATTTTGAAGCATGAAAGAGACAAAATTTATGAAAGAATATGTGAACTTAGAGGACTAATTGGTCCTAAAATGGAGACAATGCTTAGTGCATTCAAGGAAGCACATGACTCTACGGTTGTCAGTGATTCGACAAATATTGAGTCAGCAAAGATGAAATCCTACACGTTCTATGGTCACATGACTATTTTGGAGAGTCTCAAAAAGGGTTGGGACGCTAGTTTAAGCCCATTGAAGAAAATTTGTGTAGACATATTCAAGTTCATGTACAAGTTCGTAAAGAATGTTTGTACATATACAGTTTTATATGATTTTTGGTATGTGGATTCCCGTATTTGCCATTGATGTCAAAGGGAAAGTGTGGGATGGTAAAAAATTTAATATTCATCTTAGGGGGAGTTGCTGATGAATTTTTTTTGAAGTTTTGAGGATTGCAGTGTATTCATGTTGGTACTGATTTCGACACTTCATTATTTTTCACTAAGTGTTGCCATCAATGCCAAAGGGGGAGATTTTTGGCAAGAGACACTACACAAGTCATCTAGCGTTGTCATTGATGGAAACCCTAGTCATTAATCCCATCCACATCTCAGTAATTGCTTATACCAAAATTTAGATTGAAGCACAATGTATTATTTGTCAAAGCTAAAATAGGGCATCTGACAAAGTTGTGTATATTGGCTCATATGTAAATTCTTGTTATCATTTTATGTTGTGGATCTTAGGGAAGGTATTTTGATGTATGAAATATCTTATCTATGAATCATAGGGGTTCTCATTGATTGGTGTGCAATTTAGAAGATCCGATGTATTGATTTTCAGTCTAACAGTGCAGAAAGGCTGACTAAATGAGTGTAGTGTGTTGTGGATCCTCAAGACATAATTTTTTAATGTGTTTCATGTTCGAGACATGTTTTTTGGATCCTCACTATGTTTTGGATGGAATTGGTCGATTCGGATTAATAATTATCTATGAATTGGGCCAACAGTTTGTGCGCATTTTATATTTTGTTTAAGTTGACATGTAGTTATTCTAATATCTAGTGGCGGATATATAATCAATTGTTCATATCATTTTGGTGTGTGTTGCGATGTGATGCGAGAGTTAGAAGGAATATATATCGATTATGTGCAGTTTCATTTGAGCAAAAAAAAGATTGGTGATCTGAATTAAAGAAAACAAAGTTTCATGAGCAGAAGTAGACATAATGTGAAGAATGTGAATAATGTGCTTAACAGTAACTATAATCAGGCATAATTAGATGCTATTTCATAGTTCATCTACTCCAGTTGACTTCTAGATATGATTGTAATATAGTGAGTCTTCTTTTAGGAAGAAATCCTTTTGTATTTGAGCAGTGAGCGCTAGGTAGTGTGCCTGAATGCATGTGCATTCCGTTTGTAAACACTTATATTGAGTATACTCAAATTGTTGATTGACCTCCACCATGGTTTTTTCCCTAACAGTAAAATATTTTTTTATAGTGTTGTGGTTGCTTGTCTTATGTTCTTGAATCTTTCTTTTGGTTCAATGTTACAAGTGGTTTAAATATCAAGTTAATAAAGTTGGATTTTGCAGAGCACTGATTCACCCCCCCTCTCAGTATTCCTTGATTCCAACAAGGAAATCCTATTGTAGATCTCTTTCTCCCACTTCATCCTTGGATTAATTTTTCTAGGATTTCCTTGAATGAAAGAGAAGAAAACTTGTAGTACTATGTCCTAGACCATAAGAGAAACTATTTTCCACCTTTCATAAAGCTCAATTTTGATAGAAACAAAAAAAAAATTGGTAGACTTGAGAAAGAGAGAACACTGCTTACTAGTCACCAAAAAGAAGTTTTGGGAGGCTTTCTAAGACTCATTCACCCATGGGTGAATGGGTCTTTTGTCAAGAATTTAAAACAAATTTCAAGAGTCTTTGATGTTAGTCTGTAGATTTTTTTTGATCTGGGTTGCAGTGTTGAAAAGTCAAACATTAGATCTGTAGGCAAGAGTCCATGATTTGACAAAAAAAATTACAACTTTGACAACTTTTCCAATCTTGTTCTTAAAAAAATCTTCAATCCTTCTTCAACCTAATATCTGCAACACAAACACAAGAGGGGAAAAAAAAAAATTTTTGGTGAATGGGGGTTTACCTTGGTCAAACCTCATTCGGGTAATCAAACCTTGAATTGAAATGAAATCGCATGAAAGAAATGATGAATGAACAACTCTATGTTACCACTCACCAAACCCTTGATTAAACCTTTGGATTTCTGAAATGTTGACCATGATCTTGCATTAAATGGATTCAATGGATGTGAACCTCGATTCTTTAAATAAGACTTGGATACTTGACTTGGATCTTGAAACGTATATCACAATGTTAGCTCCAAAATATGCATGATTCAAGAATATTTTGACATGACACTTGGATCTTGAATCCTGCAATAAATCATTGATAATTCTTCTCTTGAATGCTCTTGATCATCAAATTTACTCTTGTAAAGTCACATCCAAAATTCTAGGTGAAACTTAGAAAATAGACTTGTATTTATAGGGTTGATCATGTAGTATAGGCATTTTCTAATTCTTCTGAAAAAATTGTCTTCTCATTAAATTACCGTTTCTCATTTCTAGTCATCTTGTAAATTAAATCCTTAAGTGCACTCATCACTTTATCCAACTTGTCATTAGAATTTGTTGCATTGTCATGATGTCCTTTTGGATTCTTAATTATTTCGGCTTCATCTCTCTACCAACTTTTCTTGATTCTCTTATATTTCCCTCAATGTGCAAATAAATCTTAAAAGCACCTCTCAAGGTTTGAGGATCCTTATCCCTCAACAAGTATCCCATCTTGGAGTCAAATGCATTATAATAGAGAACTAACCACATCTATTTAGGTGGTCTAATGTTTGTAGGAACTCTATACATTACTTTAGCAAATCTTGTGCTGAAATCAAAGACTAATTCATTATGACCCTTTCAAATTCTAGTGAATTCATTGATTATAAACCTGGGATCATTTTTATCCCCATACTTTTCTGTGAAAAATATTTCGAATTCTTCCCAAGATTCAATGCTTGCCTCATATAGACCTTTGTACCAATATCTCCTATCCTTGATTAGATATTACATAAAAAAATTCATTACTATATCCTTATCTTCAATCTAAAAATAATCAATTAAGTTTAGAAAAGTTCTTAGGTGATCTTCACCTGTAAAAACATTATTTCTAAAAAAACTACTTAAAGCATTTCTAACCTCATTTGGAATAGGATTAGGATATCGAGGAATACCATCAAATATTATCTACCTATATCTTTCCATTTACAAAGTTCTTCTTAAATGAATATTCCTTGTAGCACCTTGTTGTTGACCAACAATATTTTGACTTACAACATTTGAGTCAACTTGTGGGCTAGATTGTGGGATACTCTGACCTAGATGGGATAATGGTTGAGCACCAACTATTGAGTTATTTGTAGTAGAAATAGCATGTGGGTTTTGAGATTCTATCTTAGAAAATGAAGAACCTCTTGATCTATAAGATACTTTCAAGAAATCTATATATCTTTGTAATTCTACTTTGGCAGCTAATTCTCCATTCTCTCCAATTCCTTTCTTAGAGTATCTATCTCCACTTGTAGTTGCACATCTTTAGGATCAGGTACTACAAATTTTGAAACCTTTTGTGGTACACAATTTTCATCTATTATTACACCTTTTTTAGAATTAACATGTTTCTTTCCCTTATCCGTAGGCTTAGATGCAACATTTGTGTTGTAAGCTAATGTTGCTATGCTAGCAGTAGGAGGATTACTCCATGTACTAGTGTGTGTGTGTTTCCTAAGGGATCACTTTCAATATTGCTACCAAAAGTAGGATTAAGCTTGGTAGTATTTCATGGAAAATAATGATGGAGTGGGTATAGATGAGGGATCTTCTTCATAAGACTTATTCATTTGAGCAACCTTTTCTCTAAATTTATCTTTGTAAAATATATCATTCCTATGTTGATTTTCATTATCCTTAATATTCATGAGCTTTATCTCTTGTAGCCTATTTATTTCATCCTAAAGTTGTTGGAATTCTTGTGACAACTCATTCTCATCTGGTAAATCATTCTCATTGTCTTAGTTATTAGTGTAAATTTTAATATATTGAACAACAATTGTGGTAATTGGGTTAATAGTAGGGTTGGAGTTAGCTAATTCCTTTTCAAGAGGGATACTACTTAATAAGTCATACTATGAGGAACTATAAGTATTTGTTGGAGGATTTAGGCTACAAGCAATTCTAGCATCAAAATTATCTTACAAGGTTTTCTTTATTAGCCATTTTTCTTAGCAAGGCTATCATGATAGGTTCTTTCCTCACTCATAGTAGACTTAATAACTACATTAAATTTGTTTGTGGGAGGAATTTTGAGTTCAAGATCAATAAAATATCTCAAATTCTCATTGCTACTATCATGAGAACCCTTAGATCCAAGAGGAGGGGGAATGAAATTACTTGTAGTTTTCTTCTTAAATGATTTCTAAGGATTGTGTGACAATTCTCCTTCCAGCTTATGTTTAGGATTTTTTTTGAGCCGAGATCTTGTTCCTCTCATGGCTTCTAAATTCTTCTTCTTAATTATTTTGCACCAGAAAAAGAGACTCTAAGTCACCACCCAATTATGGGAGATCAAGTTATTTAAAACAATTCTTAGAGAAGAATGTAAATGCATAAGAAATTTGACAAATCCTAACATAGATTAAAAGGAACCTCACATGGATATGCAATTTCAACTAGAAACACTTAAGAAAACACTTGAAAATGATTTTGACTCTATAGTAAACAATTTGCAACCGAATTTTCAAGGTATCTCCAATAGAGTTGCCAATCTATTAGTGGTTTTTAATTCGTTGGCCAGTCACTCAAGATAATTAACAATTAGGAATGACTAGTCTATAGATTATCTTTGAGATCAACTTGGGAATTAGAAACTACCAACACCACTCTTGGTCCTCATCTCCATCAATATTTAAGAGTGGTTAAAAAAAATATTGGCTATTAAAAAAGATATTTATATTTAATATTTTAGATAGATATCAAAGTGACATTTCTATAATAAGCATTTTATATAAGTTTAATTTTGTAGATATTTTGCCGTAGTGTCTATGATTTATGAATTATGATATTATTATTTATAATTAAAATACATCTTCAATTATAATAAATTAAATTTTATCTAAAGAAAAATATCTTAAAAAAACTTTAAATAATACAAATTCAATATAAATATCTCAAAATTGTTTTTATGTAATTATATAAAAATAAATAATTTATTACATATATTAAATATATAATTTACTCAATTCAATTTTATTTACTACTTTTCTAAAATCCATCATTCCTTAATGAATAATTTCATTTGCGGAACACTCATCTGATCATACTCTACAGATTGTCCAAAACCAAATTCTCATGAGAAAGTCAAATTTTGGTTGAAAATAATGGGAGGCTCCAAAAATAACTTACACCGAGCAATGGAAGGCTCCCAAATGGCTCGGTTGATCCAAAATTTCCATATTGCCAAAGTTTAGAAAATAGCTCAAAACTTTTCTTATAGTAATTTTAACTCTATTTAACCACAGGGGTTTGTTAGAGGCACCTCACAGAGAGACGATGGCTTCCCAGAGAGAATCTGACAATTCCAGATTCATCCATGGTATTAAGAGAATGAGAACCAGTTGTAATAGGATTATGAGTGAAGAAAAAGAAGGGGAATTTAAGCAGCCTTATACCAGCTGGCTCACACTTGGATTTGAGCCATGGAGAGAGGATGGCTCAAAGAAAGATACATATGGCAAGGGTAAAGTAATTGTTGCAGAGAAGAAAGGTGATTCTGCATCATGCATAGAGAATGGATCAAGCATGTATAAGGCGAAAGATGCAGAGAAGAAAACTGAGAGTTCACGCAGAGAGGATGGCTCAAACAAAGAAGTAAATGGCATGGAGGAATCAAACAAAGAAGTATATTCCATGGAGGAATCAATGTTGATACATTATATTCCAGAGGACATCTTGAACATAATATTTTGTAAACTTCCTCTTCATATTCTGTTTAAATTTCAAATCATTTGTTCTTCATGGCAGGCTATTATTTCTAGATCTGCTCACTTTCACAATCTGTGGGAGCAGAGTAACATGCAAATGTGGCTGGTCATGGATCATTATGATGTAACAAGTGAGTCTTCTGATGGGTTTGCACTCTTTGATGTCAATAGAAGGCTAAGGTTCAAGAAGATATTTAGTGATGAGTGGAGATGCAATCACTCAAAATGGTTTCTCAGAGCTGCAGATGGGGGCCTCCTGCTTTATAGCTGTAAGAGAAATGGAACCCTTCGACTGATCAATCCATTGACAATGCAATCCCATACTCTTGAAGATGCAAGGGTGACCAGAAAAAGCAGGATTTCTTTCTATGTGAAAAGGTATCATGATGATGTGGCTGTGCACCTCAAGTTTGATTCAAAGGAAAGGACGTATCAGGTAATTGTTATAGTTGGATGTCTTTATCTTTTAAGAAGAAAGAAAATTTTGGTTTTGATCTATAGATCTGCAGATCAGAGATGGGATATTAGAGACGTTCACTTGGCTCAAAGAGTGAATGGATGTATGGCACTCAGCTTTTTTCCAAGCATTATAATACAGAACCAAAAAATCTACTGTTTTTCCAAACATGGGGCAGATGTGGGTACGCATGATTTGAATGGAGATTGCAATAGCAGGTTTGTTTATACAATGGGGATGCAAGGTGTAATGCACCAGGCCTTGGGAATTGTTGTGTACAAGGGGAGAATGATAATGGTGTGTAAATTTGAACCAATGTATTTCCCACCATATACACATGCTTTGATTTTTTATGAGTTTGATGAGCTTGCCTTGCAGTGGAGATGCAAATATGAAACTGTTCTATCGCCGCATTATTTGCCTCCTGGAGTAGTTTGTGTGGGAGGGGATCGTATTTGGCTTATTCTGAAAAGAGACAACCATCTCAGCCATATAATTTCTGTAGATATAGATAATGGGGAGGTGAATGTATGGCCAGAAGTTTACCCGTTTATGTTCAATGTGAGGAACTGTCTATCAATGCCTCTAAGCTTTTGCCCATGCTCTTAGATCTCATTATTCTTGGCTTTTAGGGTCATCCTTTACCGTATTTAGTTATCTATGGGCACCCGTATTATTTGTTTTATTTGTTTTCTGAACCAGTGAAGTCTATGTTATGTTCCATCAATAAAGGGTCCTAAAAGAGTTTAGGATTCAAAATATTAGTTTGTGGCTTTAAAAATGGCTGTAATAGTCCAGATTCTAATACAATTTATCAGGCTTCTGGAAATAAAAGATATATTCTTTTATGGCTTTTTTCTTTTATTACAATATAAAAATATGTCATTATTTTATTTTTAAGTGTTTTTTTTATCTTAATAGTATTATCAGAGCAGGTTAAAAAGAATGTAAAAAAGTGAAGAGGTTTAATTGTTTGTATAAAAATGTGAATTTTTATTGCTTGTATTTGGATTAATATTTTGATAGTTGTTAAAATGGAGGTTTAGTAGGCTGGTTAAAAATTAGTCAAAACATTACCAGAAAAATTAATTTATCTACACATTTCTTCTCCAATTAACTCTTACTTTATTCATAAATATACCTATTATATTCACTTAATTTTGACATTTATACATATCTTCATATACATACTCTAATATATTTGCCTGTGTATTACCACTATCCCCATTTTTTATAAATTCAAGGAATATGTATCCTGCAGAATATGTTTCATCAACAAGTTGGAGTAACATGCATGGGAACTAGTTGTGGAAAAGAAAAAAGAAAAAGTAGGAGAATATGTGTAAGGGTAAATAGGAGAAGTGGTATGTAAATGACATTTCTAGATTATAATAGTAAATAGATTGAAACATTTAAACTGGAGCCTTGAGCCATGTCTGTATGATAAGCCATTTTTAGAGGGGGATTATATTTGAGTAATTGTTAAAATGTGAGATTGTCTATCAATGCCACTAAGCTTTTTGTCTATGCCCTTAGATTTTCTGAGATCTGGTGTTCTATTGTAGATATTTTTCTTGGCTTTTAGGGTTCCTGTCTTTTGTCTGTGGGTGTCTATATTATTTTATTGTATTTATTTTTTTATTATGTTTCAAATTATTAATTTGCTGTTGTTTATCAATATTGTATAAATTTTATTAGATTATGTTTAGTTATGTATAAATATTTGAGAGATTCAAATTAATGAATATATTTCAAATTTATAATATAATTTATGGACTTTTGTAAAAAAAATTTAAAAAATTATGTTATTACAATATAAAGATATATGATTTTTTAATTTTATATTATGCTTTCAGATCTTAATAATAATATGAGAGCAGATTATTTCAGAATGAGGCAATGTTATTTTCTTTTTCGGTTCTTATATGATGTCTTAATAACTGACCAACAATTTGTCAAAACTTCAAAAAGAAAATAATTTTAAAAAAAAAAATTGAAACTATTTTATAAGAGAAAATATTTTTCTTTTTCTTTATACAATGTTCTATTGACATTGTACCAAAACATCATCACTTTTTAAGTCTAATATTTTTTCAAGTCCCACAAGTGTATGAAACATGATCTTCAATAGATATAATTCATCTATAGAGAGCTTAAAAAGGAGAGGTGATTTTGTTGCAAAACATTCATTTTGAGGAATTTTTAATTTTGTTATTATTATGAAACTAAAATATGAAACTATTAACAAAATGAGCTTGATCTCAAATAGAGGGGCTTAAACATTTGAGTGAGAGAAGGTATGTAGTTCAAAATTTATTTAAAAATATTAAATAATTGTAAGGTGAAATTTTGTGAAAGTTTTATTCATTATAATGGTGAAACTTTTATCTGTATTCTATATTTCATTTAATCGTATATTTATTTTGAAAAATGATATTATACAAATGCATATTAGTAAATGGTGCAAATTGGTTCATTCTTCTTGAAATAGTATACCTCTATTTATTATTTTTCCACACTTTACCCTAACTATATCTCCATATACAAATATCTCCACATTTATGACACTATTCATATAGTTCATCATATCTTTGTATTCTCATACTCATATATTTTCCTTATCCTTGCACTAATCAAATTTACCTGTGCATCTACTTGGTTATACTATTTATTTACCACATCTAACTATTTTACTATCTAGGACCAAGCCCACAACTGAATTGTCTCTTAGGTATTCATCTTATTGTTACACTTATCATATTCACCTATACACTACCCAATTATATTTGTTATTTGTCCAAACCTAACTATTTAACTATCTAGTTTAATTTTTGTGATCACAAGCTCAACCTCACAAATGTAAAGTTGACCTTTATATTTTTAAATTTTAAATTTTACCAACTAGCGTGGTTTATTCTTCTTCCCCACATTGACTAAGTACGATTGTTCATGATTTGGTGCTATACCAAAGTATTTAGGTTTGTTTTAGTAAATTTATTTCACATCTTCTTACATCAAAATATTCTCTCATCCTACAATATTAAAGGTACAATCTATGGGTAAATTTTTGGACTTGATCCATAATGAATAAACTCTCAACACCATATTAGTAATCATAAACACTAAGTTCTATAAATCATTGGTCATAAATGGTAAACACTAAGCTCTAAACCCTATTTATTATAATTTTAATAAAACATTAATTGTAAACCCTATATAATTATTACTTAGACAATAAACTATATACCATAAAATTTGTAAACTCCAAATCCTAAACTATAATTTATTTTCCTATTTCCAAATCTTAAATCATAAATGATAAACTATAAATAACAAATATTCAATCCTAAAACTAAAGTTCTATAAATATATTAAACTATAAACATTGGATCATAAATCATAAACATTAAAACCCAAACCCCAAACCTTAAACCCTGATCCTTTAACTATGAACCCTAAATCATAAATAATAAAATAAACTACCTAAATATTGAAGCATAGATTTTTAAACCATATATCTACCATAAACAATAAGCTTTAGAACTTTCCAAACAATAAAAGATTTTTATAAATGGTTTTACTATAAAAACCATGTGAATTTTAGCATTCTTAAATAGTCATTATATCATGATATTGCTATCATGATTCAGCCGTGTTAAATGGTTTTACTATAAAACTTTACCATGTGAATTTTAGCATTCTTAAATAGTCATTATATCATGATATTGCTATCAAGATTCAACCATGTAGTTATACGAGTCAAACTCATTGACCCGTGTATCATGAGTAGTGGCTCAAAAGAACTTATCTCTCGTGATAATGAATGATCCACTTCTAGCACTCATTGCATCTAGGTGATGCTCACAGAGGTGGAGCATTGGGCCTTCTCAGGAGGTCACCCATGCCAGTACTACTCCAGCTCAAGCGTGCTTAGCCATGGAGTTCTCCCCAAGGTTAAGCCCACTTAGCTTGCAACCCCATTTCTAAAACCTTCAGCAAGTGTTGTGCCTTATGAACCATTCATCATAGAGCCCCTTTAGCTCATCAATTGCTAAGTAGGAGGTATTTTCTACAGTGTGTCAAATTGTGATATTTCTATCAAGATTCAACTGTGTAGTTATACGAGTCAAACTCATTGACCCATGTTTCATGAGTAGTGGTTCACAAGAACCCATCTCTCATGATAATGAATGATCCACTTAGCATTCATTGCATCTAGATGATGCTCACAGAGGTGAAGCATTAGGCCTTCTCGGGAGGTCATCCATCCTAGTACTACTCCATCTCAAACGCGCTTAACCATGGAGTTCTCCCCAAGGTTAAGCCCACTTAGCTTGCAACCCCATTTGCAAAACCTTCAGCAAGGGTTGTTCCTTATGAACCATTCATCATAGAGCCCCTTTAGCTCATCAATTGATAAGTAGGAGGTATTTTCCACAGCATGTCAAATTGTGACATTGTTATCAAGATTCAACCATCTAGTTATACGAGTCAAACTCATTGACCCATGTTTCATGAGTAGTGGTTGACAAGAACTCATATCTCATGATAATGAATGATCCACTTAGCACTCATTGCATCTAGGTGATGCTCACAGAGGTGAACCATTGGGCCTTCCCTAGAGGTCACTCATCCCAGTACTACTCCAACTCAAGCACACTTAACCATGGAGTTCTCCCCAAGGTTAAGCCTACTTAGCTTGCATCCCCATTCTCAAAACCTTCAACAAGTGTTGTGCCTTATGAATCCTATTAAATTAGTTACTTTGTACCCTAAGCTATGAATATTTCATAAATTTATCATAAACCCTAACTATGACTTGCAATATTGTAAATGATAAATTATAAACCCTTAAATAAAGTAGAACATAAATCCCCAACCCTATACCATAAATTGTAAACTATAAATCCTTAATTATGAATAATGTATCCTAAAACCTAGAATAAAAATACTAAACTCATAAGTTACAACTTAAATACATTTCCTTATCACTCTCATAAGAGACCAATAGAGCTCTAGACACATTCACATACATACATATGTATTCACACCTTTAACTCTAGTAACATGAAACCTTGTATTATAGAAACCTCAAACCATAAACTATTAATTTATTTCTTATGAATCCTAACATAGTTCCTTATTACTCCAACTTATCTTTGGAATAACTTTTGATAAATATTTTTCTCCATTTGATAAGATAAACCACCTAATGGAGTAGATGGGAAAGAAGGGACTATCACATCTCTCTGAACTCCATTTTTTCTATTTTTTTTTAAGAACTTGACATATTGATGTAATTTGTACTAATGTGGGAACCCTAACATTTAAATTGTAATCATGCTTAATATTATTGAATTTTTGTATAAAATTAATGAATAATGTTATAGAATTAATAATTTAATTGCTACATGTTACAATTTTTGAGTAATTTAAAGTGGTGAATTAATTTTATTTTTAGTTTATGGCATGGTTGTATGTATGTACTTGTAACTTACATTTCAAACTAACCAAGTACTAACACTTTGTGGTAATGTTTGTGTGACGAATAGAATAGTTTTCTAGGTATTATGTGTGCAACAAGGGAACCTAGCAAATTTATCCTAAGAAGAGTCTTGAAGCCTGTGAACCCTAATTTCATACCTGCACATATACAACAAACAAACACAATATTAGATCATATGAGAGGTAAAACAAGGATTCCCCATGAAATTAGATTGAAACATTAACATAGGAAGAAAATGAAGAACAATACAAATGAAAGTAAATAAATCCTATTTTAATGAACTATCAATCCCATGGGGGAGTTGGTGTCAATTGGTATGTCGAAATCAGCCATTTCCCAACTCCTTTGTAATCTTTGATGATTTGATCCACTTGATTGTTGAATTCTTGCATAACCTAGCTAAGAACTTGATAAAAATAGATGAAAATGCTTATGCTTGAAGATGGATTTGAGTATAATAATTTTACTCAAATTGTGGATGATAGAATGAGAGGAAGAGTCTCTCATTTATAGATTTCCAAAATGGAAGAGAGAGTGAAAATAAGCAATGTGGGATCATTCAATATCCAATGGCCAAGTGTCACTTGTCAAGATGTGAATGGTTGAGGAATGAGCACATTTTTGTCAATGTGCATGATAAATGCCATGAGATTCAAATTTGAAATTTGAATGTGACATGTTGGAGGGAGAAAGAAATGGAGTTAATGTCACTTGGCTCAAGGCCAAGGACATGTAAGAGGCATTAAATTTATTGTTGGAAGGACCAAACCCACTTGAATTTGAATTCAAATTTGAGGGAATATTCCCCTTTTATGTCATGTGAGGGAAAACAGGAGATTAAATAAATCAAAGTAATTGATTTATTGTGCAAGTTGCATTCTCTAGAGAATGTGACAAATTAGGATTAAATTAATCAAATCTTAATTAATTTAATGAGGGATTAGGGGATGTGACAACTTTGACTTGAATTTATGAGTTAATTTAAATCAAGAATTGTAAAGAAAGATTTAATTAAATAAATGATTTGATTTATTTAACTAAAGGGACAATGTTGGATTAAATCAAATAAGGTTTAATTTATTCAATTTAATAAGAGGACTTTAGAGACTTAATTTAAATAAAATGAATTATTTAAATGAACAAGGATAGAGGGTTAATTAAATTAAATTGATTAATTTAATCAGCATATGAAAAAGACCTATTTAAATAAATAATGATTTATTTAATTAAGGGATGAAAGGTGTTGATAACCTGAGAGTATGATTCAAGATGAAACGATGTTAGTAGGATCAAGATCAGATGCATGTATATTTTACATGTCTACAAAGCCATTTAGCCCTACCTTTGTAGCCATGAGAATGAATTCCCTATTGAATGCAAGTTATGCCCTTGATCATTACCTTGACACTTCACTGAAACGATGTTAGTAGGATCAAGATCAGATGCATGTATATTTTACATGTCTACAAAGCCATTTAGCCCTACCTTTGTAGCCATGAGAATGAATTCCCTATTGAATGCAAGTTATGCCCTTGATCATTACCTTGACACTTCACTTTGGAATGATAGTCTTGAGTAAACCCTTACTTTCCCTTTGACCCGCTATTTAGATTTATCAATATCAACCCAATTAATTCACTAGCTATGTTGATCAAGTCTCAAAAACTATATTTTGATGATGGACACCCTTGTCTTGACTGGTAATTAAGGTGCAAAAATTTGAAATAATATTTGAATAATGAGAATATTGTTGATAAACATGAACTTCTATGTATCTCAAAACATTGATATTTAAAAATAAAATAAAATAATAAAAAATAAATAAGAAAGGTAAAAAAGGGGGGAGAAGGTAGGTCATGGCATTTTAACTGGAAAGACCAAAATTTGTCTATAAGATAAAAATAATAAAAATAATGGTGTTATTTTTTCATCCTACAGTATAGGGAGAGATAAACCACATCAAATGGAAATAGCATATAAAATTAGGGATAAAATCTATGTGTCATTAAGAGGGCATGATAATCTTTCTTTTGCATGAAAAATTTCAAGTTGGGAAAATTATAGCATGTAAGGTAGAGACAAGACCCATAATCTCATTAAAAGGTCGCTAGACAAAATTTTGAAGGCACAATAGCAAGAAACATGTGAAGAAGGAATTAATTAGGGTGCATCCACTAAGTGCAATAAATATTTTTCATTATGTTATCTTGGGTTGTGTTACGATTTTTTTCTCTATAATTCTTTCACAATAGCCTAATATTCATAAGAATGTGCATATATTCATATATCCATTAAATTAGCTTTCATGACAATGTTAATAGAGACTGGGTCTAAAAATAGAGTACTCTCCTACTTGTCAAAATCTAAAAAATAATATTTATGTTTAAAGATTTTTTTCTTATTTAAACTTTATTTTCTAGTTATTATACACATGCCAACTTTCTTTTATGATTTGCTCTAACCTTGATCAAGCTGCTTGATCAATCAATATACTTAGTAGTTTGAGTTGATTGGTTACCATTTAATAAATATAGTAAATTTACCTATTTTAATTGAAATTATGTATGGCTTCATTTTTGGACTTTACCCAATCAACCCTTCTTCATGAATACTTCCTAAAATTTATTTCCAACTATATGTTTTCTAGCTAGAAGATCACTAATATCTTTCCTTCCCTATTAAGACCCTCTCTTTCACTTCTCATAATCAGTAGGGACATTTTTAGGGAAATGTTAAAATACATTTAGGAGAAGTATATCTTTATAATAGGGTAAGTGTATAGGGGAATGGGGGACCAAAAGGGGATCTTAAGTGGCCACTCTTTTTCTAATACTAGGAAAAACTGATCTTAGATTAGAAACAAAAGATAGTTATGTTCAAATTTTGAAGATGTAACAAGAACAAGATTTGTAGTACTTTGAATCTACTTTCTAAGCTACATTTTAAAATGGTGGAGATTAAGGGGTTCAAATAGGGGGGCTAGACAAAGTGCTCCTATTTTTATCAATAAAACATAACATAGCATTTGGTGTGGGCCTCCTAAAGTAATTTTTTTAGTACTTAAAAAATCACTTTGGTGCAAACTTAACACCATGTAGTTTATGCTAAGTGAATTTTTTTTTCCTTTTTTTAATGAATCTATGATTTTTTACTAATTTTCAAAAGTGAACACATCTTGAAAAATTAAAAAAATGAGTGTTTACTCCCCTATGTTTTGTAGAAACTAATAGAAAATATTTTTTTACTGTGCATAGAATAGAGGAGGTGAATTTTCTAAAAAAATATTTTTTAAATTTCAAAGAACAAATAAAAAATAAATTCAAAATACCATATGTAGGTTTTTGACAAAAAATGGAGATACTAGCCAAAAAACAAAAAATATCAAAACTTTTGCATAGTTGAAATGTAGAATACATTACATGGTTAGATTGCTAAGAGAGAGCTCAATGTTATTATGTTACTTTTTAAACATGACATTGGAATGTGTGCAAACTAGATGGAGAGACTTCTTGACATTGTGACATTTTTGAGAATTTACAAAAAAGCATATGTATGGGAAGCAACATGTAAGTCCAAGCCTTTAGGTTGGATGCCAAAGGAAAATCCAATCCTAAGGTTTGAAAATACCCAAAGAACATAATTATGCGAGCACATTATAGTATCTCAATCTTGTGAATTGTCCTAATAGAATCCAACCCTTTGAAATTTAAAGTAGTACATGAGAAAGAAATGGGATTGAATGGGGTTTCTTTGTTGATAACTTCATTCGGATCCACTATAAACTTGTTTGATATCTAGTATTCTCCTAAGGCCTTCATGAGCTCCTTGCCACCCATCACCACCCTGATAGAGAAACCCATTACATACATGCTTCCTTTATCTTACCTAAGAAATTTATTTGCCAAATATTTCATCCACTTAGATGATTGGCTATGTGAGCTTTAGAGCAAAGAGGCATGAAATCAAATTTATTATTTATAGAGACTGATGAATAACTATATTTGATGTCAATGTAGGAACTATCTTGAACATGTGATGTAGATAGAGGTACTTTGCTAGATGAGAGCATGATGAATAATGATGGAAAATCCTTATCATTGCTCGTTCACATGATTTTTATAATAATGATAATGATTGAATGCATTAATACTTTAAATTGGTCATCTCATCATTTTCCAAAAACTTCAATAGGCATGGTCAATTATTGATGTCATTGCTAATGGTTATTTCATTGGGATTATTAGCTTGATTGAAGAGAGAATCACCAATTTTATTTCCTTCATGACAACAACGTTCTATTGTAATTGGGATATGTTATCTAATATCTCTCAAACTTCATTAAGGACATTATTGATTCTTTAATTTGTTGAATTTCTTTTTCAATATATAGGAAAATAACCATGTAAGCACCCTCAATTAAAATCTCATCAATATTGCATAATTTTACTAGTTTGAGGCCAAATAGTAAGGATTTTGCTTTTGCTCTATTGTTTGTTTGTAGACTTAACCTTTTAGAGACAAATTTGACCAATGTTATCTTGATAGATTGAACTTGAAAATCCCATATATAGAAATATAAAAGAGACAAAATATAATTACATGTTCGATAGAACTCAAACAAAGATTTTGCTTCTACTCTATTGTTTTTTTTATGGCCTTAACCTTTTAGATGTAACTTTGATCATGTTGTCTTAAGAGGTTGAAGTCAAAACTCCATGAATATAAATATAAAATAAAATAAAATATACTTACATGTTTGATATAACTCAAACCCACAATCAACTAGTTTGACTCTTGAACCACCCTTGAAACTGAATTTCCTCACACCATTAGATGGTAGATTCCATTAAATATAAGTGGAATTCATTGATGGGCAGTTGAATCAAAAGATTCCATGAAATAAACAGACAGTTGAACCCAAAGATTTCGTGAAAGAGAAAAAAAAAAATTAACATTAACTGAATTTGTTGGTGGGCAATTGAACCAATGGAATCACCCTCAATTAAAATCTTGTCCACGTTGCATAGTTTTGAGGCGAAATAGTAAAGTTTATGCTTCTGCTCTATTGTTTGTTTGTGGCCTTAACCTTTTAGGAGCTTTGATCATGTTGTCTTGAACGTTAAACCTAAAAATCTCATGAATAGAAACGTAAAACAGATAAACTATACGTACACATTTGATAGAATTCAAATCTACAATCAACTGGTTTAACTCTTTAACTGCCCTTTGAAATTGAATTCTACAAACCATTAAATGGTAGATTCCATTAAAGATTAGGTGAATTCGTTGATGGACAGTTGAACCCAAAGATTACAAATTCCATGAAGTGAATTCCTTAGATGAACAGTTGAACCCAAACATCCCATGAAAGAATAGGGAAAAATAGCATTTTGCACGCCCGGTGGGACTCGAACCCACAATCGCCTGATTAGAAGTCAGACGCCTTATCCATTAGGCCACGGGCGCTTCGATGTGAGGTCGTACTGAAAGCATAATAATACGAAAACTATGCGCCCGCTTCCTTGTAACCTCTCAATTTTGTTTGCACACACCAATATATTCTTGAGAATTTTGAGAGCCACCTTAAACAAGTCGAGCTCTCACACATTGAACGAGGCTAAACTAAATATCCATCAATTCTTGTGACAGGAATTAATGGGCATCACAGTTTATGTCATTGGATTTTCATTGGAATTAAGGGATTTCGTAAAGTGGATCCTGATAGATGGGAGTTTGCATACGAGTTACAATTATAAGACAAATGCGAGTATGTCTGCACAAAAAATAGTGGCAGGATAGACAGCCTTCTGTCTTGGTTTTATTGTTATTGTTAAAAAATAATTTGATTTTTAAATTTAGAAAATTTCGATTTCGTATTTGTTAAGAAGAAATCCTTTTCTGCTCGATAAATCATCGCATCCCGTCAAATTTCAAGGTTCAGAGTTCAACTGATTTCACCTGGTTTTAAAATGCAGTATATTTAATGTGTATGTTCGTATTATGAAATGGGATGAGTTGAGGATGTTGAAAAGATTTGCAGACAATTTGAAAATAGAAAACAGAAAATTAAATCAGAATTGTAAAACCAAACACAAATATTAAAAACCAAGATTTATAGTAGTTCCTCTTAAAAGACTACATCCACTTTCAACGGGGGAATCTTTTTATTAATTCTCAATTCAATACATAATATTCAAGCAGCAACAGTTTTTATAATTTAGTCTTATCTTCAAAATGGAAAAATCCATCAAAACGGTCAATTTCTAAATCAACGAATACATGCAAAAAGACATCCATTTCGAGTGTGAGAGAAACTGCGGTCATAATTAGAATATCTGGGCTTCACCGAACCCAACAATCTCCCACTTGAAGAATGCAACGAAGATTTTAGCTTCGCCAAATTTTGTTCAAGAACGCTTCGGACGAGTCTCCTCCAAAGCACGTCAGATTTAATAACCTCCATGGATTTTAAGCTTTCCATTTCCTCCCCCATAGCTAGAATCAAATTTGGACCTCCACCATGGCCCCAATCCAGAATCTTTTTTGTACACCATCAATACTGTACAAAATGATTCACCATTCTATTATCAAAATCCTCTAGCTTGTAATCAGTAGGCCTTACATCAACAGATCTTCGGCCCCTTTCAGGTGAAATCCTGCCATTCTTCTTCATATTTCTTAGTTTCTCCAAAAATCTTTCAACATCCTCCGATATAGATTTTTCACCAGCTACATATGTAGTATCGGCCTAGAATTTCTCCTCCTTTGCATCAACAAACTCCATGTCCACATCTCCACCATTCTGGGTAGTATTCATCTCCACCATTCTGGGTAGTATTAGCAACCTCTTTGTCTGCCTCTATACCATCCGCTAGGGACTCGAATAATGGATTATCATAAACCATTTATGCCCTGGGCTCGAATAATGGATTATCATAAATCATTTTTGCCTCTTGATTCTCAGCCTCTTCCTCAGGTTCATCTTCACTCTCTTTTTCTTTCTGAGATCCAATTTCCTCAAAAGCCTTATTCTCAACTTTTTTGAATTCTTTCATGTCAAAATCCTCGCCTCCCAAATTTTGCGGGGCCTTTCCCCACACATACCTCGCCTGGGTTGTGCTCGGGGAATCAAGATCAACATCACTCATAAGAACTTCAATGGCGAGATCAACAGCCAAATAGACAGGAAATTCATCTACTTCCATTGGCACAATTTCATCTAGCTCCATGTCACTGTCTGATTCCATCATGCCAAGAAACTCCTCAATAATAGAATCAACTTTTCATCATTTAATTCATCCAAAAATATCTAATGAATAGCTCTCACTTCATCATGACTCTCTTCATAGCCATGGCACATAGACATGAGAGCTTGAACCCAATCATCCCAGTTGGGACTCTCTTCCATATCTACTTTGTCCATATCTCTGGAATCAAACACCCAATCGTTTTCCATCTCTGCTCAATACTTCTCCATGGATCTAATACCAATTGTTGAAAATATTTGCAGACAATTTGAAAAGAGAAAACATAAAATTAAATTAGAATTATAAAACCAAACATAAACAGAAAAATCCAAGATTCATAGTGGTTTGTCTTAAGACTAAATCCACTTTCAATGGGGGAATCTTTTTATTAATTCTCAATACAATACATAATATTCAAGCAGCAGTAGCTTTTATAATTTAGTCTCATCTCCAAAATGGAAAAATCCATCAAAACTGTCAACTTCTAAACTAGTGAATACATGCAAAAGAACACCTTTTTTGAGTGTGAGAGAAACTGTCATCATAATTAAAATATTTGGGCTTCACCGAACCCAACAAAGGAAGTACCCCTATTGAGGTCATTAGCCACTCTTGCATTGTTGTCATATGCAGCTTTTACATTCTTAAACTATATAAATTATGACTTTGAACAACTATAGTTTTTCTTAAGGGGGGTCTCTAAAATACCTTTATTCATTAACTAAATCATAAAATTAAAAGGAAGTTATTTTAACATTTAACTAAAGGATTAAAGAGTACTACTAATATTAATCTTATAGATCACATCTACAAGTAAATGGAACCTCAACTAAAAGTCTTATACTAAATACTAATCAATACTTACTACATGAATATTTAACTATCTTTAGCTAATACTCAAATATAGGAATATTAATAAATTAAAGTATAAAGTATCAATGCACCTCAAGTAGGCCAGGCTTACTTGAGTATGTGCACTTGTTACACTAAAGAATCAACTAGTAGTCAAAGCTTCATGTAGACTACTTCAAAGGGATGAATATAGATTTCTAGGACTTCAACAAAAAAATGCACATAATATATTTTTGATTGATCCCTCAATCTACTATTCTTTGCAATAGATATAAGTTTAACTAGTCTTGATTAATCTTGGAATCATCAATATACTTTTCACTCATCCCTATTAAGAAAGGAGAGAGTTATTTTCTAGAAGAATATAATTTAGAAATAAAGTTGTATCATAAATTTGATAACAATTAAGATGCTATATTATCATAGAGGCATGTGTGGACAAGTGGTAGAATCATGTAATGAAGAAAAATTGGCATTAGCTACATAATAAGATTCCTTGATTCAATAGTTATTTATTGGTAGTAGAAGTCTAATGTAGCTACTCAATCCTCCTTAGTCGTGGCTAGGTCAACACTATTTTGCATAATGCATGTTGTTGAAAACCTACACCCTCTCTTAGTTATAGGAATATACTCCCTTAGTCATTGTAAACACCTTGGTCGTAATTACTCTCGTGCTTTTAGTCGATTACTATCTCATCTCCTTTGTTCCTACTAGAGAATAAGTTGGTCTCTTTATGAAAACACATATTCATCAAGATTAATCATATTATTCTATCACATATTAATCGAATACCATATAATTCATGTAAATATTTCATCAAAAATTTAACAACTATGTCTAGTGCATCACATTAACATAATCTTAAGAAATTTCATGGAATTAGAAATATCAACATACAAGAGAGTTTGCACCATTAATATGAGAAAATGATCATCAAAAGAAACATCTATTTAATGTAGTCAAGTGTTGGTGTTGTCAATATGAAAAGAAAATTTGCAACAAAATTCATCTTCCCTACTTTATCCATTATTACAATATCAAACTCCTATAGCATCAATAATCATTTGACTATCCTCCCACTAAAAATCAGCTTATTCATCATATATCTAATGTTTCCATGATTAATGTGCAAAAAAATGGATATGTACTGTAATACTGAAGTTTATTGATAGTAGTTCAACTCAGCAGCTTGAAGATTCTTACTGGCATAATAAATTGCATATTCTATTACTCTTTTTTGGCCCAGGACTATTCTAACATCAAAATTGCATACATCAATATATATGAAATGGCATATTCCAATTGGTTCCTTGTATTATTCGTGCATTTTTCAAGGAGTCCAAGAGCTTAGAAATCCTCTTGACAAATGTTTTTCCAATAAAATTTAGAATCAATGGTTAGGAATACAAATAAAGGAGATAATTTTTTTGAAATATTTGATGAACCTTCTGTAATATAGCCTATATGGCCTAAAAACTTATAACATCCTTTTGTTGTTGTGGAACTGGAAAGTTTGTGATCGCCTCAATTTTACTTGGGTCAACTTGAATACCATGTTGTGAAATATAATGTCCCAAGACTATTGCTTCTTCCATCATCATTTTGCACTTTTCATTGATAAGGGAGATATTATGGTCTTGATAATGATGCTTTATAATAATATAATTTTATTATGCTAGATTGATTTTTTTTAAATTACAGAGAACACTTGGAACGAAATTCCATTTAGGAAAAACACAGGTTTTAAGTCAGAATGGGATTAATGTTGAGTGGGGAAGGATTTTAAGCCTCCCCTAGCCAACGCAACCCATAGAGGGATGGTTGCCTGTGGAGGCAGTCGCCCCTCCATAGGTCGCGGCCTGTGGAGTGGGTGTTGCCCCCACAGGCAGCGCACCCCCATGGAGCCGCTGACTTTGTAAGCCAAAACTTGCTTGTGTAAAAATTTGAAAATCTTTCAAGAATTCACTTCGATTCTGTATTAATTGCATATAAATGCGCATGAATATATATGTGTATGTGTATGTGTGTATTCGTATGTATGTAGTGTATTTTCTTTGAATATAAAATAAAAATATGTTGTGTTATATAGATGTATATATTGATTTGTTTGCAAATGAATTTTGCAGAAAATAGATATATAAACATACGTGTATATATATATACACACATTTATATTTAATTATATATACAACATTTTGTTAATAAGGCAGCAGAATGCATGTCTATAGATGTATTTGGAATGAAATTATTTCAATCGAGAATATATGTTTTTCTGTATATCTACTTATAAACGTATATATATATATATATATATATATATATATATATATATATATATATATATATATATAAACACGATATGAATGAGAACAAATTTTGATTTTGAAAAGAATGGACATTGAAATCTAATTTAGAAGGATTAAAAATTTTGTTTTAAAGTGATATATATTTTGCTTTAGATTGTTTATTTCTGAATATATATAAGTTATATATATATACATATGTGTTTATGTGAATGGGCAAGTTTTAATCTTCAAAATGTATCCACTTGGAGAGTATTTTTTTCAAATTCATGCAAACCTATTATCTTGAAATCATTTAATTTAGAAGTGGCTTATTGAATATTTTGAAACAAGTGGATAGATACGTATTTGAGTTTAATTATTAATATCCATTGAAATGATAGAAGATTGACTAAACCAAATCAATGTGAAATGTAAAATTAGATGTAGCATTTATTTCTTGTGAATGATTTTCTTATGAAACCAAAGAGTGAACTGGGGAATATAAGATGTTTTTCCTAAAAGAATGTTTGAATGTGTAAATGAGTAAACTTTGTGCAACATGTAAGAACAATGCAATATTTACTCATTTTTATGAGAAACTTCTGGGAAAGGATGTCGCATGTGGGCTTCCAGAGATGGTAGTTAACATTTTCTTAAATTACCATTTATTTTTGAATGCTTGGCCAAGCTAATGAAACATTGAAATAGATGGATTAAAAACTTATAATTTTTATGTTATATATGTCTCTACCACAACCTATAAGCAAGAAATATGTTGTTCTAGTATAGGAATGCATATAGGTAACAGGCTTGCATCGAGAGTTCCCTCCTACTTTATTGTTCCAGGTTGCTAGGCTCCTCATGTAGGGTCATGGATTTCTTCGAGTTGGGAAGAAACCCAAGGAAGTCATGTGCTTCGTGGTTGGGTGGAAAAGGCACCTTAACCGCACTCTTGAAATCAACACAAGAAGACTAGTGGTGTCATGGCAGATGAGGATTAGAGGATCTATTTGTTATGGATGTGTTTAATGTATTATTTTTGTATGGCTTGTATAGCCAATTTGCAAATTATAACTCTACTTCATAGATGTAATTACTAATGTAATATTGTTTATGTATCATTGAAACAGATGATTTGTAACACCCTTTTTGGTATATGTAATTTTTAATTCATTAATGAACTTGCCTTTGAGAATTTATGGATATGTCATGTTAATCATATTATCTATTTTTCCTTACTTGTAATGTGTAATGAACATGGTAATATTTTGTATGAAAAGTGAGCTTTACATTTTGGTATCAGAGCATCTAGGTTAAACTCTAGGACCTACGTCTAATTACACTTAATGTTATGTGTTCCAGAGTAACTTTGATGGATATTAGGACTTATCATCATGATAATCACGGAGGTGGATCCCATGGTAATATAAATGATAGGTTGGATCAAATCTTAGCCTTGTTGAATTGATAGGAGGCCAGGATTGATAGCTTGGAGCAAGAAAGGCAGACAGGCCCACAAGGGTTGAACTCTGGTGGAAATGAAGGAAATACAAATGTAGAACAACCTGATACTGAAGGAAACTCAAGCAAGCTAGGATAATTGGTTGAGGAGTTGGGAAAGGACCTGAAAAAGGTCACCCCACCAAAATTTGATGGTAAGACTTTTGAGGACGAGGAAAAAGCATGGCTGATTGAGATGGTGAAGTATTTCGCCCTACAAAATTTGTCTAATGAGACTAAGGCTGAATGGGGATCATATCAACTCTCTAGTGAAGCTACCACTTGGTGGTAGAACGAAAAGGCAGAAAAGAAATTTTGCATGGCAAGGTAACTTGGGAACAATTTATGTAGTTGTTCAGGAAAAGGTGGCTACCACAGTCATATTTTGATAAAAAGATAACTGAATTCTAGACTCTCACTCAAGGGGGAATGATAGTAACTCGGTATTGGGAAAAAATTTCCCACTTGCTCAAATATATACCCCAGTACCAGATCGATGAGAGGTTTCGGGTTCGCAAATTCATTCTAGGGACTAGGCCTCAAATTGGAGCCGAAGTGGATATTCATAATCCTTCCACCATGGATGAGGCTTTTGAGAAGGCTACCAAGTAGGAATAGAAGTTACAATAGGTTGAAAATTATAGGAGAAGCAGAGATGCTAAGTATGGTAACAAGAAGTCTCAGGGAAAGAATCAGAATAGAAGTTATCAGAATCACTACAATCAGGGCCATAATAATAATAGGTAGATCATGAATCTCAAGAGGGGTAACAATTATATGGACTGCAATTATGGGATTCAGAACTACAATAAGAGGACAAATTACAACAATAACAGGAGAGATGTTTCTAATAGACCCAAAGAACCCTATAGAGGTTGTTATACATGTGGCGATGAGCACTATGCGAGTCTGTGTCCTCAGAGAGTGAATAATCCGAAGAACAAAAATCAGCATCACATACATCCAGCAGTTCATAATCGCCAAGCTAATTACTAGGATACACCAATCCAGCTTTCGAGTAAGCTTTTTGGATGTCCTATTTTTGACAAACCCAAAGCACCCTGTGGAGGTTGTTATACATGCGACAGTGAGCACTATACCAGTGTGTGTCCTCAAAGAGTGAATAATTTGAAGAACATGAATCAAAATCACATACATGCAGCGGTTGATAATCGCCAAGCTGATTACCAAGATACAACAATCTAGCTTCCGGGTAAGATTTTTAGATGTCATGTTTCTAACAGACCCAAAGCACCCTATGGAGGTTGTTATACATGCAGCGGTGAGCATCATGCCAGTGTGTGTCCTCAGAGAGTGAATAATCCAAAGAACAATAATCAACATCACATACATGCGTTGGTTGATAATCGCCAAGCTGATTACCAGGATACACCAATCCAGCTTTCGAGTAAGCTTTTTTGATGTCTTGTTTCTATCTTAATTGATACTAGAGCTACTGAGTGTTTTGTAGATCCTCAAGTTATTTCTAGATTATCTGTTAAGCTAGGATATATGGCTAATTCATGGAAGGTCCAATATGGAAATTGAGTAGAGAGAAAAATGGAGCAATGTCTAGCTTGCAGCGAACTTGAACTTCCTAGCTTTGAGACATAGGTCAATTTATATGTAGCACCTCTTGGGGCATATGATGTAATCTTGGGAATATATTGGCTTACTAAACATAAGGCCCCCATTGATTGTGAAGAGAATATAGTGAGGTGTTTGGATGATCAAGATAACCGTGTTGAGATTCATGGTTTTAAACGACCTTTAGAACTCAGGAAAAACTCTGCCATGCAACTGAAGAAGGCTCGCAGAAAAGGGTGCACTATCTATGCAATAAAGGTCAAGGATCTTGATAGTTCAGAATTGTCAACTAATGACCATCCTATTCTGAGGGAATTCCAAGATGTTTTTTCCTAAGGAGTTGATTGACCTACCTCCTAAGCAAGTATTTGATTTCTCAATAGACTTGTTACCTAGAGATGAGCCTCAGTCTAAGGCACCATATAGGATGAACACTATTGAATTGCAAGAGCTGAAAGCCTAGTTACAAGAGTTGCTTGACCAGGGTTTCATAAGGCCAAGTGTGTCTCCATGGGGAGCACCTATCATATTTGTGAAGAAGAAGGATGGAACCTTAAGGTTGTGCATTGATTACAGGATGCTTAACAAGGTTACCATTAAAAATAAATATCTGCTCCCTAGGATTTATGATCTATTCGATTAGATGAAAGGGGCTAAGTTATTCTCAAAGATTGATCTGAGATCGGGATACCATCAACTGCGGATAAAGGATGAAGATATTTTCAAAACTACTTTCAGGATGAGATACGGGCACTATGAATTCATGGTGTTACCATTTGGGCTAACCAATGCCCCTACATCTTTTATGAATTTGATGAATAGAATCTCCTGAGATTTCCTAGATGACTTTGTCTTATTTTTCCTAGATGATACCCTGATATATTCTAAGTTAGAGGAAGAGCATGAAAAAAATCTAAGGATAGTTTTGCAATGTTCGAGGGATCATAATTTTTATGGGAAGATGTCTAAATGCAGTTTCTACCAAACTGAGGTGCACTATTTGGGACATGTTATTTCAGCTTATGGGATAGTAGTAGACCTAGATAAGATTAAGGCAATCATGGACTGACCAGCATCGCAAAATATTTCAGAAGTCTGAAGTTTTATTGGACTTTCCGGCTACTAAAAGAATTTTGTCTAGAGGTTCTCAACAATCGCAGCACCCATCACCACACTCCAAAGGAAGAAAGAAATTTGAATGGAGTGATAAGTGTGAGAAGGCTTTTCAATTGCTAAAGGAGAAACTTTTCAACCTATCTTGATTGTTCCATATCTAAATGGGCACTTTACAATGATAACAAATGCTTCAAGAGAGAGTGTAGGAGTAGTCCTTATACAGGATGGACAGGTGGTGGCATCCAAATCAAGTAAACTGAAACAACACAAATTGAACTAGGAACTCCATGATTTGGATTTGGTTGCCATAGTACATTCTCTTCAAATGTGAAGGCACTACCTTTTGGGGAAGCCTTTTGAGCTTAAAATAGATCATGCAAGATTGGAGTATATCTTTACTCAACCTAGCCTTAATGCTCATCAAAGATTATGGTTGGAGTTTTTGAGTGAGTATGATTTTGGCATTGAGTATATTAAAGGAAAAGAAAAAATATTAGCATATGCCTTAAGTAGGAGGAGACATCTTGCAGCTATGGTCACTATAAGGCCGACTTTGAGACAACAGGTGATCCAAGCTTTGCCAGGGGATGAGCATCATAAAAGGGTGAAACAAGCCCTAGAGTAGGATCCTTCGGATCATATGTATGTTGAATATATGTTTGAGACTAATGGACTCTTGAGGTTCTAGGTGTTGTAGGTAAGGTTGAACATCATGATGCGAGCAATTTGGAGTTTGAACTTTTTCAGTTTCCAGTTCAGTTGGAAGGTATTTTTATAGAACATGACAATGAGATGAATAACAGGAAATGTTATTTTCAAACTGAGCATATTACATATGATGAGTATAACACAAATGTGTCATGTGATGATGAAAGCTTGTGATTTATGACAGAGTATACAATGAAGAATGATAGAGATTGTATTGGCAATGGTATACTCAGAAAAGCTATGAGAAATGTCGGTGGCAATGCTTGTAATCAGGAAAATTTCAGCGATCACCACATTTTTCCGCTTGTAAGGTCACTTATGTTATTGTGGTGTGACAAAGGCAAGCTAAAAATGAGGGAGATCAACTCTTTCAGCAGATTGGTGTTTGACAGAGGTAAATGTTGATCCCCATTTTTTCATTTGGTGACCCGGGGTCAGATGAAGTTGAAAAACAAGGTTAGATGAAGGAATAGTTTGAAGACACCTATTGGACTCCACATTTGGTCTACTCTCCAGAGATCTATAATCTTGCTATGCCCACAGGGGGCATACATCCCCAGTCGGAGCCACTGATGGCACTCTCAAATTTTGCAAATTTGAGATGCCTATTTCAAAAAATTTGCTTTTGCACTTTCAGAAGTGCACCTAAAGAATCAGTCCTGACTGACCCGCTTTGGAGGCTTATAATTTAAAGCCTATTGATTGTCATGCAAAACCCATTTGTAGACATACTCAATAGACATATGTGAGAAGGCATGTAAAATCTTAGCTTCCCTCAATAAGTTCTGACAAGGTTTCGAAAAGTGAAGCTGGAGGGTTTTCACACTGTTCTGCTGTCTGCAGACTATTTGTTTTGTGAAGTTGCTTCCTGTTTGAGCTTGGTTTTCGCGACCAGTTCACTGTCATGTCAAAAAGAATACTGTTCCATATTCCCCATATCAAAATGATCTCGGGTGTCATTTTTCAGAACCTCATGATCTGATTTGCTATTTTTAGCAAATCAAAACTGAATGTAGTTTGTTCTGTTTTGCATCTGCATTCCTGATAGCCTTTCTGAATGGCCAACTTCGACCGTCAATAACTTTTGATCAACGATGTTTCAAAGAAATTCCTTTTACGCATGTGCTCAGGGTATCTTAATGAACTTTCATGTCTGATGGCAGCTCGTCAGGAGTTGATTTACTATTTTTGCAAATTGGCAATTGGATTAGTTTGTGTTGGTTCAGAACTGTTGATGTTTTAGAAAAGCCTAACTGGGCAACTTTGCCGATTAATATCTTTCACCTCGTGACTGATTTCTCCAAGCCATTTGTTGCACTGTGTGCTTGGATCAAATGACTATACGCTTGCACATTTTTATGTCTCCTGAAGGTCGTTTGCCCAATTTTCTAGGCCGATTCCAGAGTCAACCTGGCCTATTTTGACCATTTTCCAAAAAGGACAAAAAACAGTTTCTGATGAAGACCCAGTTCATTTTTCAACTTCTGAGGTATTCAAATGGTAGTGTCAAATCATTTGAGGGCGAAGCTTGTTTGAAAACAAAATATTTTTTAGTCGGACTCACATGGGGCCCGACATGCTTTGCATAATTGTGAGGTTCATTTCAAATAAATGGTTGTAAATTCAAGGGCTTTTGTGTTATGGAAGCAGAGGAATATGAGAATGTAGTGTTTCACTTGAATGACAATGGATCTTGCAGCTATGTTCTAGGCTCAAAATGGATCAAAACAAGGAAGAATTGAAACATAAAATGATAAAGATCACTTCTCAGAAAATTGACAACTCAGAACTTTGAATAACTCTTTTGTGAGTCAAAGGAGTGAATGCTCATTTTCCAATTTGCCTAACAAATGCAATTGCTCCAATATTTGACAAAAGCATTGATGGCATTACTACTAAATATAATGGTATGGGAAGAAATGTGATAAAGAGTGTTGCCTCACTTGGGTTCCCATAGGACAAAGTCACAACACTATTTAGCTTCTGTTGTTTTGAGCAGCCATCGTGCCACAAAATGGATTAGCAGAGGCATTCATGGTTCCAATTGGGAGGGGTGTTATGGTTTCTATTCAAATGCTATGTGATTAGCAAACTGGAAAGTGAAGTGATAGGTGATTGGCTCGAAGCCAATGAAACATTTGAAGCTGCATAGGGTGGATCGATGCAAAGTATTCTTCTCTAGACATCTTAATGGGAAAATGGAATGGATTTGCAGCTTGCTCATATGGAAATTTTACTTGCATCAGACCTGGAATGGATGCCCGCACCAGTGATAAAATGAGCTCGCACCATGTATGGGAGCTTTGGAATAGGTATAGACATCCATCAAAGCATGGAAGTGGAGGTGGGTGCAGCCTATTTGAGGAGTGTCCCTGTAGATGTGGTCTCAAGGAATGTTGTGATCTACAGGTGTGGGGAGCTCAAGGAAGGGAAGCCCACGCCAAACAAGGAGAAGTCTGTGGCCTATGGCATGGAGTGAGTAACCCGCGAGCAATGGAGAGCAGAAGCCCACGGTGGTTAGAGGATGGGCGCGGCCAACAAGGGAACAGAGGGTGCGGTTTGGAGGGGAACGGATATCCCTCAAAGCACAAACCTGAGGGGAAGCTCAGACCAGTAATGCAGAAGCCTGCAGCCAGCGTGTGGTGTCGAATCTTTCTGCCAAGTGGTGGTGGGCGTGACCTGCACTATAGAGAAACCCGCGCACATCAGTTGGGGGAAGCAGGAGACTCTATGGAGAGCAGGAGCCCACGCCAAACATGGAGGAGGTGTGTTGGCCATGGGAGGCCCATGCTGGTTAGAGGATGGGAGCAGCAAGCAACAAGGTGCAGGCATCCATCAAAGCATGAGGAAGTTGCCGCCATAACTAGTGCTCGAACAAATGTGAGCAACACAGAAAAACAAATTACGACATTTTTAATGCTTGCTCGTGGACCTCGCGAAAATAATGCTGATGAAGGAAAAAGAAGTGCGAGGTTGGCGATAAATCACGGGAATGCCCGTTTTTAATATTTTCAAAATTTTATATGGTTTGTGATAAAAAATGGGGGTGGGGCCCATTTCATTTTATTTTCTCGGGTGAGGTTTTAGAATTTTAAATGAAGTAGGGGTGAATTAATTTCAATGTAAATAGGGTAAAGGGCTAGGAAAATATTTTAAAGATATTTTACCTGGAGAGCTAAATGTGAGGAAAAATTAAATCACCCGAGTTTGTCTTATCTGTGAAGTGTGGGGGAATTTTTTAAATTCAAAAGTGCAAAATGGGTAAAATATTTTATGAAAGTGAAGTGTGAATACTTTGTGCTGCTAGGTAAAGTATTTAAAATACTTTGCATAAAAGTAAAATGTAATATTTTAATTACTGTTGGTAGATAAAAATAAATGCAGCAAAGGGGAAAACAGAAACAAAGGTAAATGATTCTTCACAGGAAGTGGAGTTTTCTTTCAGCTGCAAGTAATGAGTGAGAATGGACACTTGGGCATTTTTCTATTGAAGAACAAATTGAGCACATGTTGTTTTGAGAACAGATTGAAGTTTGTTACAGGGAAATGGAGAAGATATTTTGCAGATCACTGTTCAACAGTGGAGATGTTTCCAGGTGGCAATTTCAGATCAATTTTAGGGCTGCTTCCATTCTCCTATTTCTTCTCTTCTCTTCTCATTGTAAAGGGTTTTGATTTTTTGTATTGGACTATGTAGATAGAGATTTTTTATTTTCTGAGTCATTGTTTGAGTCTGTAAGCTGTAATTTTATGAATTCAAGAGTAAATATAGCCAGTTTATGCAATTAATATCATGAAGGTGCTTCTGCATTCATGAATGTCATCAGATTGTCTCCATTTTTGTACACTTTCAGTTATATAAATTCAATAATACAAAGTGTCTTTGAGTTTATCATCTCAAGTTTCATGAGATTGTTTTGTCTGTTCATTGTTCTGTTTCAAGGAAATGGTTAAAATGCTTTGAGCAAGTGATTGTAATTTCAGGCATGCAGATGGGATTTGATAAGAAGAATTTGATTGATATCAAGAGAAGGATTGTTGGTGCAAGGCACTAACAGTTAATGCAAAGCATTAGCAAGTTAAATCCACTGGTTGAGGACTATTTGCTAGAGAATTCATTTTATGTGTTTGACTCCATGGCCCAGAACTGGCACTGATCTATTATGCAGTTTTGTGCATCTCAGAAACAAAATTAAATGCAAAATCATTCTAATCTTACTGTGTTATTGTGTGTCCTACTTTCCAATGGCTGAGAGAGGGTTGAGTTGCTGAGAATTTAGCCAAATTTAAAGTTGTCAATGCTTCCCTGAGTGTTGTTTCATTGGGATTTATCTGCTTTGTAAAACAATGTCAGTGTATGAGTGGATTAAGTTTTGAGCATTGTTTAGGTTTACCCACCTTGGTCCTGCAGAGCCAAAAGTGTAGGAGATGCTAGTCTTTGACTGAATCTTGTCAGTTGGCCACTAGCCTTTGTTGTTCTTTAATATAGATGTTGGCTACCTCTTAGAGAGTTGCAAGGTATAGTTGGGTTGTTATTTTAAACACCAACACTAGGGATGGATGTATGTTCCTAACACAACAGAATTGAGGGCGCTAGTGCTAGAAGAGTTTCATAATGCATCGGTGTGACAAAAATGGTAGAGGGACTCAGACCATTGTATTTTTGCTAAGGACTAAAGTCTTAAATGATAGGCTGATTGAAAAACATCTATAACTTTCAAACGGTATCACATTTTTTGAATCCAAAACATGCGTCACATTCTATGTTTTGCATACTATAGGATTAAAAAAAAAAAATCATGAATTTTTTACCAAGTTAAGGTGATTAGACATACGAGTTTTTATATTTTTTTAAATTTGTAATTAAAAAAACATAATTAATTATTTACATGGAAAAGAACTACAAAAAAATATGCATCACATCGGGACATGAGTCCCCTACTTATATCTAAAATCTTATAAAAATATATTATCATTTTATTGTGGTTAGGGTGGTCAGACAAACACCTACTCCTTATTTTTTCACTGAAATTTAAGTACTACTGCATTGAAATTTCAAATTTTCACCAAATAGATTTTATTTATTTTTAAATAAACCTAGTAGTTTAGAAACTCTATTCAATTTGCTACAGATTCTATTCTTACATATTTTTGAAATAATATAGATAACTTATTCAAATTTTTACGTCAAATTGCCTAACTCTGATTTTCTGAATTTTATTGCCACTTAAGGGCTTGTTAAATTAAATTAATTTATAATGAAATAAAAGTGCAAAGGAGTAAAAGAATTAATTATATTTTAATTAAATAAACTTTTTTTTTTTATTATTTTCAAGATTAGGTTTTTGGAAAACTAAAAGAAAACTTTAAAAGAATCGAAAATTATAAGGAAAGCATACAATAAGCTTTCATAATCTTTCATTATTATTCTGCAAGAAATAACTAAAAAAATGGATGTCGGGAAGAGGGTTTTTGAAGCACAGTAAACTAAAAAACAATGGTGGAAAGAAGAGGAGAGATTAATACAAGGAAAAAGAGAAGCAATCAAGAACGTGAAAGAGAGGAACAAGAAAGAGGAAATTCAATCGGAAAGCATTTTTTCAGGTTTTCAATTTTTTTCCAATGTATTTTAAATTTCCAATGTGAAAATTGATGATTGATTGTGAAAAGATTAATTCCTCCTTTGAAACCTTTGAATCAGCTTCTTGGCTATACAAATTTGTGTTCTCTTTGTTCTACTTTTTTTATATAAAATTATATATATTTATATAAATAAATTAATATAAATATATATATATATAATATTATATATGAATTTGTGCTCTATTGTTGTAGAACTTCGAATTGAGTTTCAAATACTAGACCTAGTATGGAAAATTTCCCTTTTTAAATTGAATGCATGTTTTCCAAAATGCAATATTATTATATATATGTGTGTGTGTCTATGTATACATATAAATATGTAATAATATTGCATTTTGGAAAACATGCATTCAGTTTAAAAACGGAAATTTTCCATATTGGGCCCAGTTTTTGAAACTCAATTCCAAGTTTTACAGCAACAAAGCACAAATTCATATCTAATCATTTATATATAAAAATGTATTTATATATATAATTTTATATAAAAAGAGTAGAACAAAGAGAACACATATTTGTACAGCCAAGAAGTTGGTTCATGTATACTGAATAGAACACTCAAAAGTTTCAAGGGTGAAATTAATCTTTTCACATGCAATCATCAATTTTCACATTGGAAATTTAAAATACATTGGAAACAAATTGAAAACTTGGAAAATGCTTTCTGATTGAATTTCCTCTTTCTTGTTCCTCTCTTTCACCCACCTTTTTTTTAAGTTTGTTGTGCTTTAGAAAACCCTCTTCTCGGCATCCATTTTTCAGTTATTTCTTGCAGAACAATAATGAAAGATTATGAAATCTTATTGTACATGCTTTTGTTATACTTTTCCCTTCTTTTAAATTTTTCTTTTAGTTTTCCAAAAACCTAATCTTGAAAATAAAAAAAAATAAAAAGTTTATTTACATCATGCGTAATATTTATTCATGGTAAATAATAGTGAAATACCATTTTAGTAGAAAATTTATTATTTATCCTTCATAAATAATAAAGAGATACCATTTAATTGCAAGTTAACTATTTATTCCAAATAAATACTAAAGAAATATCATTCAATATGAATTAGAATAATTATTCAAAATAACAAAGCATTATCCTTTATTTGCACAATAAATTTTTTAATTAAAATATAATTAATTCTTGTACTCCTTTGCACTTTTATTTCATTATAAATCAATTTAATTAAACATTATAAAATTACGAACAATAAAATAGTTGGTTAAACTTAATACTAAATGCATCTACATGATTCTAAGTGCTCACGTGTGATCGAGAGAACCGTTCCTCCTTTACCCTACTAGGAAGCTAACCTCCTCTACCTTAGCCACACCCTTGGTGTTCGACAGTTCTGCAGCTCAAGTATACTCAGGAACCCATTAATAGATTATGATCCAAGTAAAATATAAATCAAAGCAATATAATGCATTAATCCAAATAGTTCACTATTCTATTTTTGCATCACTTGCAAATAAAACTAAATTTAATACATTTCAACTTTTCCAAAATTAAAACATTTTCTCATTTCATCTCACAAAATGAATAAAGCACACATTCATTCATATATCAAATCCATATAAAGAAAAAACAAGTTGCATCACAATCGGAGACATGACAGTAGATGAAATATATTTAATGGAAGAAGTTGTAGGAGGGATACTGTAGACATGCAAAAATAACAATCATGCATCATACAAATTAACATTCATTTCTTCTATTAATCAATTAAAGCAATTTATTGATTAATTTCCTAAGGTTCATTAAATAAATCAAATTATTTAATCCTTATGTTCTTCTCATTTGATTTAATAAATAAAATTGATTTAATCAAATGTCACCTCCTAATATCATCCAAGTTAATTAATCTACATTTATTAACTTCTAATCATGATTACCATTCTCTAGCTTTTGACTCAACTAGAGTCAAATCCAAACTCTCAACTAACTCACCCACTTGCACCAATAAATCATTTATTTGATTTATTATTTCTTCTAATTACATTCAAAATGGCATCAAAATGGAATATTCTTCCAATTTGAATCTTCCCCCCAAAAGGGACTCGTCCCTTCCAACAAGGTTTTAAATGCTATTTGCACAAGTCAAACATGGCATTTATTGCACCTTTCATCCCCCCTAAACATGTCATTTCATCCAAATTTGAATTTCAAATTGGCACATTGGCCAAGACTTGCACATTCCTCACCCTCTCACACTTTGACAAGTGGCATCTTGTCATTGGCTCATGAATGATCCCACATTCATCCAAATCTATCACTCTTCCTAATCTTGAATCTATAAAATGCAAAGCATTTCAACACAAATCATCTACAATTTGACTACAACACATTCTCATTGCAAGGTTACTCTCTTCATTTGAGAATCAATCTTGCTCTTCATCATCTACAATCTACACACATTTTGAAAGCATCTACACTATAGGCAACTTGAGTTCAAGCATCTCATTGTCTATCATATCACTAAGCTTATCAAGGATTGGGAAAGGGCTCTTTCATATACTCAAAGAGCACCAATCCACTATGGGATAGATATATTTCATGTTTTAAATACTCTGCTTATGTTTGTTATTTGGTTGCATTTGAATCATGGAGTATTATTTCATAGGGACATAAATTTCTGTTTATGTTGTTTTTGTCATTGTGCTAACCATATGCAGATTTTCATGTCCACAGATACTATGTAGTGGGCAAGACAAACATGCTAAATAAGAGGTTTTTTGGGACTCTTGAATAATTATTTTGTATAATACTAGAGAGTATAGTTTCCTAATCACATATTTCAAGCATGGGGATTTTCTCAATTGTCATTATTGTATGTAAGGAAATCAAATCATTTGTCTTTGAGGTTTGGCTAAATTGGCTAATCTATCTCAATAAAGGGTTGTGAAGGTGGATACAAAACTAATTTATTTGTTGCATTCCAATTAGAAATGATCATATATTTAGACTTGTATCCAATAAAAGCATCTCTAGTTGTCGACCATAAATAACCTAAGATAAGAAGGTATCTTCCTAGGTAGGACTTTGATTAAAGAACCATAAAATATGAAGTGTACTCTCACGAATATAGTGTAATGAGTATATCTTCAATGATACCCTCATGTTTAAAAATTGAAATATATGAGCTAAATGGAGTATAGTAGGGGTAAGCCAACATCAACTAATTGGAGATTTTACATGGTTTCTCTAGTTAAAATATTAATGATTTCACCTAAGTCAATTAGGGTATCGTGTATCATAATACCATTAATGGAGACATCTACAATTGGGCTACTAGTTTCTATGTATTTTGGATCACCCACATTACCTAACATGATATATACCAATTGTCCCATAATATGGATAGTTTAAGGATCTTTTTTTTACCCGGTTTCTTTAAACACAATTCACATACATATTATTTTTCTATAGATTGGAACATATTTTATGGACTAAAATAAGGAAATTTTTACATAGAAATTTTAAAATTTATCAAGAACTTCAAATTTATGTTCAAGGTCATGCTTCTTGATATTCAATATTTCTAGGAGTGAAGGTTCCTTATTGATGATTTCGTCCTCTTCAAGGTATTGACCTGGATTATTTGGTTGTACATGTTCCAGTATAGTTGAAAGATTCCTTAGAGGGAATTTTCATGATCAATGGTGAATTAGGAATAGTTATTGTCTTGCATGAATGAAGTTGCAAGTTGTTGATCTCAACAACATAGGATATTGAATAGTATCACTAGAGTAATCTTATTAGGTATGTTTACTATTAAGATTGGGTATAGGTTGGGCTATAAGTTATGTGGCTCTTAGTTGATTAGGATCAAGATTAGTACGATATGGAAAAAAAAATTGTTGTGTGGGAAATGTTGGTGGTTGCTAAAGATATCCTATATTAGAATTAGGCCAAGTTTTGTTTCCCTGTCATTTTTGTTGTCAGTATGAAGATTGAAGGTTTTTTGAATATTAATTTAGGGTGTTGACTTGGATGATTTGGTTACAGGTTGACATAGTTAGAAAATTGCTCAAATGGGATTTCTATGATAAATGGTGAATTATGAATAAGTTGTGTCTTCCATGAACGAAGTTACACATTGTTGATCTCAATGACATAGTTAGAATATTGAATAGTGTCATTAGAGTAAGCCTCTTAGGTAGGTTTTCTATTAGGATTGGGTGTAGGTTGGGATAGTATTTATGTGGATCTTGGTGGATTAGGAGTAAGAGTAGCACGATTTGGAAAAAATATTGGTTGTGTGGGAAATTTTGGTGGTTGCTAAAGATACCATGTATTGGAATTAGGCCAAGGTTGGCTTCCCTGCCATTTTCGTTGTTGGTATGAAGATTGAAGTGTTTTTTAATATTGATTTTGGCCTTTTGATTTGTATTACTATTGTGGCTATGTTCCTTAGGGATGCATCCATCAAGGTGGCCCATAATTTGGCTATGCTAGAGGTGGTTAATTTTACTATAGAGTGTTGTTTGTAAAATAATTTGAGAAAGAAGAATTATAAGATAGTGGATCTAGAGGGTTACCTGGTCATTGATTCCATGGTTTCCTTTGTACTAGGTAAAATAATTGTTGTTTGAGTCATCTTCCAATTCCTTGAACTCTGCTTACTCATGTTTATCTGAACTATACTTTCTGCACTTTTACTCTTGTTGTCCATTTTCTTTTAGCATCAATGTGGGAAATAGTTTGATAAATATTCTTCTACATCATATTATTTTTCTAGATTGCAAGGTGTCAAGTTAAGTTTCCATGTGGTTTAATCACTTCTTACTTCATGTCTTTTAGCAAGTTTCTAAGCTCCATTTTTGAGACACCTATAGTTGTTTTGACAAATATTGCTTGGAAACTACATGTCTTCTTCATTGTGGAATGTAAATAGTTCCTACAAAGTTGATAGGAATCTTCTGATGGAAATTGAGATATATCTCCTACTCCTATTAGGTCTCTAGACTCCAAACATTCCTCAAAAACTCCTCATAATAATATTAACTTCAAAATATCTCCAATTAATCGATTTTGTTTAGATTTTTGGAGATAAAATAGGAATCTCTTAACATAGCCTTCCAATGGCTTATCTTCTTGTTGGCCCATCCTAAAAAAATTGTATCCCCTCATGTCTCCTCCCCTATAGTAGTCCTTGTACTTCTTCAAAAACTTCTTCGTGGTCTCCCAATTAGTTACTAAATTTCTCCCAAGTCCCATGAACCATTTAGTAAAAAATGTTTTAATGTGGCTAGAAATAGTTTTAATTTGTGTGCATCTATAGTATAATCATAGATCCTACTATGACCAAGGATACTATTATGGGCCAATCATGCTTGATCCATGATGAATCGAAGCATAAAGTAGCCACTAATAATAAATCTTCAAAAAAGATCATTCAAATGAAAGGTAAACTAAACATTTACTGAAATGAAGCATTCTAAATATAAAAACATTGAAATGTCTATTCTACACCATTTAAAACTTATCTCATTTTGGAATTTGTGTCATGTTGATGTGGAACAATGACCCTTTCCCAATCTCGTGTCAGTGAGCTTGTTTCAATCGATTGTATTGAAGAGAATCGATAAAATTGTTGTGATAAATGGATGAAAACATGATTTATGCTGAATTGAACATGATGCAAGCTAAATTAACATGATTTTATGCTAAAATTGATGTAAATATACAATTGCTAAGCTAATTCTAAGCTAAAATATTCAAACCCTAATTTATAAACAAGCTAAGATGGATGCATGGAAGCCATTAATGGAAGTTTAAAGCTATTATGCAACTAAAAATGACCTAAAATATGCTAAATGTGAGTAAAGTATGAGTGTGAGTGTGAGTGATTTCAATAGAATAAGTTTGAAATTGAAAGATGGATCCATTTGTCTCCAAATAGTGTTCTATTTATAGGAAATAAAACGAGAAATGGAGGGTTGAGATTGAAAAATATAATCAATGGTCAAGGATGGAGGAAATAGGAGGCATGGATCATGGACTCTCATCAACGGATGAGAATGCGAGATGAGATTTAATCAAGGGTTCTCATTCCTTCCAAACAAGTACACTTTTGACCTATACAAGAGGTCAAAATTTAACTTGCACAAGAACTTACAAGGTAACTTGCACTTGAAGCTTTGAGAGAATATTCATTTTCTTAAATGATTGGAGGAGAAATAATATTCTTTGGAATATTCATGGGTGAGGAAAATGGATGTTTTGCTAATTAAAACAAAGTTTAATTATGCAAAAGGGGAGGGAATATTTCATGGGAATATTTCCTTACAAGTGCGAGGAATTGGATTAATTAGATAATTGCTAATTAAATAAGGTTTAATCATGCAATTAGGGGAATTAGAAGAATAAAGTGATGTTCATTAAATTAAATGATTTAATGAATGGGAAAAGGTGAAATGACATTTAATTAAATAGCTTAAGGTTATTTAATTAAATGGGAAGACTTAGATGGTTAAATTAAATACTTTGATCTATTTTATTTAATGAGATGAAATGTTAACATGAAAGGGGATGAATTAACCCAATTTGTTGAATTAGGTTAATAGATGTAAATGAGGTTATTAATTAAATAGATAGGATGATTTAATTAATTAAGTGAAAAGAGGATGGGTTTTGAGAGGAAATGATGTTGGTATACCTAATTTGAGTGCATGATATCATTCGGGACATTTTTCAGTGTCTACATTTCTTCCCTCTTTGAAGTGAGGTACTTTCTATTTTGGTTCAAAGACTGATGCTCTTCTGATTAAAAACTGATGCCTAAATCAAAAAAAAAAATTGATGTTTTAGATGCCCCAACGAAAGGATTAAGTTGCTTCCCTGCCCCATCAAGAAATTAGGCAAAAAAATTGGAATTTTGGGTTGATTTCTCAACAAAGGTGAAAAGTTGTTCCAAGGGTCTAGAAAGGCTTCAGGATTCAAGAAATATGCCAAAAACACAAAAAATAATGCGAAATAAGGTTCAATTTGGAAAATTTGGTGAAAATGATGATAAACCCTAGCTTCATGGTTAAATTAGGGGCAAAAAACCCTAATTTTCAAGCATAAATAGGCCAAGACGGGTCACTTTCAATTCATTTATGTATTCACACCCTAGAGAATCCTTGATTTTGGAGCTCTGACCTTTGGAAAAATGGCTCAATGTGCGCTTCTCGTTCATCTTTCTAACTAAGTTTGAGAGTACCAGTAGCGAGTAGACGCAAGACCCTCGGTATGTGACTTGAAACTTCTTTTGATTTTCGCATTAAGTGCATTTAACAGGTCATCGAAGTTAGGTCAAAAAGTGTGTCGATGTATAGCGACACTTTGAAAGCATCAGACGCATTTCTATTGATGTTTTAGCAACGCATGTTCCATTTAGTACTGTACCCCAATATTTTGGTTTAGCGACACAATTGATAATGGTGTCGTGGGTACAAAAGAGTGATGCATGGGCTTTTTTGGTTCAACGATGCACGAAAAAGGTTAGGGATACATGCTTCAAATGATGATGCAACCCTATTTTTTTATGAGAGAAATGCATGCCAATACCGATTCACTATTGAGCATAGCGATGTGCATCACCAAATTGACGATGCACCCCATAAAGTAATATAGCGACGCACCCCAAAATTGTGATGTTTTTTATTTCAGCAATGATATTAATGTTTTGGGTTGAAAGTCTTAAAGTTTGATCAATTTCTTGACTTTTTTGATAGATTGATGTTGTGTGTGTGATGAGTGCAGGAGGATCTGCCGCCGTTGACGTCCCGAGAGCACAGATATGAGATTTTGTCTGTAGCTAGAGACCTTGATGATTTGGAGGTGGAGTGGCTCGGGAGACTAGGGCTAGACTTCGTTGCTTTTATGCCCGAGATCAGGACCCACCTTGCCTTGATGACAACATTGGTCAAAATATGGCACAGTGAGACATCCTCATTTCACTTTCCCACTGGGGAGGCAACTATCACAATTGAGGATGTGTGGCGCATTCTGCAATTGCCTATTCATGGAGAGTAGGTCATTTATGACCCCGGTGTCGGCAGAGATGCATGTATCTTTCTTTTACACAAATGGTGAGTTATTCTCATCATCTCCCAGATTGATCTAGACTTCTACCGAGGTCAGATCGAGACCTTCAAATTGTTTGTTGGCACTTTGATTTACGGTGTTGTTTCCCTAGACTGATGGGGTAAAGGTTTTAGTCTCAGATGGGGTCTAGCTTGGGAGGGCATGATTAGGAGAGACATTATGTATGCTTAGGGTTTCGTCCTCCTTGCCTTCTTGTACCATGATATGCATAAGGCCATCTATAGATATGGTAGGAACATTGGAGCGGGAGTGACCCTACTACACATATGGGCATATGAGCATATTGCAGTTCTAGGGACCATTGTTGTCCTTTCCAATATTCATGAGGATGAGAGTCACCATTTTTTGATATATATATGAGATGATTTCGATTCATGATGTAATGTGACCTTCATTTCATGTTTATGAATGTATTGATGCATATGATATTGAGAAGATGTGATATGCTTATATATGTTATCATGTATGGATGTACTTATGTTTATTTATGCTTATGTGATATGTGATGGTATCTAGATGCAATGTTATATTCTTTTTTTAGTATATTTTTCATGAGGATATAATATACGTTTATGGGATGAATGAATGATATGCATCTATTATGCTATGATTATGTATGCAAATGTTATGGATGCATTCCTATTTATGTATTTTCTTATGCATTTTTATAGGCATCAACACCTAATTGACCATTATTTAGATCCCAAAGGCCGACATTTACCAAAAATTTGAATTAAATTGATGAATTCCCGCTCAAAATTGAAAAAGGCCCAAAAAGGGACTCTATAAATGATGATTTTGAAGGATAATTAAGGCAAGGGTGCCAAAATGGGTCCAAATTAAGTGTGAAATTGTCTCCTTTTTCAAGAGTACATGATTTTATATGCTACAATTCTTATGATATGAGATGTATGCAATGATTTAAGGTGCTTAGAATAACAAATATATAATTATTCATCATAACTTAAATGATAATATAGGATGTATGTTTTATGATATTCTATGATTATTCTATGATGTATGCATGCTAATGATTTATGGATGTAGGATGGATGAATTGATGATGTTTTTTATACTGTCATGATACTAGGTTAGCATGGAGAGAAGATAGAAGAAACAAGATGAACAACCATTGATTTTGGTGATTGCCTCAAAAGATACAACAAGTCTATGATCCACCGAGACTTTATTAGAGATGGTGATGAGAAATGCATGATGATGATTTTCTCAAATCTTAGGATTGGGATTTTCCATCATTCCTTATTTTTTATGACACGTAGACATGATGCATCAAGGTATTGATAACCAAGATGATGTTGTATCTAGTGTAATGGACTTTGACTAGACAAACAAATAGGATAGTTCTTGTTCACACCTTGACATATGGAAACATCGTTAGAATGTAAGTTAGGATTTTAGAATATATTAGACCAAAGCATACGTCGTAGTCAACAACATACCCCAAACAACTTTCCCACACACAACCAAGCAAGTATGAGCTAAGATTATTTTACAAGAGTATCCACAAGTATAGCAAATGAAAGATCATGATCGATGCCCCATTCCTTTCTCTCTAAATAATTTTGATAGACATCACCAAGAGGTCCTAGAAATGGGTCAATATGATAAATCATAAGAAAAGATCAAAGATAAATAGTCAGTGCTATCCATATCTCTTTCCCGATTAATTTAGCTAAGGTGATACCTGATACTAATGTCCATCGCAAGAAGGATACATCCTAGGACATGTTGATTAGGGATTTTTTGATGTTAGGATGATGATGAGCTTTATGATAATCCATTGATACAGACTTCACTGACACATTACCTATGATCTAGACTTTAGATTTTGGACACTTAGGTTGTCACTTTACGACTTGCGAAACTTTATTTCTATTTATTTTTCCAAAGGTTGAAGGTGACGGTCAATTTATTATAGGTGAAGGTTTATTGTGGGTGAAAGTGAGACGGGATGGATGGTTTTGGATTTTTTGGATTATTTCAATGTTTTTGATATTTTGAAAATGTTTTTAGGTTGTTTTTGGTCTTTTTGAAAGTTTATGTGAATGTTTATGTTTTTTATTATTTGAGGCTATTTTTTAAATGTTTTCAAATGTCTTTTATTTTCAGATTTTTTTTTTTTTTGTGTTTTCTGTTATTTGAATGTTTAGGGATTTTATGAGTTGTGACCAAGAATCTAAGCTTGAAGACCTATCCTAGGGACCTTGGGGATTGATCAAAGATAAGCCTTGCCTACATTATACACGTAGAGACAAAGTAGTTCAATTGACTTGACTTATTGACAACTGAGATATGAACAGATGAAAGGATGTCAGTTTATTATGACATACTCCTAAAGGACTGACCTAGGGTGTCTCGGGGGCACATCAATGATGGCCTTACCTATGTTCTAGCTCAGAGATGAAGTAGTTCGACAAGGATACTACTTTTGGATTTTTGATGTTTTGACCTTTATAGGGCTTTTGATGTGTTTTGGATGTTTTGGATTTTAACTTTATAATTTTTGAATGGTTTTGGATTTCAGCTGTATAGGATTTTGAATTTTTTTGGATTTTATGATGAATGTTTTATGAATTATTTTGGGATTTTTGATGACATTTCCAATAACCTCAAGATATAAAAGAACCCGATATGATCCATAATGAATTTCCCCTAGCATGATACAATAGACTACCTCGATGTAGGCAAGACATATTGACCTTAGGAATATGCCAAGTAGTACTAAAGGCCCAAATACGATACTTCACAACATCAAGCTATGATAAGGACACAGATGGATGATGAAATAAATAGGATGAATGATGAGGTGATGGATGGAGGGTGAGGCAAAGAATGATAGGATAAAGATCCAAAGAATAGATGGAGGTGCTTTATTTACACAAGGTGACTGTTTGCCAGGTTTTCACCAAGGTACTTTCCCAAAGCACCACTGAAGGGGTTTTCACTAGAGGATGTTTTTTTTCTTTACTATTTTCAATCCTTTTTCCTATTTTTTTAGATTTTGATCATTTTTTGATTTTTTTTTGTATTTTCAAATTTATACCCTTCAAGACTAGGTATAAAAATTATTAAGATGTGAATTGTTAGTTGGATCCTACAATGGTTCACCTTCAGGTGTTGATAGTTGATATGCTCCTAATCCATAGCTTACTGTGATGATAGAGGGACCCAACTAGTTAGGCTCAAAATTTCCTTTACTTTCCTAATCTGGAAGATTCTTTTGATTATGTTTTAAGACATCCCCTACTTAGAAAGACCAAAATTTGATCTTGTTGTTATAGCTTTGTTTCAATTGGTTTTGATATACTTGCAAGTGATTCTGGGCATCAAGATGATGCTCATCCAGAAATTCTAGCTCATTTAGTTGAGAGACTCGATATTCTTCATTGGTGATCAGGTTCTAGAGTGACACTCGTAGTGATGGGAGTTCAACCTCAATAGGAAAAATAACTCCTGATCCACAAACTAGGGAGAAAGGGGTTGCAGCTGTTGGCATGTGCATACTAGTTCAATAGGCCTAGAGAGTGATATTTAACTCTAGATTTCAATCACAACCAGCTTCATTGACCATTTTCTTTAGGATTTTCAAGATGGTCTTATTTGTAGCCTTAACTTGACCATTACTCTAGGATAATACGAGGTACAGAATTAGTGTTGGATGTTGAATCTTTGACATGGCTCTTTTACATCCTAATTTTTGCAGTGTGTTGTTTTATCTGAGATAAGGGTTTGCGAAACACCATAACAATAGATTAGGTAATTCAGGATAAACCTGGCAATATTTTTCCCCATTATGTAGTTCATAGGGATGGCTTCAACCCACTTGGTAAAGTACTCAATGGCTATTATGATGAACTTGTGGCCATTAGATGAGGTTGGAGTGATTTTTCCTATGAGGTCAAGTCCCCACTATAAAAACGCCAGGTGTAATCATCAATTGTAATTCTTGAGATGGAGCATGAATCAGATCTCCATGTTTTTGACACTGGACACATTTTTGCACATATTGATGAGCTTCTCTTTCCATAGTTGGCCAGTAGTACCCCATCCTCAACAATTTCTTAGCTAAAGTCATACCGCTAGAATGGGAACCACATATGCCATTGTGTACTTCTATTAAATCATTTAAGGCTTCCTCTTGGTTAAGACATCGTAGTAATGTCCCTTTGATTATTTGACAGTAATGGGTATCACCTAGGATCACGAATCAAGATGCCTTTTTGACAAAGGTATTTTTAAAGTTGGAGGTGATATTGGATGGGAGAGTTCCTCTACTTAGGTAGGTGAATATTTCATGATACCATGGGATCCAGGACCAACAATGACATAAATGAATTCAGATTCAAGGATTTCTAAAGTCGGTATGAGAATTTATTCTACCAAGAATTCACATTGAAGGATGTTATTCAGCGTGTCTAACAATGATCTAATTGTTTCCATAGTGTCTATTGCTCAGTTGTTCATGCAAGGGATCTTCTCAAAAGTTATTTCTATGAAAAGGTCCTTAAAATTCTCTACCATATTCTTGTAAGGAGTAAGCTTCTCATCCTTAGTTTGATAGTCATCATTGACTTGGTTGATAACCAGCTGTGAGTCTCGAAGACTTTCATCTCTTGTAAGATCTACTAGTAAATTGTTATTCTTAGACCTATGATTAGGGCTTTGTACTCATCAATGTTGTTAGTAAATGAGAATGATAGCATGTATGACTTTGGAACACATTCACCTTGAGGGGTGATGAAAAGAATGCCCGCTCTTGATCCATGTTGGGTGAACAATCCATCAAAGTACATCTTCCATTGATCAGTGAGATTGACTAGGAACATTGATTCGTCAGAGAACTCGGATATCAAAGGGTTCTCTGCATAGATAGGTGTGTCTGCTATTTGGTCAGTGATTACTTGTCCTTTGATTTCCTTGCGCTCCACATACTCTATGTCAAATTCGGTTAAGATCATCACCCATTTGGCCATTCACCTAATGGGAGTTGCTTTAGATAACAGGTATTTCAATGGGTCAATTTTTGTAATAAGTTTGATTTGATGTGACAACATGTAGTGTCTAAACTTTTGTGAGGAAAAAACTACTGCTAGGCATACTTTTCAATGGGTGAATAGTTCATTTCATATCCCACCAATTTCCTGTTGATAGCTCTTTCCTTTTCATTTTCATCATGTTGTGCTAGAAGAGCTCCTAGTGTTGTTAATGTTGCTGAGATATATAGGATCAATGGTTTATTTGGTATCGATGGAATTAGCATTAAAGGTGTCAATAATTAGTTCTTGATTTATTTGATTATCACATTTATCATCCCATTTGTAAGTTATTCCTTTGTGGAGAAGATGCGAAAAGGGGTGGATTTTATCTGATAATTGCGCCATGAACCTTCTAATAGACTGCAATCTTCCTTGTAATCCTCTCATTTTCTTTAATGCTTATGATGGTTCTATGTCAAGGATGGATTTTACCTTTGTTGGATCAATTTATATCCCTCTTTGTGAAATGATTCAAAGCCAAGAAGTTTTCCTGATGTAACCCCAAAGACACTTTTTTGGATTCAATCATACCTTGTATTCTTCAAGCCTGTCAAAAATGGGTCCTAACATTCCTATGTGCTCACTTCTTTTCTTTTATTTTTCCAAAAATATCATCTACATAATCTTTGATTATTTTTTGGATCATTTCATGAAAGATGAGGGTCATTGCTCTTTGATAGGTTGCTCCTACATTCTTTAATCTGAATGGCATTATGTTCCAACAATATGTTCCCCATGGACAAGTGAATGTAGTTTTTTGTTGATCCTCCTAGTGATCATGACCTGATTATAGCCTGAAAAACCATCCATGAGTGATATCATTTCATGCCCAGCTATTAAATCCACAATAAGGTTGATGTTAGGAAGAGGGAAATCATCCTTTGGGCATGCCTTGTCTAAGTCTATAAAATCAGTGCACATTCTGATGCCCCCAGTGGGTTTTGAGACTACTAACAGGTTTGAAACCCACTTACAATAATCTATAGGTCAAATGAATCCAACATCAAGAAGCTTTTGTAACTCTAGCTTCACCAAGAGTGTTATTTGTGGGTGCATCTTCCTTAATTTTTTCTTGACTGGCTTGGCTTCAAGATAGACTACTAAGTGATGCTAAACTACCTCTAGATTGATCCCTACCATATCTGTGTATGAATAGGAAAACTTAGCTCTTTGCTCTTTTAGGAATGCTGCTAGGTTCTTTTGTTCTTCATCTAATGCTTCTTCAGTTCCTACGTTAGTCAGAGTGGTATTTTCTGCTAGCACGGTTGACTTCTTTGGATGCATTCCAGTAAGGGGGAGATTGAATCCCTCATCCTTGGGCACCTTAGAAAGGTTTTCACCATTAGATGCATCCTTTTTTTTTACTATTTTAGGATTAGAAAGTTCCATAGTGTGGTTTTCACTCAAAGATCTGCATGTTAGTTACATTTCATCAATTTTGTGACTGGAGGATTGAATCGTCTCCCCATAGTATGCCCATGTGTCTAGCTCTATGTCAAAATGTACTTTGTGATTTTCCCAAGGTAAGTTGTCATCGATTCTCATGAATTCTAAGATCGCTTCATCATTTTCAAATAAATCTAGAATCGGTGGTCCTTGTTGGTCCATGTCAATGAGTTTTGCGTATATAATAGGAGTATTTCAATTGGTTGATTGCTTGGAGAAAATTATGTAATGAATATCATGAAGAGAGAGTTATTTGCAAATAGGTTAGCAACATCAAGGGAGAATTCATCTAAGGTCATGTCACTTGATGTAGGTAACCAAGCAGAAGCCTTGTCTCATTTAATGGAAGTACCTTTTCCAATAAGGGTGACCTTGCTAGCAAGACAACCTAGACCAAGATTCTTTAATTATTTCTCAAGAACAATGGGTTCTAGTAAGCCATTGTCATTTTTTCCTAGCTTCTCATTCTTGTTATAATCCCATCCTTTCATTAGCTACAAGCCTTTATTGTCATCTTCCATGGGAAGAGCAGGAATAGGTCATTTATCCTGATAGAGGAGTTTAGAGACATCCTCCTCTTTGATATCTACTTAGTTCAAATCCCCCCACTTGGTGAAGGTAGTAGCTTCCATTTTGATTGTTTCAAGCTCTTTAGTACTAGATGTGGGATTTCCATGGGATTGAGGAGAAAGAGGTAGCTCTCCTAAGACAAAGGTATCCTTCATTAGCTTATAGTTCCCACAACCATCATCCCGAATTATTGGTTTTATGTCAAAAATATTCTCCACAATGGGTGTTTTCATTGTCAGGTAGATACAAGGGATGATGGGTCAACAAATGAGGTAGATGATGTAGGCCCTTCGTAATTCTTGGGTATTTGGGGTATCTTATAGAACTTAACCTCAATATTTTTACAGTAGAAAAAAGGCTCGGGATCTCCATGGATGGTAATTTCTCTGCCCTCGAAATAAAACTTCACGCATTGATGATAGGTCGAGGCTAGTACATATTTTAAGGCATGTATCCATAGTCGACCAAGTAAGATGTTATAGGGAAGATCAAGGTCTAACACTTGGCATGTAGTTTCTACAATGAGAGGTCCTACTTTGATAGGAAGGGTAATCATGCCTTGTGATACTCATTCTGGGCCGTCATATGCTCTATGGTGGTACTCTTTTCTTTCTCAATAGTATCTTTTGAATATCCCAGATTCTTGAATAACTGTAAGGTATAAATGTTCATACTGGTACCTCCATATTCTAAGACTCTTTTGACCTTATTTTTATGAATAATAACCTCAAGGTGTAAAGCACAGTTATGAGATGGTTGTGATGGTAGGTCTTGTTTGAACAAGGTTAGAAGATGATTAGCGATATGCCCTACCATAGCTTGAAACTAATCGGTGTCAATATCCTCAAGGATGAATGACTCAGACAAAGATTTCTCCAATATTTCCTTATGTACAGGGGGTAGCCTTAATAGCTCTAAGATTGATATTTGTGTGGGGGTCTTCTTAAGCTGATCTAGGAGATTATACTTGTTGGGATAGGATGTTGGAAAAGTAGGTTGTGTCCTACATTGAGACAGGACTCCTTGAATGGTAATTTTTCCACATCGTGTGGTGACTGCACACTTTGCACTATATCCTTTGATGGTGATGACAGTGATGACACTATTGTAGGAAGCGACAAAATTGGAATATGTATGTTGTATGTTTGTATAATCCTTAGCTTTGTCGTTGTTGTTTTCTTTGTTATGATACAACATAAGGTTCTTGTATATCTTAAGATCCTGATTCCCAGCCAGTACCTCAATAGATATCTAGTGTCATTCTCTATGAGATCTTGGATGATATTTTTGAGTCTCATGCAGTTTGATGTTTTATGCCCTTTGATTTTGTGAAAGTCACAGAGATCATTCTCGTTGTACCAGGATGGTTTCTCTTATGCTTCTTGGTAGTTTTCCAAGTTGGGAAGTGTTATCAGATTTGACTCTACCAACTTCTTCATGATGGTTTCGATAGTTTCAGATAACTATGTGTACTTGTGTTTGGGATAGTTTCTCTTGTTGGTGGTTCACCTTTGTTGCATGTCGGTATTATTGATCTGATTGTTCTAAGGAGGTGTTGTATGTTGCACCATCAGTTGAATTTTAGCAACTTGATTGTTTTTTGGTCTAGGAGCACTTAGGACTAGCTTAGAATCTACCACACCATCTTTTTTTTGTTCTTGTTCTTAGCTCGAACACGAGGCCTTTCATTGGAACTAGTTGATGGGAAGTTGTAAGCTTGAGTATTTCCCTATGAGATTAGATCTCGTTTGATGTTAAGGGCTCTAGGGAAAATCTCGCCATAAGATGTCATGCACTGCATTTTCAAGTGGAAAGATAGATTTGGATCTAGATTTTCTATAATAATTCCTATTTATTGTTCATCAGGAAGAAGCCACTTGCTCTTACTAGCTCTTTGTCTCCACTGTTGTAATAAATTAGCAAAATATTCTCCTTTTTTTTGTCTTAGAGTCTACAATTCTTCTATACTTACAGCCATTCCAAGATTAAAGGAGAAGTGATCGATGAATTTATCAGTAATTTCTTGGAAATTTTTAATGTTGAGAGGTACATGAGAAAAAAAATCCATAGTAGGACCTATTAAGCTTTGAAGGAAGAGACACATCAAGTAGGAATCATTGCAAGCCACCTCCATACACATGATGTTAAATTCTTTTACATGGTCCATAGGACTTCCTATCCCTTTGTATTTATCAAATTTGGGGATTTCAAAGTCAGGAGGGAATGGCACCATTGCAATTTTTTGATCGAATGGATAGGGACAGAGATTTTTTGTATGGGGCTTCTTTGTCTTTCCCATTTGAACATCTTGTATTTCTTGTGATAGTGCTTTAAACTATGATGCTAGATCATCTTGTGAGTTTGGTGGACGAATATATGGTGGAATGATGGATAAGTTGTAGATGATATTTTGATATGATGATGTGTTGTATGGGGTGTATGGTGGCATGAGGTTAGGTGAAGGTGATTGAGGTGTTGATTTATATGTTCCTAATGCATTTGGATTGAACATGTTCTGTTAAACATTATATTATGAACTTTGTTGTTGTTGTTGATGATGTTGGGCATACTATTGAGCTAGTAAGGCTTGTTGTTGTTGTACCACAAGGGCTTGTTGTTGGGCCTATTGTTATTGTTTTGCCACTAGGGCTTGTTGTTGGGCTTGATGTTGTTTTTGCACCACAAGGGCTTGTTGTTGGGCCTGATGTTGTTTTTGTGCTACTAAGGATGCTTGATAGGCTTGCTATTATTTCTATTATTACTGTTGTTGTTGTGCTACTAAGGTTGCTTTTATTTTTGCTGCTATTTTTATTGTTGTTGTGCTGCTAAGGTTGCTTCTTGTTGTTGTTTTTTTTGTGTGGCTAAGGCTTCTTGATAGGCTTGTTGTTGTTTTTGTTATTGTTGTGTGGCTAAGGCTACTTGATATTGTTGGATAACTTGCTTATAAGCTTGTTGTGCTTGTTGTAAGGCTAAGGTATGAGTTTTTAATGTAGTACTAGTTGGTTGTTGGGACACTTGTGATGGATTGTGGGTGTTGATTTTTTGGATGGGTTGTGAGCTAGTGATGAGAGGTTGGGAGTTCCCCTAGTTTACCATTCCTTGTACGATGGTGGATTGAGGTGGAGGAATGTAGATTTGAGGTCCCATTTGATTTCGCATAGCGAAGGGGACCGTGAGGAAAGATGAGGATGGTTTCATTAGATTTTGCAATTGTAATCACATATTACGACCTTGAGTCCGTTGATTGAAAAGGTTCCACTATCCAATCTCGTGAGGATTTCCTTGTGCTAGAGATGTAGACAAAGGATTAATTTTGTTGATGGGATTCATTACCAAAGGATTGCTTTGAGATGGGTTGATGATGGATGGAATGGATGTGTTTATTGACACCAATGGTATAGATGAACCAATGGGAGGATTGGGAAAAGATGTCCATATTTGCATTGATGGTTGACTCTATGATATAGTATTAACATGCCCTTGTGTACTATTTTCAGACACTTGGTTTATACTACTTTGTCTGATGGTGGGCATACTTGTGGTACTCATGGGTATGGATGAAGAGGGGTGTCTTCTATATGTGAAGGTTGTGGTGGAATAATGAAGGTCAAGGGGTTTCTATGGTTGTTTAGGATTTTCGGGAAGGGGAGGAGTGCCAAAGGTAGGTGTCCAAGTGGTTGTTGGAGGTGGGTGATTGGTATCAAGGGTACCCACAAGTGTATTTATTTCAAATGGAAGAGCTAGACCAAACTCCTGGGCAAGACCAGTTGCAATATTAGGAGTGGATGTAGGATTTATCCTTGATGGTGGAGTTGTGAAGCCTTGTGTCAAATTTTGTGCAACAAATGATGGGGAAATAAGAGCTATTTTTTCAAAGGCTTGATGTTCCATGATTTTCTCCTTAGTAAGATCAAAGGGATTGTTGGTGATGTCTTATATCTCATATGGTCTTGATGGAGATGACAGTTGTTGTGATGGGGTGACTTGACTTCTCAGATCAAATTCTAGAGGATTTGGATCACTTGATGTAAATGTGACTTTGGTTTTCTCCATGATTCTCTTATATTGTGATCTTTTCTTCACCATAAATTTTGGGTCACTTATGGGAGAATTATGCTAAGATTTGTAATTTTTTAGCTCTCTAGTTGAATCAAATCAAGATAAAAGGGATTCTCTAAGTATTTTTGCAGCAATGATGATAATGGGGGATGAAGATATGGGTGATATGGAAAGTGATCTTTGCAAACATTTTGGGATAACACTTTTGACTTGAGTTTGATGTTTTGATGTTAGGATAAAGGATGTTTATGAACTTGAGAATATTTAGGGTAGACACGTGACCTTCAAGATAAACTAATCCAAAGATGATAACTAACTTAGCTAGGTGCATGGAAAATGATACATTTCACATAAAAAATATCCAAGTTAGGGGTTGGTTTGATAGATGTTGGAGTCAAAAACTGTTGGTGTATTCAAAATTTTTGCAAAGTTTGGTGAGGCGAAGGATGAATTCTAATGAAAGAGTGGATGAAATGTTTGACCCAATATTGACTTAGAATGAATCTTTTTTTTCCAAGACCAAGGTAGTGAGAATGATCCTAGACCTCTAAAGTTTTTAAATCCAAAAGACCCAATGTTGACCTAAATGAGAGGGTAGATGCAGGTATGTAAATCTGGTTAGTTCCTCCTAGATCAAGCATAATAGCTTCTTAACAAGAGGTTATGGTTGTGATAAAGTATTAGATCCCACTTCTTGTCAAACTTTGAATTATGATTCCTATGTCTATAATGGTGAGATGTAGATCTTCCCCTATGGATTTTGATTGTGTGATAGATCATTCAGAGAAGTTCAAGACCATAAAAAGGACCATTTTTTTAGATAGGTTGATTATCATGAAAAAGACCTATATTTTGACCCATAAAGAACACATACATGTCTGGATGTCTTCTTAGCGCACATTCATAAAAGTACACCAACAATTTATTTATGTTTTGGTATAGTGCTAAAGTGTGGTTTTTGATTGCTTTTGAACTAAGGTGTCTAAGTTTGCAATGACGACCAGTAGACCTTATCTTGAGGATTTTGATTTTGTGTGATCATTTAGAGAAGAATATGATATTTATTGCAATGTGGGGGTGATAATATAGGCCTTCTCGACAAAATATCATCTCTTCGTTCTTCTTTATCTAAGATGGTTGCAACAATTCTCCACTGATTGGATTTTTCTTTGGTTTCAAAAGTGAAGCTTCTCAAACTGCTAATGATATATGTTTGTTCTCCCTCAATGAATTCAAATTTTGGTTGAATGATAGCAGCTATAAGGTTGGATTGTTGAACAAGAGCGATCGGCCTCCAAATGTTCATGTGGGGTTCAAATTATCAATTTATCTTGCTTAAGTAAATTTATTTTACCACAAACACTTGTCTTAATTAAGTTACTAAAATTTTTATGTCCAAACATCATAACTTTCACAATGTCCATTTTGTGAAAATCATGAGGTTGAAGCCATAATTGCCTATGTTGTCTTTGGGAAATATGGATTGAGATATAAGTCAAGATATTTAGAAATCTCTAAGCATAGAAATCCTTAGGACAAGCATTAATATCAAGGCTAATTCAAGAGGTATCCATATTTGAGCCAAAGTGTTTGAAATTTTGAGGAAAATAGTGAATGTTTATTTTTGTAACATTTTGGAACCAAGCAATGTATTCAATTGACTCACAATCATTTACAATCTTAGGTTTGAAATGGCCATACTTGTTGAGTCCCCACTCAGATTTCACCAAAAACTAAGACATTGTGAAGAGTTAGAGATTTGGTGACACTGGCTCCCCTCCATGACACACACTTCTCAAGACCACCAAATCTCAAAATCCTGGAGATGCAAAGATCCTAAGGATTTTTCTATTTCAACAATGAATAGTAAAAATGTGGGGTAGCTTCAGAATGACCATTCTTGCACCAACAAGTATTAAGGATTTTGGATTCTAAACAATGGTTTGTAATAAGGGCTTCCAGTTCAGGGAATACTATGATAAACTCCCTCAAGAGGTCTCCCAACCCTTAGAATAAGGGGGTTTCACATAATAAAGATAGTAGGGGAGAGCTATCACATACCACTTCCTGTTGATCATGATTTTCATCACAACTATACATTTATATAGTGGTTCAAAAGAGCTTGGCTTTAGCTCGTTACCACTTGGGTCCATCCCTCCTTTTGAATCGAGCAGGAAGCTCCTTCTAAAGATAAAAAATAGCAAGGAAGTATGTTTATAGTTCGATCATCCAAGTTCGCTTGAAACAATGAGAGAACACACACCATGCCTTTTCCCTACACTCATAAGGGGTTTATTTTTAATCCAAAATGAAAGATGTAAGTGATTTTGCAAAGTGTTAAGGAATGTTTCTACTTCTCAAGATCATCGAGTGGCATGAGAGAATTGCATACACATCCAATAGCAACGTTTTAAATCAAAACACAACAAATACTTATTAATTTTAACACCTCAAAGCAGTGATGAGTTTGTTTTAAGCACCAAATGAAATGTTAAGTTGCCTTGTTCAATTTTGAACCCAAAAGATAATGACGAGATGAGGGTTTAATTTTAGTTCCATTTGAGTGTTCATTTTAAACCCAAATTGAAATTTATTGAGGTCCTAGAGCATAAAGTAAAAATCATAATAAAATGTGTTATAATTGTTTCAAAGCATCAAATGCTTGTTACAATCATGAGATCTTAAGATAAGAATGCTTCTTCACTTTAGCTTTGATCATCTAACTAGTAAATAGAAATGTTGAAATCAATTGTGTCGCTGAAATTCATCAATAGTGTTGGCATACACCAAGTGCGTTGCTATATTGAAAAATCAATTACGCTTCTCTGCATAAAATAGTGACATCAAATGTGTCACCAGATCGATAGCGTCGCTATACTAAAATTCACTCTATGTTAAAATAATTCAATAGCATTGCTAAATTAAAATGTGGTGATGAAATTAATTATGAATTTTTATTTTAATTGTGCATCATCAGAATGAAATTACGGATGCATCACTATATAGCGACACATCATCAATTGCGTCATCTGATAATCAAATACGTCATTGTACCTAAAAAATAAGGAAACAAATTTTTGACAAGAAAATCGTCAGATGAGTTAGTTCATGCCCTCCTTCTAGCACTATAATGTGGCTGAGGATACTAGTATGGTACGATCACACTTGATCCATGATGAATCGAAGCATAATGTAGCCACTAATATTCAATCTTCAAACAAGATCATTCAAATGAAAGTTAAACTAAACGTTTATTGAAATGAAGCATTCTAAATATAAAATCATTTAAATGTCTATTCTACCGCATTTAAAACTTATCCCATTTTGGAATTGGTGTCATGTTGATGTGGAACAATGACCCTTTCCCAATCTCTTGATTAGTGAGCTTCTTTCAATCGATTCTATTGAAGAGAATCAATGAAACTGTTGTGATAAATGGATGAAAACATGATTTATGCTGAATTGAACATGATGCAAGCTAAATTAACATGATTTTATGCTAAAAATAATCTATGTATGCAATTGCTAAGCTAATCTAAGCTAATTCTAAGCTAAAAGATTCAAACCCTAATTTATAAACAAGCTAATATTGATGCATGGAAGCCATTAATGGAAGTTTAAAGCTATTATGCAACTAAAGATGAACTAAAATATGCTAAATGTGAATAAATTATGAGTGTGAGTGTGAGTGATTTCAACAGCATAAGTTTGCAATTGAAATATGGATCCATTTGTCTCCAAATAGTGTTTTATTTATAGGAAAGAAAATGAAAAATGAAGGGTTGAGATTGAAAAATCTAATCAATGGTCAAGGATGGAGGAAATAGGAGGCATGGATCATGGATTCTCATCAACGGATGAGAATGCAAGATGAGATTTAATCAAGGGTTCTCATTCCTTCCAAACAAGCACACCTTTGACATGTACAAGAGGTCAAAAGTTAACTTGCATGAGAAGTTACAAGGTAACTTACATGTGAAGCTTTGGGAGAATATTCCCTTTCTTAAATCTTTGGAGGAGAAAGAATATTCTTTGGAATATTCATGGGTGAGGAAAATAGATATTTTGCTAATTAAAACAAAGTTTAATTGTGCAAAATGGGAGGGAATATTTCATTGGAATATTCCCTTGCAAGTGGGAGGAATTGGATTAATTAGATAATTGTTAATTAAATAAGGTTTAATCATGCAATTAGGGGAATTAGAAGAATAAAGTGATATTCATTAAATTAAATGATCTAATGAATGGTAAAATGTGAAATGACATTTAATTAAATAACTTAGGGTTATTTAATTAAATGGGAAGACTTAGGGAAATTGAATACTTTGATCTACTTAATTTAATGAGATGAAATGTTAGCGTGAAAGGGGATGAATTAATCCAATTTGATGAATTAGGATAATAGATGTAAATGAGGAAATTAATTAAATATCTAGGCTAATTTAATTAATTAAGTGAAAAGAGGATGGGTTTTGAGAGGAAATGATGTTATTATACCTAATTCGAGTGCATGATATCATTTGAGACATTTTTTTAGTGTCTACACCTACAAAGGACATAAAATTTAAAAAGAAATTTATTGGGGTACTCTTTCATAAGGTCGTGGAAATTAGGGAGAGTAGAGGCTGGTATATTTTTCATGACAACATTCAAATTAGTTTGGTGGATTAGCTTCAATTTGTTGAGCTTCAAGATTTGAGGATCCACTTGGTTGTCCTATTCTTATCTCCACCACTATTGCAAATACTTCCTTATGAGAAATCTAATTTGGAAGAAATCTTGCTAAAGAATATATCCTCCTCCACATTCAATAGTTGTGAACCACTTCCCTCCTTTCCTAAGAGTTTTCAATAGAGAATTTTGTTTTTGGTATAATATCTATTGAAAGGTGGAAAAAAAAATTCTTAATCTCTTAGGGTTTAGGACCTAAAAGGGCAATTTTCACTAACTTTCAGTCAAGAACAAACCCTTGAGATCTCAATGCAAAAGAGAAAGAGATCTTGCAAGATAGTTTTTCTAAGGCCTAAGTATGATCTAATAATGGGTTCACCACCAAGTTTTGACTTGGAAAAGAGAATGAAATGAAAGATGAAATATAAAACCCTAATTGAAAGTAAACTAACACTAAATGATCTAAAAGAGTAAATGAAGTGAAGCAAAAAATAGCAGAAAGGAAGGTGTGCACCTAGAAATTTGAAAAAATGACTGGATGGATATTTGAAACGCTATAAAATATGAATTTAATGTTGACTGGGACTCATTTTCCAAGCCGGGTGAATCAATCCAAAAATTGGGTTTCTATGCGGGAACAAGAATCTGCCAATGGGTATTTGAATCTGCAAAAACTTAAAAATTGACTAGAACTAGGACTCATTCACTAGAAGTGGTGAATCAATCTAGGTTGGTTTTTCTGAAGCTTAAAATTTTGATCCTACTATTCTTTGTTTGTTATGTCCTTCTTGATTGGTTTCCAGATTGGAATCTTTGATTTGCAATCTGTAGGTGATCTCCAATGTTCTCCAAGGCTTGATGACAACTTTGACAACTTTGAATGACTTGAAAAAATTTCTCCAATCTTGCTCCTTAGGAAATCTATAACCTAGACCTACAAATCACACACAAAGGAGATGAAAAATTTTGTTGGGTTAGTGGATAGGGGTTTTCCTTGTTCAAACCCCATTTTGGAAATCAATCCTTGAAATGAAATCAAATAGGAATGGAGAATGATGAATGAACAAATGAAAATTTTGCAACTCACCAAACCCTAACGATAAAGTGATACAAATATGCTTGAGATGGCTGCAATGGATGTAGATCTTGATTCTTTCTTGAATGATGTTGATCTTGAATTAAGCACTTGCTTGAATCATAAACCCTACATCACAATCGTTAGCACAATAACAAACATGATGCATGAAGTCCTTGAGATGATGACCTATGCTTGAATTCTGCTCTAAAATGCTTGATCATCTACCCTTGAATGCTTTTGAAAGCTCTTGTGAATGATTGTGAACTCAGACTTGCTATAAGAATGAACACTTGAATGTTTGGGATGAAAATAAGTGAAAGAACCTTGTATTTATATTCAATTATGCAAGAATTCTTGAAATTACAACACTACAAGCCAACATTAGATCTAGGAGAATAAAATCCTACCAGAAATTTGAATTAATTTTTATTTTTGGCCACACGAGACTCATTTTCCCAAGGTGTCGAATGAGTCCCACTAGGCTTAATTTTTGGGACCATTTTTTAAAATGCCTAGAAATGTGTGAAACTAGGTCCGGGACCAAAAGATCTAGGTGAGACTCATTCGCCCAAGGTGGAGAATGAGTCTCAATCACTAAATCAGGGCCATTAAAACCTTAAACACCTGAATTATGATTGGCTAATGATTGGTGTCAAGATTATCCTCAAAAAGATGCATTAAATGGGGCTTGTGGATGCAAAATAGGGCCAATTAAATCATAAGAAAGCCCAAATATAAATGAAAAGCCTAGAAAAGTGTGAAATTGTGTTACAACACTTAAAAATAAGATAATATTAAGGTTTATTTTGATTAAAAAGAGGTTTTTTGGTTCAGTTAATTTATTAAACCTTAGAAAAGTGTGAAAGTGTGTTACAACACTTCACACCACTTTATCAAGGTACCATTTAAATCCATTAGTTCACAAGGGCCTAAGACCTAATGTTAATGTTTTAACCACATTACAACACTAAATCAAGGCAACATTAAGCTCAATTTCACAAGGAGGGCCCAAACAAGTGTGAAAATGTCCCCGATGACATTTTTTGACACTACATTTAGCCACCACTTTAGTGAGAGGATGAACTTTCTTCAAACTCACACTAAAGTAGACAAACACACATAAAGATGGGTCCAAATGTACCAATGTCAGTAAGATGGGATGACAACGATCAAGAGGGGTGATCAAGCCCGCAAGATCAAGATCCCATCACAAACCAACATAGGCACAAAAGAACACAAATGACAATGATATAAAGAAAAACAACAAAGCACAAGCATACACTGTCAAAGACAAAAAGATAAAGGATAGAATAAAGTTGTATATAGGTTCGATCATTTTTCCATCGTGATGAGGATTAGATCTAGGTTGTTTGTCCAAATATAGCATACTCATTCTAAGGCAATGAAACTCCTAGTTTTCCATTGGGTGAGAAGTTCTAGAAGGTGAGACACATACGCTCATGGCTAGTATGCACTCTCACACACACACAAGTGGCTATGGGTAAATTCATGCCTTGGTTGCACTTCTCGCTCAAACCATACCAAATTTATACCCCCTGATAAATTTAATAAGGCTCCACACAAAAACAAAATCGAGCTTCATGAGGCAAGCAAAACTTCGTATGCTTAGAGCTCATGAACAACAAGATGGCTCCATAGGCATGCAAGTTGTGTTATGCATGGTGGCCATATAACTACAAATGAAAAATGTAAAATAAGGAATGTTCAAAGGAGTCTTGCTTAGTTCATGCGAGGTATCTAACTTAGGGAATATTACTCCTAATGTCTCCAAGAGATGACCAATCAAAGCATAGAAATTTTACAACTTATGGGATGCAGTGTGTCGCATCAATCCACTAAGAATAATTAAATATCCTAAGAGAGATCACGCTCTTGAGGTACATCACACCCAATGTCATCCACAAAGAAAGAAACGCATCATATGAAGTAAGAAAACTACAACATGAAGCATGAAAAAGAAAAATGAAAAAAAATAATGCCAATGTATGCCCCGACTTTAAAGAAATTTCTAAACACCATTCTGTGAGAAATTACTTTAAAGTAGAAAATGGGGTCAGTATGTTCTTGGTGCAATGTTTTTAAGAAAGCTCAGAACTATCATCATTCCCAAAATACACATAGAACTAGAAGAATGACACAAAGAGAGAAAAAGAAAATAAAAATCCTTTTGGGTCAACATGGAAGAGACATGAATGTCTCAACGCCTTGTGTCATCCCCAAAAGGAAAACACAAGACAAAAGAGAAAAAGAACAAAGTGAAAGATTTATGACATAGAGAATAATGAAGGTACACATAGAGGAATTCCACAAAGAGAGAGAATGTCAAACAGAACATCACGGGGGATCACATCACGCACATGAAATGACACAAAAGGAAAAGAAAAATGCAAAATAATAGTAAGGCACTTGCAAGTCAACCTATTAGCAGGTTGTTTGTATCCCAATCATGTTCCTTGTATACTAAAGGTAGAAAACTAGCCAAAGGGACAATATCAAGTGTTAGACTAGGATCGTTACCAAGTTCAACACTCTTTTTAAGAGATTTTTCATCTAAGCTCATGGAAGAGGAAAACAATGTATTCAATTCATTATGCACCTCTTCATCAATTTTACCAACCTTTTCATTGTCATCCAAGTTAATCACAATAGGAGGTCGAAGGATAATTTCCATGGAAGAGTTCAACTCTTGTTGTTGTTTTTTTATTGGATTGTTTTTTTTCGGGGCAAGGGTAGAGTAATCATGCATTGCTTTAGTCAAGTTTGGATCTTGATTTTCTTTGTTTAATTATTCATGTAACCTGCAAGAAAGGGCACAACATCTAGGCCTACACTCTCTAGCACCTCTTTTTCTTTTAGTTTTTTTTTCTAGATGTGTTTGTGTGGGAGAAAGTTGATCAACCATAGGTTTCTTTTCTTCCCTAAGGGGAGGAATAGAAGGAACAGCAAGAGGTTTTTCAACCACTTTCTCTTTGACTTTGTATACTTTTTTATTCTAGGAGGTGTGATGAGGTTGTTTTCATTGTCTCTTGGTCTTTTGTAGGAGGTAGGTGAAGGTTTTTTCTTGGGTTGATCTTGGTTGTTTGGAATTTCTTTAGGTTCAAGCATGGTTTTTTCAAGGATGGTAGGCTCAGTGGTGGGTGGAGTCATGTTTCAGAGGGATAATTTTGGTATCTTTTTTGCATTGAACTTTTGATAGGACAAGAAAAAAAATTATTCTCATGGTTTTATAGGTTCCATAGGCTCAGGCCAAAATAAATCTGAGGAAAAATTTCCTTTCGAGGATAAATGGTTAAAGCCATGGATAGCCTAGCTTCACATGAAATTGTTTTGACTATGGGATGATGGAGAATGAGACATCCAATGTTTTTTGTCCTATTTGCAAGGGAAGAGTGATCGATCCCATCATAGGGAAAGCAAACCCATTATGTGTCTTGATCCATGCTTTCAATTTATCGTATATGTCTTGATAGAGCTCATGAAAAATTAAGAATTCCTTGGTATCACATTCTCTCCATAGGCAGGATCTATTAGTATCCCATTAGTGGGCTTCTCATAGATACAGTCGGCTATGTGAAGAGGACCATCAGGGGCATGTTTAAGTATATCCTTAGAGGAGAAAGCAATGTCAAGAGGATTTTTAGTTCATCCCTTACGATGAATGATGTCTATCACTCCTACCATGTCATCCATAGGATCACTATCTATAGAATCATGTTGAATAGAATCATTGTTATCATCATATGTATCAACATTCATCACATCATTCTTTGTAGCTTCGCTGGCTTTGACAAATAAAATACTATTTTTTGGCATGGGGTTGGTGAAAATTTGCAAGTTTTGGTTACTAGGAGCAATAGACTTATTTCCTTGATCACTAACACCTCCAAAAAAAATATTACCAAAATCAATGAGGTCTTGCACAAGATGTTTAATATGCTTGTAATGTTCTATGTCATGTTCATTTTGTCAGTGATAGCACGACAATAAATATTTGATCTAAAGCTCAAGCGTAAAGGCTTATTAGGATCGGGTGTTTTGATGGGGGGCAAGGTAATCATTTTTTGTTCTAAAAGTTGGGACATTGTGTTATGAAGGTTATCGAGTAAGGGAGTGATTTGTCTTTTTAGGTCCCCATAGCTAAATGGTATCATGGCTTTAATAGGAGCTACTTGGTTATTGACATTTTCAACTATTTGTTGAGGGGGATTAAATTGAAGGAACCCTTTATTCTATTTTATAAAAGGTTGGGAATTGTTTTGATTTACGGGCTCGAATTTCTCAGTTCAGTTAGAAGTGAACTTTGTATCTTGACTACTAACCGAATTTTGATAATCACAGAGGGCAGTACACAAGTGCATGAAGGATGGGAATTTCATCATGGTAAGCTTATCTTGGATCTTTCTTTACAAATTTTCTATGAAAATATTTTGAAGGTGAGGGTTGGGGACTTTGAAATCAATTTGGGAATAAAGTGATTGGTAGTGTGAGATAAAGTCAGTTATATTTTCATCTTCTTTTTTCTTACATCGCATCAAATCAGCCAAGGTCATATTAGGGGTCATATGTACTTGTATATGGTTTATAAATGCCTCAACAAGTTCATTGAATGAATGAATTGAGTTGTTTGATAAAGAAGAGAGTCATTCCAAGGCAGTATCTTTTAAGGACCTAGGGAAAAGTTTAGCTAATAGTTTATCATCAAGGAAAAACTCACTACATCAGGAAATATAGGCATTAACATGGTTAGAAGGATATCCCTTCCCTCCATATTTCTCAAATCTAGGCACCTCTACACCTTGTGGCATCGGTGTTCACAATATCTCCAAGGACAATGGATTTCTTTTGACATAATATGTAGGTGGGCCATTTTAATTTTGATTGATGGTGGATATCTATTTTTGAAGGGATCAAACGGTTTGGAAGATTTGGGTTATGAAAGGGTTATTATTTGTATTATGAGATGGAAGTGAAAATGGTGATGGAATGTATGGAATTCTTATAGGTGGTAAGGTGGTAGGAGATATGACATGTGATGCCACATAGGAACTAGGGATGCTAGCAGGAATACCCAAGGAAGTAATCACATTACTCATTTGTTGCATTGTTGTTGTGACTTGAGGGTTGGTATAGGTAGGTATTGAGGCAATTGTTGTGGGAGGAGGAATTTGAGTTTCTCCTTGGCTTGTGACATTTCTTTTAGGTATAGGACAACTAGTGGTTGAGGTGAGATGTTTTCCAAATATTTAAACTATGTTTTACATAAGGTCAAGTCCATCTTCACTTTCAAGAATGCAGTGAATGTTATCTATAGTAGGGATGGCAGTAGTTGAGATGTTATCATTTTGCACTTGATGTTGTAATTTTTCTAGATCCTCATGAATGTGAATTATGTTTTCTTGTGGGACACTATCATTCCTTGTTTCCACTTGCATACTACTTGAAGGCAAAGAGTTGTTAAGGGTATTGTCCATACCTAGTGTACTAGTGTCAATACTAAGAGTGAAATAGCTAGACAACCCAAGATCCACAACGATTGTGCTATTGCAGGATGAAATGAGTCTCAAACTTTGTCTCACTATAGTATTAGCAATAGGACACCAAATACTCATGCAAGGACTATGAAATGCAAGGTGAATGCAAATGCAATGTAAGCTGGGAACAATGAAATGTGTATAACATAAATTCTAGAAATTGAAATAGAAAGGAAGTGTAGGCACTCAAAATAATCAACTGACATAATGAATCTAATTCCGCTCAAATTAAAATCAATTCTTCTATTAATCAATTAAAAATATATATTTGATTAATTCACTAAGGTGCATCACACTTGCTTAAATAAATCAAATTATTTAATCAAGTCCTAAGGGTCCTCTCATATGATTTAATAAATAAAATTGATTAAATCAAATGTCAAAACCCCTAAATCCCTTCAAGTTAATTAATTTGAATTAATTAACCCATAATCCAAATTACCCATCCTCTAGGTTTTGACTCAACCTGGGTCAAACATAAACCCTTGACTAACCCACCCACTTGCACATGAAATTCATTTTATTTAATTATCTAATTACCCCTATTTTCCCTCACAAGGCATATTCCCAAGGAATATTCCCTCATTTACTCCACTTATTTGACTTTTTTTCCCAACCCATTTCCCTCCAAAATGTCTCAACCAAATTCATTTAATGAATCTTACAAAGCCATTAATCTCTCTTACACCTCTCAAATCCTCAACCACTTGAACATTCTCCAAAATGTGCTCATTCCTCCTCCACTAGAATGTTGACAAGTGGCACCTTGCCATTGGCTCATGTTTAGTCCCACATTCCTCCCATCTCTCCATCTTTCAAGCATTCAACCTATAAATACAAGGCACTTCTACTCAAAATCCATCTACAATCTTGGGAATTTTCACTATAGCCACTTGCCTCTTCATCATCTAAAGCTTATCAAGGGGGTGGGAAAGGGCGTCCATTCCACATCAGAGGAGCACCACTCCCACTATGGGATAGAGTTTGATCTTGTTTGCTCATGTTTTCATTTAGTTGTTTTTCTTCTATTTTATCTTGTTGGCATAGGTAGCATGATAAAGTATTTCATATGGATGTTCTATTTTCCTTGTTTAGATTGACTAATGCTAACATTGGTCATGGTTTGAACAATATTGTAGAAAAAACATCCACAGGAAGTAACAACAAATAGAAACTCAGAAATAGAACTTTAAATGCCATAACATACAATGCAGAATATGCAAAGGGACTAAGAAAACAAGTACTCAAACTTCATTAGGAACTCTCTTCCCTGCATTCCATCAAACAACTAATAAAACAAGTACTTCTCTAATAGGAGTAGTATGCTCCTTGACTACTATCAATCTAGAGCATCATAGTTGATTATTGTCAATCTTGAGCATCATAGCATTGCTCCTTGACTATTTTCAATCTCAAGCATCATAACATTTCTCCTTAACTACTATAAATATCAAGCATCATAGCAATGCTCCTTGACTCATGCTTAGCACTATAACTCGAGGATAGGTTCCTAGCTCAAAATAAGTAGGTTCTAAGCCCAGCCACCTTTAGGTTCAACTACCACTAGGGTGTTGTAAGACAGGGGAAGTTTAATTCCATAATCTTTATTAGAGAAAAATTTGTGCTCCCATGGAGAGAACATTCCAAAACTAGGTAAAAAATAAATCTCGGTGTGTGCACCTTAGGAGTGCCACTGTAGAAGCCTAATAAACAAAAATTAGTAAAATATCACAATTTTAGAGTTATCATATTTTTAAGTTTGAGACAATATTTTGCAGCCATTAAACCAAAACTATCGATTGGACTTAAAATTTGTTTTCATGCCAAACCAGACTCATTGCAAGTGTTGCTTCAATCTATTCACAATGGAAAAAAAATAGATCAAGATTTATGTAGCCTTTTAGATAAAAAACTGCATGGCAATGAGAATAAGGAAACATATTCTACATGGAATATATTTCCCAACCAAACATGGGAGACATGTAGCTATCCTCCCAAAAAAATTATTAAATATTATCTTGTCCAATGGAGCATTGTCTAATTGTAAGGCAACTGCCATGCTAATAACCAATGTTCAAGCCAACCTTTGGGTGAATTTTGAGGATTAAATACCCATGATGTGGCTTATAATTCAATAGGTGGTGTAAGATTGATAGTGCATTCATTCACATTTTAAATAAAATGGTATTTACAATTTTCTTGTTGCCAAATTTGTTGGTTGAGGGTGCACCTTATAATCCTTAGAATTATTATAATGGTAAGAAAAAATATTTAGTAAATATTAATTTTATTTTTAAAAAATTAGATAAATGTTTTGATTAATAAAAGCACAATAGATTTTTCAAAAATATGAACACAAATGCAAGTATAGCTAGACAAATATTTGCAACATAATCTCCAAACTTATTATTTCTTGATGATGATTTTCAATTTCGTTAAAATTTCCATTTAAAATTTCCAAATTATACCCTATAGAAAGATTACATGGGCTAAAGTTGTAGCAAAAACAATGGTATGATTTAGTTGAATAAAAAATGTAGTTTGATTTGTCTCTTGTATTTATCATAGTATAGTGTGAATCCCTTGGGAATTTTATTCCTTTTTATTTTTTTGGATTATTTTCTTCTCTTTTTTTTTTAGATCGGTAAGGAGGGATTATTTAGATTGGCCCCACACCAATGGGGGTCACAAGGGGGACCTCCTCCCCATCAACATATTCAACTTAGAAGAACTTATTCGATTTTATTCAACCAAGAAGCTACAATGGAAGTTCAAGAGCCACCACTTGGAATTCCAACTTAAGATCTCAATTGTGGGAATTCGAACATGGATCTCCATCTTGAGAACCATATGGCCTTGCCATTTAAGCACAACACCATTGAAAAATTATTTTGGATTCTTTTGTGTGTGTCGCATTTGATAAATAGCCAGAAAGGAGAACCCATTTTTCCTTTATGTGCGTTTTCTCCATATATTTGGCAATTATGATATTTAGGTTTAAAAATTATTGTTTTTGAAAGAATTTAATTTTTCTATATTATTATTTTCTTTTACCATACTTCTTTAGAAAAGTTGAAAATATGTAAATATGGAATAAAGGATTTAGAGTTTATACTATTATTATTTACGCTAATTGTAGATATCATGGCATTGCATACTTTACAAAAAAGGATAGTGAAAGAATTTTTTAGGATCTTTTTATATAAATATAGGGAATAATCGACTACAAATTTCTCAAAATTGAAATTGTTATAAATATTTTCTTCAAATTTCTATAAGAAAATATGTAATACAAATATATTACAAGTGTTGCAGACAATATCATATGTATTTCAAGATTGCATTACAAAGTTATGTCGACAATAAAAATCCACTTCCTTAACATGTTAACTTATATATAATTCTCTATCGGTGCAACCATTGCACCCCCTCCTGGTGCAAGTGCTAGTTTATAATTGTGGCTAGTTGAAGAAAGTGCATGAGCTTTAGGATTGAATTATTATAAAAATGGTAATAATCTTAGGCAACATTACAAACAATATTAAATAAGCTTTGAGGAGATTTGTTTATGAATTTTGAAGAGATTTTCTAAATAGAGTATAAATGTTTACTATCTGAACCATCAAAAAGATATTTGGCAATTAGGGAAAGAGGATTCCCTTAATTAGGACCCTAGGGTCTCTCACCTAGGAGCCCTTGATTGGGAAATGACTCTCTTTCTACTTAATGATATGCTTTTTGGTGATTGCATTCAAAGGGTATGGTTGAATAGGGTTGTGTTGTGTGTGATAAAGTGTGGCTAAATGCTGAAAATGAAATGAAGCTAAGATAAATATGAAATGTAAACAAAATCAAATGTAAACTATATGCAAACTAAACTAAATGACCTAAATGTATGCAATCTGAGAGGAAACTAGAAAATACAGAGATTGTGCACCTGGGAATTGAAACTTGTAGAAGAGGAGTCCTAGGATGTTTTGAAATCTATCATAAATTTGCACAGGGACACTTACACCAGAATGGGTGACCTAGTCCTTTTGCTGGGAAAATCTGTCGGAGTGGGTTTCTACTAAAAGGGTATCTAGAAATGTCAAAACCCTTTTTTAGGCCTGGTATAGGGACAAGGTCACCAATCATGGCAACCTAGTCCTCCTGGTACTTTCAGGAGTTTCAAGGTCTGAATCTATGGGCCACCACTTGCACTTCCTTCTCTGATAGAAATTTGTGTCTGAATCTTCAAAGACTGTAAGTTGTCCTTTTACTCCTCCTAGGGTTTGATGACTTGAGTTGAATTGAATGGAATGATGGTACCCTTTTCAACACTTTAATCCTTGTCAAATCTACATACAACCTGCAAAACATACATGCAAAGACAAGGAAAATGTTAGGGTTCGAGATTAGGGGTTTTCCTTAGTCAAACCCCTTTCATGGTAATCAAACCCAAATGAGATGAAATGAAAGGAAGAGATGATTGAATGATAAAGCAAGTACAAACACTCACCAAATCCTTTGTTATTGAAGTCTACAATGTATGCAAGAACCAGCTCCAATGGAGGTTGCTTGAATTTACTTTGTGCTTGAGTGCTTGTGAAGATGAAAAATGATCTTGGGGGGGGGATGAAGATGAAAACCCTTATTTATACAAGATATGGCATAATTTCCCGAAAAATGTCACATGATAGGCCAACCTTAGGGTTTTGGAGGCAAATTCCTGCTAGGTTTTTGTTTTAATTTTGAATTTTATGCTTAAAGGGACTAGGTCGTGCCCAAGGTGGCGACCTAGTCCACTTGGACAAATTCAAGTGGTGGTCGGGAATAAAAAGGTGTTTAATGATGTTTATCAGACTTGCCTCCTGAAACACACTTAAGTCAGGCCTAAAAGTACATTAAGGGATCAATTTATCATTAAAAAGGGTTAACTTATTGATGAAAATCCTAGGAAAGATTTAAAATACATTACAACACTTTGGCACAAGGCTTGAAACGGGGTAAAAAGGGGTTATTTAGGTGAATTGTGTTGAAAGGGTCTTAGAAAAGTGGGTTTAGCTGTGTTACAACACTTCACAACACCTTTGTAAAACACCATTAGATTTTTGTTGATTTGCAAGCATTCAAGGCTAGATCAAGGCAAAACAAGGCCAAAATCCAAGGGAAAGGGCCCAAATGAGTGAAAAAGTTTCAAGGCTACACTTTTTGGCGACACACTATCAAATTCAATATTGCATTGAAGTTTGGAACTTGATCATGAAATTTTCATATGGACATGTTTTCAAATTAGATTTAAAATATACTTAGACCTAAATTTTAATTGTATGGATCAAAACAAAGAAAGTAGGGGATTCTAGAGAGAAACTAGTCAAATTGTGTAATTAGAGAGAAATTTGATTGAAATTGATTGGATTAGAAATTTGTTTTATATCCAAAACCTTAGATTTCATGAAGTAGTCCAAAAATAATTATAAAAACATTATTTTTTAATTGAAACCCTAGAGAAAGAACTTTACGGAAATAAGGGGTGATCCCACAATAGAGGTTTACAATTTTTGGCCAAACTCGACACTGAAATTATTATTTTTAACTAAATCTTCACATTCGTGCACCTATAGCGGCTAAACCATGAGGAATTTGAATATTATGCAAACTAGAGTCTTGTCAAATTTTTTCTGTAGATTCTAAAATCAAAAATCAAAAATTTTGGAATCAAATTGCAATTCTTTTTCCATCTCCCACGAAAGCTGGTTTTTTTCAGAAAACAACATTTTAAAAGAGTGGCGCACACCATATAATGCATAACTTTTTTTCCATGAAGGATAAAATTATAATTATTTTGAATTTAGATTTGTAACTCTGATATCTAGTGCTTCCACTTGGTTAGATAGTTTTTTATTGAATATTTTTTCTTTAATCAAGTTTTGAAGTCAAACCAATTACAACTCAGACATAGCGCGACCGTATAATGAGTAACTTTTTTTGTATATATCGAAATTCAATTTTTATGTTTTTGTTGGATCAAGGAATTAAATATTTGGTGCACTCATATTTTTCAAAAAAAAAATTATAATCTTCTATTTTTCCACATGTGCAGAACAAAGACCTTCATTTTCGATGAAAAACCTATGTTTAATAAAACTAAAAGAAAAACATATTAAAATTGTATTCGTTGGATAACTCATTTCAAGGACTACCATAATCATTTGAAATAAATTTTAAATAAATTCATCTGATCCCCCAAAAGGTAAATCAAAAGTGATTTTTTATCTGCATTTTGATAGGTGTAAAGGAGACTCATTTATAGGTATGGTTTAAAACTAGAAAGGTTCTATCCAAGGGGGTTTCATCTAAGGTGGTTTGATCAAACCCTCTTCAATTGAAATCCTTAAAATAGAACTTTTTAAGGCTTAAATCATTATATTTTCTAAAAATATGTGATTTCAGTAAAAATCAGTTCCTCTCAGAAATTTTAAACCAACTTTGTGGGATCACCCTAAGATTAGAACTTGAATTTAAATAATTATACTAAATTAATGAATGTTTGATTCACTATTTTGTATAGTGTGTTATGCTCAATTTGATGAATTTCAAGGGTAAGTTAATTTAGGGAAAATCATAGATTAGTTTCATGTTTTGATAAAAATTGATTAGGGTTGGTGAAAGTGATTGCTTTAATTATGGAAGAATGTTAGGCAAAATTTTAAAAAAATGAATATTTTTTTCTTCTAAATCTCATATTTGAATTCTAGGTTGAATAAAAAAATTAGTAACTTATTTTGCTATATCTAAGTAATTAGATCTTGGAATGTGAGTCGAAAGGGCTCTAACCCCAAATTTGGTGTCATGGTTTGTATCCGTACAATTTTCTTATGCCAAAGTCTATATAAATTCCCTTGTTTGGTTCTAGGGTCTTCTATAGCACTTTAGTCTAGAAATAAGTCTACACAAGTGCTTAGTTCTAGCACTAGGGTATGTTTTAGGCACAAACCCAATGCTAGTGACCTTTGTTTAACTTGTCTACTTTGTTTAACTTTTCTAAGTTTTTTGTAGATATTTTTTATTATTCTACTGTTTGATTTTTTAAATTGTTAGAAATGGTCTATCATGACAACATATACTCTTCTTAAAATAAATGGATGTTTGGATTCATATGATGCAAGTTAAGAAGATTATATAAATTTATACGAATATAGTTTCTCGACTGTGTTTCTTGTTTGATAATTACAAATGGTTTGGTGAATTTGAGGTATAGATAGGTGACTATCCTTGTGATGGATGATGAGTCAATATTATTTAATATGCCTTGTGTCTTGATAACTAAGGAGGTCATTATCCCTTGAGATATGTATGGCTAGAGAATACTCTATTATAAACAAACTAAATCACATGACCAATATTGGGTTACATGATAAGGGCTCCATAAAGTGTTTATGCATTACACCATCCATCTATCACTATGTTCTTGGAGATTCTCCAAGTGAAAATTAATTAAACACACACTTATACTAAGAGCGAGGTGAATCAATATGACTTTTACAACATAAATAATCACATAGATTTATATTACTTCAAGCCTTAATTATCCATAGAAATACTATGCATGCAAGATGTAGCAATTAAGAACATGCACAAGAGACAGTGGCACACAATTTTATGTGGAAACCCTTATGGGAGAAAACCACAGAAAAATCTTGCTTGTATTAATATTCTAACAAAATTCACAAGCACCAACCTACTAGAAACTCCAATCCGCACAACTAAGCACCAACCCAGCAAGAGACACCAAACTCTCAATCTCCTCAAATAGGAGGCTTCAACCTCCACAAAACAATATAGTAATTTTATTTTCAACTTCTTGGATCTACACTCTCAACTATTTACAAATCTACCATACATCCACTCATAAATATGCAATATAGTCTTTAAAAATTTTTCTCATAAAAATGCCATGATCTTTATTTTATTTTTCTTTTCTTCTCAAAAAATTACTACTACAAATCTACTCACATGTGTCTCATAGAACTGCTCAAATAATTTTTATTTTTTTCTCTTCATGTAGATAAAATTCCTTGAAATCGATTACATTGAAACCTCTCACAACCTTTTATTTATACATTCCTGCATGACTCTTCACCCAAGAGGCGGGACTCACCAAAGGGGGTCGGCCCAATAATATTTGATAATATTTAGTTTAATTTATTTTTAATTTCATTTTCCAATGTGAGTGCACCATTCTAGGGGGTCATACCACTTTGGAAGGCCCTCAAAAGAATTATTTAATTTTAATTACATAATCCCAAGTTTGGGGTGGTATAAGGAGGGGGTTGTCCCAATTTTTATATTATTTTTATTTTATTTAACGCCCCTTCAACATGACAATAATATTTCTAACAATCTCCCCCTTTGTCATTGATGGAAACCTTGTAAAGAGATAATCTTAAAATAAAATAGCACCATCCTTCTCCCCCTAACTGAAATGCTCCCCCTAATGAAGATTCTCCCCCTTACTCTACTTCTCCCCCTTTGACATCAATGGCAAAGGAATCATGAGCTTGAAAGATAATGCAATGACTATACCCCTATGAACATATGCATATTTTGAAAAACTTAGTGACTAGATGAGAGTGATATCACTCCCAATTTCTCCCTCGGGTACTCAAAAGTCTCTTTTGGTAGTGTCTTTGTGAAAACATCTTCAATCTATTCCTTTCTAGAAACATACTCCAACTTCACCTATTGATCAACCACTTTCTCTCTTAGGAAATGGTATTTAATCGGAATCTGCTTCATTCTAGAGTGCATGATGGAGTTCTTTGATATGTCAATTGCACTTGTATTATCACACAAGCTGGAAATAGGGTGCTCATACTCAACTTTGGTATCCTTCAATATTTGCTTCATCCAAAATACTTGAGTGCGACAAGAAGTTGCTGCAATATATTTCACTTCTTTTTTGGTCAAAGAAATTGACTCTTGTTTCTTACTTAAACATGATACAAGATTGTGACCAAGAAAGAATGCACCTCCACTTGTTCTTTTTCTATCATCAATATTGCTAGCCCAATTTTCATATGTGTATGTTGTGAGGGTTAAATCTTCACCACTTGGGTACCATAACCCATAATCCATATTGCCTTTTAGATACTTGAATATTATTTTTATTGCTTGCACATGTATTTCCTTTGGTGGTGCCTGAAACCGTGCTACCAAACCAATTTTTTGAAAAATGTCAAGTCTTGTTGTTGTCACATATAAAAAACTTCTAATCATGGACCTCTATAGATTTTGGTTTGTCTCGGGAGATTCATCATCCTTGCTTGATTTTCATCTTATAACCATAGGAGTGCTCATTAGATTTATGTCCTCCATGTCCTTAATTTCTTCAACATTATTCTAGTATACTTGGTTTGTGAAATGAATATCTCCTTATCTGATTGGGAAATTTGCAACATGAGAAAAAAAGATAACTCACCAAGCATAGACATTTCAAACTCTTTTTACATGTTCGTGGAAAACTATTGACACATCTTATCATTGCTACCTCCAAAAATAATGCCATTCGCATAAACTACAATAATAAACTGATGATCACCTTTGGTTTTAATGTATACATTATTGTCAACAATACCCTTTTTGAAGCCATGTCGTTGTAGATATTTGTCCAATCTTGAGTATTAAGCATTGGAGGCTTGTTTCAGCCCATAAAGAGCCTACTTTATTCTACATACATATTCCTCATTCTCTAATAGGAGAAACCATTTTGGTTGTTCAACTTCTGGTTGTTCAATATACACTTCTTCCTCCAAATCTTTATTAAGAAAAGTTGACTTGGAATCCATTTGATAGACTTTGGAATTCTTGAAATGAGTGAATGATAAGAACATCCTTATAGCCTCCATATGAGCAATAGGGGAAAAAATTTCTTTAAAATCAATCCCTTCAACTTGAGTGTATCCCTTGCATACTAATACTGCCTTGTTCCTCACAACTTGGTCATCCTCATTCAACTTGTTCCTGAATACCCACTTAGTGTCAATCACATTTTTATATGTAGGTCTTGGGAAAGGTTTCCAAGTTTCATTCCTCTTGATTTGATCCAACTCTTCTTCCATAGATTTTATACAATGCTTGTCTTCACAAGTGCTTTTATAAAATTCTTTGGTTCCATTTTAGAGACTAAGCACAAGTTTTCATGTTTGGATGAGATGGTTACTCTCCTTGTTTGAATTTTTGTCTCAGTCACAAATGATTAGATTTTCTTGATGATTCTTTTGAATAAATATGGATGGAGTCTTGGTGATGCTTTTGGTGGAGTTTTTGGGTTTCTTTGTTCAACTTCTCCATTTTTAACTTCTTTCTCTACTTCTTCTTTGATACTATCTTCTTGATGATCAACTTCTTATACTATTTCCTTTTGATAAATTTCTTCATCAACCATCACATTTACACTTTAAACCGTTTTATGCAATCTTTTGTTATAGCATCTATAGGCTTTGCTTCTAGTAGAGTATCCAAGGAAGATACCATCATCACACAAGATCAAACTTTCCTAAGTCTTTGTCATCTCAGTGATACAGAATTTTGTTCCAAACACTTTAAAATACTTCACTAGTGCAAGCATTCCCTTCCAAAGTTCATATGGTGTTTTGTTATTGTTCATCCTAATTTGTACTCAGTTTAGAACGTAGATTGTCATATGCACCTCTTCTCTCTAGAAGGTGTCAGTAACATTAGACTCATTCAACATTGCTCTTTCCATTCCTTGGATTGTCATATTTTCCTCTCAACAACTCCATTTTGTTGTGGAGTTCTTGCGTCTAAATATTGTCTTCTTAGTTTGTTATTCATAAAATTCTTCAAACTCATTTGAGGTGAATTACCCTCCTCTATTAGATCTTAGGCATTTGATTCTCAAACCAATTTCATTCTCTACTAAAGCTACAAATGTCTTAAAATTCTAAAGAGCTTCTTATTTTTCTTTTAGGAACGTAATCCAAGTCATCTTAGAATAATCATCTATTAATAGCATGAAGTACCTCTCACCTTGTAAGTTTTTTCTCTTTATTGGCCCACATAAGCTAGTATGTTTGAGTTCTAAAGGCTTTGATGTAGAGTACTCCTTTGACTTGAAACTCAACCTTGTTTCCTTTCCACACTGACACTATTTGTAGATTGTATTAAATGGCTTTGTTATCCTTGCATGTCCCTTACAACTTGATTATGGCTAATATTCACAATTTTATTGAAGTTTAAATGTCTCATCCTTTTGTGCCACAACCAACTCTCATCTTCTTGTGTCATGCAACACTTTTCTCCTTTGATTTCACTAAGAGTACAAAGATTTTTTGTGGTTCTATTAGCATTTGCAACAAGATTCCTTATTCTTGTTTTTTTATTTCACAACATCTTGGATGAAATGTGAGAGTGAGCCCTTGATCATGCAATTGACTCACACTTAGAAGCTTGTGCTTCAACCCTTCGACATATAATACATTTTCAGTCTTTTTCTTTCCATTATTGAAACTAAGGGTACCTTTTCCTATGATCCTTGTTGTAGCATTGTCTCCAAACTTTACAGTACCTCCATTTATTTCCTTCAAAGGGAGGAACTTGCTTTTATCCCCTATCATGTATGTTGAGCAACCATTTTCAATGTGCCACTAATTTTATTTATTTTTTGCATGGAAGGCTTCTTGTACTAGTGTGGATTTTTCTTTCATTTCAAGTTACTTCTTCCAAAATTTTGTAGATTCCTCTTTTGATTTGTCAAGAACATCCTCATTTTGTTTTGGAGGTTCAGTAAAATCACTTCTATAAGAATTTATTGTATGACCAAAATTATTCAACTTGTAGCACATGATGTTGTAGTCCATTAGAGGAGAAAATGGATTATAGTTTCTCTCTAAGAAACCCAAATCCCTCCTTGCACTAGCTCTACAATCTATTTCCTTATGACCAAACTTCTTGCAAAATAAACAATAGCCATAAAATGAATATTGAGACATGTTCATTTGTGATTTCCTTTTCATTACTTCTTTTGTGAGGAATTCTAATTTGTTAAGTAATATTACTCTCTTCTTTGAACTATCACCATTGATGGAGTTTTTGGACTCAAGGGAACACTAAGAGGGGGGGGGTTAATCAGTGTTCAGAAAATATTAACCTTATTAATCTGAAACTCAACCATTCTGTCATTAGATTAAAAGAAAGATGCAAGCATTTAAAGGAAAAATTCATAACACCATAACACAAATATTTATGTGTGGAAACCTTGTTAGGGGAAAAACCACGGTGGAGGTTAATCCACAATTTGAGTACTCAAATAATTTTTTACAAAAGGGAATACACTTGCATTCAGGCACACTGTCTAGAGCTCACTGCTCAAAGGGAAGGCTCACTTCCTTACAAAAGTTCGGATTAAAACCATCTAAAGGATGAACTGAGATAGTAGCATCTATTCATGCCAAGTTACAGTTCCGATGAAGCTCATAGATTTGATTCTGGATATGTTTTCTAACTCTGTTCTTCGCTCTACTTTGCTCTACTCTTTTCTGCTCTTTGCATCACACATAGACAAATTCTCATTATTACTCTATTTAATTTTGAACCATATTCACATTCACTATCTTCACATACTTCTCCACATATGACACACACAAAAATGATAGAACTAATCTCATATATATATCCACTATCAAGGATTTGATCATTCATATGTCAGCTTCATAACACATTAAGTTCTTCTCAAGAGTCGGCCAGATCCACCACTAATTCTTTATGTGCATCCTCCAAAGTCGGTTAAGACAAAGAGAGGACCAAAATAAAACATAATAGAGAATGAATAAATTTGATTAATTATTCCTTATACATCTGTGATTGCTATATTCATCGGGTCGGCCTTCTAGCATAGAAAGTCAGCAAATTAGTGCACCGGATCTCCTAGAACGCATATCAAAGTTGTTTATCAATGTACTTCATGAATAAGCATCAATAAACATCAAAAAACCTTCCTCGGATATCCTCAACCCAAAATAATAGTCCAGTGAAGTATTCAGATCAACTTTTATGCCTATAATTGAATGTCTTGTTCTTCACCCTATTCTGCCTAATTAAGCCAAAATTGTACTATAGATCAAATTCCTGACTTAGGTTTCCAAGTTTTTCATGGTTTCCATCAATAACAACACTTACAAACCATATGCCAACAATATCCCCCTTTGGAATTGATGGAACCACTTAGTGAAAAATGACTAAGTGTCGAAATCATTATAGGTATGTTGCCAAGCTTTGTTGCACTCTCTCCTCCTAAGATTTATAAAGTATTTTTCACTGCATTCTCTCCCCCTTTGACATCAATGACAAATCATAGAAACCATATGCCAAAAAGACAAAACATGTGCTCAAAATTTTCAAAAATTCAGAATATGTATGCCGACAATTCTCTCCCTTAGACCAAAACTTCAAAAATTTGAAAACAATTGACTGCAACTTTAGAACATTATCTTATGATTTTTCTTCATTTCCAGAAGGAATTTCTTCCAAGCATCTATTGCGATCCCAATGATAATGATCAAACTGTTATTCTTTGATATCTTGTTGACAATTTCGGTTAAAGATTCTAGAATTGTAATTGCTTCTTCTAGTTTCTCACCTTTCCTTAATATTTCCACCATCTGCTCCAATTTGCATTCGGTTTGATCCTTCACCTTCTAAAAAGTGTCAACAAGTGTGTTCTTGATAAGTTGAATTTTGGTGTGTTTGGACTGTAACTCCCGAATCCTTCTCCTAATGGTGTCATCCTAATCCTGCAACATGTCAAGGATTTTACCAATGCCATTCAACTTTGTTTCAATCCATTCCAATTTCTCTTTGTAATTACTAATTGCATGGGACCAACAGATGCAATAGTTTTAGATGTTGTTGGTTGAATTTATGCATTGCCTCAATTCATTCATTTTCTTCTTCAGTTTGGTAAGTGATATTATGAAGTTCTCCTTCAAATGAGAAATGACTTCACCTTCTTCTTTATCTTTATCTTTGGAGTTCGTTGATTCTTTACTACATTCAATCAGTTCCTCAAGTAGAATGTTCTGAAAACTTTCCAATTTGATCTTGCAATGCTCAACATGAGCGTTTAATACACTCAGGATCATGTCTTGATCATATGTTGGTCTAACAGACCATAACCTAGCAATATTTTACATTCCACCTTCTTCCTGAATAAGTTGTTGCAACATTTCCTTTGTCAAATCATCTTCTTCCTCACTGGATTTTTCTTGTTCTAATTCATTTTTCTATGGGTCCTCAGTTTCTCTATCAAATTCTTCATCTGGAATATCCACAATCTCCTTTTCTTTACCTTTTCCCTCAATTCTAGGAACTTTGCATTCTGGAGGGTTGTATTCAACTTCTTTTTCTCTTTTATATCTTTTATCCATGCCATCGGAAGAGGAACCAACTTCCATTGTTCTTACTAGAGGGGAAACATTGATTGAACCACACTTTTCAAGTACATTCTTAAAGAGATTTGAAAATTCTATATCCCAATCAGCCAAGCTCCTAGAATATTAGTATATTTTTCTGCAAACCGGCTCATTTTCTTTCTATACCACATTGTCAATATTTGGAAAAAAATTCAAGAAATACATTACTAAGCATATGATCAAAGTACCAAACCTGAAAGGGTAGCCCGTCTATTTTTTTAGTTGCACATTCTCCATCAGCTGATCCTTTATCAACCCACATAGGTCAAAGTCTTGACCTTCAATTATCATCTTGTGAGAAATATAGATTGCACCAGTTGAGGTCGCTCCTCGGTTTCTGAAAAAAACTTTATATGAAATTCCATGCGCAATGTATTTTGTAAAAGGATTTTTGATTGTCGCAATAATCAATGCCCTCTGATCTCTTATTCTTCCGATTAGGGTTTCAACTTCCTTGTTCTGGATGGATTTCTTCCTTGGTACATCTCTAACTTTGCATAATCCAATAAAATTATCAATTACCTCCTTTGAAATGGTGTAGGGTTTGTCCAAATTTAAAGTATCATCATGTAATCTGCTCAAGATGAATTTGACAAATTTTGTTTCCTCAAAGTATGGAAACTCATTCCAAATATCCAAAATTCTATGTTTGGCTTCACTCAATTGCTTCAATTCATTGGGTAGTAGAAAATTCCTCATGGACCTAATCTTCCCACTGTTGTATTCATCCAAAATGATTGTCCTCTTGATTTTTTTCATTTTCCTTTCGCACTTACGTTTTACAACCGCACACAAGATTATATGAAAATTTTGAAGACAATTGAAATAAGGTCTGATAGATTTTGAGTTTCGATGATGAATCAACTTTATTGCTTCGAAATTCTTCTAGCGAGTGTTCTCCTTCTTATCTTCTTCGATGAAAAGTGAAAAATGACGATACCAACTTGACTTTTATAGTTGACACACGTGTAATAAATGCATTTTCCCTAAGTTCTCTGAGTGCTCTATTTTCTCAGACAGTGAGAGAAAAATTCTCTTGTGGACCTATGAATCCTATGAATTTCCTTGTGAAAGTTCTCAAAATCCTCTGCACATCATCAATACACTTTTTTGACTATTCTTCTCCTTCCAGTAGCATCCACAGATAGGGGAGGAAAGATTTCCAAAAAAAACTCCCCCTAGGTCAGTGGCCTGAAATCAATTACCGGAGAGTTACCGAAAGTAGGTTCCAGTGTAGAACCATTTCCAACACCAGAATAATTCTTCCTTACCCATGTCTTCTTCATCTCATCTCTTATCTCATATGTAGTTACTTTTCCTTTTCCTTTGTCATTTCCTTGTATATTTATGCCTCTGTATACTGGACTTGTTCTATCCATAGTTTTGTTTTCGTAGAATCTTGCAATGTGACCATATCTATTGCAATTGTAACACAAAGTATTTCCTTGTCCAAACCAATCATTCCATTGATTTCCTCTTGATCTACATTGATTAGCAATATTCCCAAATTTCCCACATGTATAACATTCAACATTATTTCTATTGACAGAGTAGTTTGACATTTTTCTACATTCATTTGATTTGTGACCAAGCTTCTTGCATTTGAAAAACTGACAAAAATTGATGAATCTCTTGATTTCATATTACTTCTACACTGAGTAGCCATGTGGCCAAATTTATTGCAAGCAAAACAGTATCCATTAAATTTTTAAGCATTAGGTTGTCTTACCGGATACCTTCCACCTTTGTTTATCAGGATTCTTTATCTAAAATTATTTTTTCCAAGTCTGGAACTCTCTCCTTTTTCATATCCAGGACCTCTCTTATCATTTCCACTCTTTTGTCCTTGATTCAGCTCATCAAGCTTTACTGAACTAATCTTAAACTTTTCTTTTTATTCATTTGCATTGATAAGATCATTTATGAGGATAACAATCTTCTTACCAAGTTCTTCTTCATTGTTTCTGGATTGTAGCAATTCACTTTCCAGTTGAGAAATTTCTTCATTTATTCTTTTTTGTTCATCATATTTCTCCTTTAAGGAGAGCTAGATTCTCTTCGTTCTTCTTCCTTTCTTCAATCTCTTTAGTCAACTTCATCACCATAGATTCCATCTCATGCTTTAGGGTAGCATTTTCTCTGGAAAGCTTTTCACCTTCTTCAGTTAATTTCTTCAAGGTCTGATTTAGGTGAGCATCATCCATGTTTTCACTCTCTTGTTGCTTGATCTGATCACAAAGATCCTTCCTTTTCTCCCTAGATTTGACAATCTGATCCTTCAATGACTAAATGAATTTCTTACCATCTCTAAGATTTTCTTTTAATTCTTATACTTCTTCTTTAGACTGATCAAGATCATCAAGTGCCACCAAAAGTTGCTACTGAAGACTACCAGAGTTCATCACATTCCAAGATCCACCTCAAGCAACTAAACTTCTTCTGAGGAACCAGATGCTCTGATACCAATTTTTGGACTCAAGGGAACACTGAGAGGGGGGGTGAATCAATGTTCAGAAAATATTAACCTTATTAATCTAAAACTCAACCATTTTGTCATTACATTAAAATAAAGATGCAAGCATTTAAAGGAAACATTCATAACACCATACCACAAATATTTTTGCATGGAAACCCTATTAGGGGAAAAACCACGGTGGAGGCTAATCCACAATTTGAGTACTCAAATAAAGTTTTACAAAAGGGAATGCACTTGCATTTAGGCTCACTTCTTAGAGCTCACTACTCAAAGGGAAGGCTCGCTTCCTTAAAAAATTTCAGATTAAAACCATCTGAAGAATGAACTGAGATAGTAGCATCTATTCATGCCAAGTTATATTTCTAGTGAAGCTCATAGATTTGATTTTGGATCTTCTTTCTAACTCTATTCTTCACTCTGCTCTACTCTGCTCTTTGCATCACACATAGACAAATTCGCACTATTAATTTTCTGAAATTTACACCATATTCACATTTGCTATCTTCACATACTTATCCACATATGACACACAAAGATGATAGAACCGATCTCATATATATATATGGGTGATCCCACAAAGCTGGTTTACAATTTCTGAGAGGAACTGATTTTTGCTGAAATCACAAATTTTTAGAAAATATAATGATTTAAGCCTTAAAAAGCTCCATTTTAAGGATTCCAATTGAAGATGGTTTGATCAAACCACCTTAGATCAAACCCCCTTGGATAGAACCTCGCTAGTTTTAAACCATACCTATAAATGACTCTCCTTTACACCTATCAAAATGCTGATAAAAAATCACTTTCGATTTACCTTTTGAGGGATCAAATGAATTCATTTTAAATTTATTTCAAATGATTATGGTAGTCCTCAGAATGAGCTATCCAACAAATATAATTTTAATATGTTTTGGTTTTATTATGTATTTGTTTTTTTAGTTTTATTAAACATAGGTTTTTCATTTAAAATGAAGGTCTTTGTTCTACACATGTGGAAAAATAGCAGATTATCAAAAAAAAAAATTGAAAAATATGAGGGCACCAAATATTGAAGTCCTTGATCTAACAAAAAAAAAGAATTTCGACATATACAAAAAAAGTTGCATGTTATACTGTCGTGCTATGTCTGAATTGTAATTAGTTTGACTTTGAAACTTGATTAAAGAAAAAATATTCAATAAAAAACTATCTAACCATGTGGAAGCACTAGATATCAGAGTTAAAAATCTAAATTCAAAATAATTATAATTTTATCCTTCATGGAAAAACAATTATTTGTTATACGGTGTGCGTCACTTTTTAAAAATGTTGTTTTCTAAAGAAAACCAGTTTTCGTGGGAGATGGAAAAAGAAGTGCAATCTGATTCCAAAAAAAATGAAAAAAATATTTTTATAATCTACAGACAAAATGTGATGAGGCTCTAGTTTGCATCATCTTCAAATTCAAATTCCTCATGGTTTAGCCGCTATAGGTGCCTGAATGTGAAGATTTAGTTAAAAATAATAATTCCAGTGTCCAATTTGGCCAAAATTTGTAAACCACTATTGTGGGATCACCCATATATAGATATATATATATATATATATATATATATATATATATATATATATCCGCTATCAAGGATTTGATCATTCATATGTCAGCTTCATAACACATTAAGTTATTCTCAATAGTCGGCCAAATCCACCACTAATTCTTTATGCGCATCCTCCAAAGTCGGTTAAGACAAAGAGAGGACCAAAACAAAACATAATAGAGCACGAAGACATTTGATTAATTATTCCTTATACATTCGCGATTGATATATTCGTTGGGTCAACCTTCTAGCACAAAAAGTCAACAAATTAGTGCACTAGATCTCCTAGAATGTGTATCAGAGACTGTGTATCAGTGTACTTCATGAATAAGCATTAGTAAAAATCAAAAAAACTTCCTCAGAGATCCTCAACCCAAAATAACAGTCCGGTGAAGTATGCAAATCAACTTTTATGCCTATAACTGGATGTCCTAATCTTCACCCTGTTCTGTCGGAGTAAGCCAAAAATGTACTATAGATCAGATGTCTGACTTAGGTTTCCAAGGTTGCCATGGTTGCCATCAATGACAACACTTATAGGCCATATGCCAATAGGAGCCTTTGAGCATATTTTCATAGCTTTTGGACTTTTCCTCATTTTTGTTCTTTGGTAACTTTGTAGCCTTAGAGCTTGAGCCTTCTTTGGTTGTCTTTTGTTTTTCTTCAAAACCAATACCTGCCTTGATAAAATGCAATATTTGGGAGTTTATAATATCTTCCAGAATTTCAAAGCTCTTTTCAAACTTCACGCTTTCATTTAGTTGATTATTTGACTTTTCCAACTCCTTCCTTAAGAAAACAACTTCAAGCTCCAACTTCTCACACTCCAATTCATTTTCCTTTTGCAAATCTCTTATAACTCCTTTAATTTGTTTTTCTTCCTCAATTTGAATCTTCATATCCATGATCATCCTTTCCAATTCTTTGAGACTTTGATATGTGAACACAAGGGAAATAGGTGTCCACCTTTTAGGAGATGGAACTTTCGGACCTATTTCACACTTTAGTCCATTGGGAACCTAGATCCCTCAACCAAGTGACTCGATTGAGGAATGGGATGGGGGTTTGAGATTAAATGAAGTTTCAAAGGAGAAATGCAAACACTTATGCACAAAACTCTAGAAACTTGAAAGCATGAAATCAAATTGATAAATAGAATGAAACAAAAAAGTAACTGGAGAAGTGGAGAGGCCAAAACAAGGTTCGTAAACCCTGGAAATCTAATTTTTGAAGTGCACTAGGACTGATATGCAAGGATGGGTGATTTAGTCTTGCTATAGGATTCTAGGCAGAATCTGGAATCTTCTAGTGACTGATCAAGAACTACAAAGAGGTGGAAAAAGGGCTATATTGGGACTAATATTCCCAATAAGGAGATTTAGTCATGGTACTAGGTTTTGACTGACATTTCTCTAGCCTTTAGTGATCTTCTATAGCTTTTGTCTTATCTGATCTTCTAGTTTGAAAGTCTGAATTCTAGTCTGTAGGTGAGTTTCAGTGAAGATGACAACTTCTTGAAAAATTTGACAACTTTTGCAACTTTTTCTTCAAAGGAAATTCAAGCTTCAATTCACCTAGATCTGCAAACACAATCAAGAGGGAAAATATTGTTTTGTTAGGGAATAGTGGTTTGCCTTGGTCAAACCTTGTTTTGGTAATTAAACCTTGAAATGAAATAGAAAAGTATGAAGGAATGATGAATTAACAAATGCAATGTTGCAACTCACCAAACCATTGAAATGAAGGCTACAAACATGTATGAAAGGGTTTCAATGGATGTGGATCTTGACTCTTGATTGATTTTTTTTCTTGAATGCTTGCTTGAATCATGAAACCTACATCACACATGTTAGCTCAAAACACACATGGTGTGTGAAGACTTTGACATGATTCTTGAATCTTGAATGTAGCTCCAAATGATTGATGATTTTCTCTTGAATTCTCTAGCATGATCTTGTGAAATCTTAGGATGCTTGAAAACTTGCTAGCTTTTTCTCCTAAAAATTGTTTACATGAAATTATGTGAAATAACCTTGTATTTATACTTGTTTATGTTTGATTTCTTGAAAATACAACACTACAAGATGACATCATGTCTAGGATAATTAAATCCTACCAAGAATTTAAATTAAAATAGTTCTTAGGTTAAAGTGGGAATCATATGCCAGGTTGGGCGTATGAGTCCCAGTGGCTTAAACCTAGGACACATACTTCAAGAAGTGTTGTGTTCCATGTAACACTTAAAATCAGGTCTGAAGACCTAGGTGGGACCCATATGCCCAAAGGGGTGTATGAGTCCCAGATACCTAGATCTAGAATACAACCAAAAACATTAAATTATGATTTTTCATTTATTAAATGTTGAGATTATCCTTAGAAAAATGTATTTAATTAGGCTTGTGGATGCAAAATAGGACCAATTAAGGCATAAATGAGCCAAATTTTAACAAGGAGGGCCCAAAAAAGTGTGCAAATGTAAAGGGATACGTTTTTCTACACTACAAGATGATTTCAATTTAGCTCCACTATCCTCTTGAAGCTGTGAATTTAGTCTCAAAATCCTTTTCTTGAGCTTCTTAATATTATTATAGGAAAAATGGAGTTCCTTCTCAAGATCCCCTTCATCATCTTTAGTATGTTCTTCTTTCCTTTTTTTTTCATAATCATTTTCCTCCATCACCATAAAGTGTATCTCATCTCTATCACTATCAGATAATTTTCCACTACTTTCTTTGGATGAGCTTCTTGTTTCTTGAATGTGGAGACAATTTTTATGCCTTCAAAATTTATTCTTTTCTTACTTTCCTTGTGCCCTCTTTTTCTTGTTATAAGGATATTTCCTTCCTTTCCTTTTGTAATATTCTTCTTCCTCTTCACTGCTTTCAATTTCAACTTGTGGACATTTAGAAGAAAAATGGCCTATTCTACCACAATTGAAACATTTAAGAATAGACTTACCTTTATGTTTGTTGGATCCTTTCTTGCACTTTCTTATAGAGTGTGCTTCTTCATCACTTGAAATTTCACTCTATATATATCCTTTTTTCATCTTCTTAGATTCTTTGAAGGTGACTTCTCATTTTGACATATTCTCCTTCTTCGTTCTCATTTAATACGTCATGAGGATCCTATGCAATTCATTCATGTTCAAGGTGTCTAGATCTAAATTAATCTCCTCAATAACTAAACATTTTGCATCAAATCTCATGGGGAAATATTTTAATATCTTTTGCACAATTATTGCTTCATCAACCTCCTCTCCAAGACCATGGGTAGTGTTGACAATTTCATCCAGGAAAAGTAGATAGGAAACAATATTTTATTCATCCTTCATCTTTAAACTCAAAATTGTCTCACGTGGGTTTGAATATTGGCCTTCTTAACCATGTCATCTTCTTAATATATATTTTTCAGCTTATCCCACATGTCCTTAGTCAATTTACAATGCATAACCTTCACAAACACTAATTCAGATAATCCACACAAAATTACATTTTTGGCTTGGGCATTGTTCTTATTCTCCCTCTTTATGGCTTGATTTGTTATTGGAGTTGTAGGAGTATAACCAACTTTGACAAATCACTAAATATTGTGTCTGAAAGCATTCAAGTAATTCTTCATCCTTATGCTCCAAAATGCATAATTTGATCCATAAATAGTGTTTCCCTATTTGAGGAAAAACCAAATCCTTTGGCCATGTGTGTTTCCAAGATCTACCTTCAAGTGGTTAGGCTAACTCGAAAGGAACCCACTCTGATACCAATTAATGAAACACACACTTATTCTAAGAGGGTGGATGGGGGGTGAATCAATGTAGATTGAAACTTGACTTTTCACAACTTAAATAATCACATAGCAATATTACTTCAAGCCTTAATTATCCATAGCAATATTATTCATGCAAGATGTAGCAATTAAGAACATCCACAAGAGACACATAATTTTACGTGGAAACCCTTATGGGAGAAGGCCACAACAAAATCTTGTTTGTATTAATCTTCTTACAAAATTCATAGGCCCCAACCCAGCAAGAGACACCAATCTCTCCCAATAAGAGGCTCCAACCTCTCGATCTCCTCAAATAGGAGGCTACAACCTCCACAAAACATAGTAATTTTATTTGCAACTTCTTGGATCTACCCTCTCAACTATTTATAAATTTGTACCATACATCCACTCATAATTCTGCAATATAGTACACCAATCTCTCCCAATAAGAGGCTCCAACCTCTCGATCTCCTCAAATAGGAGGCTACAACCTCCACAAAACATAGTAATTTTATTTGCAACTTCTTGGATCTACCCTCTCAACTATTTACAAATTTGTACCATACATCCACTCATAATTCTGCTCATAAACATGCCATGATCTTGCTTTTTATTTTTCTTTGCTTTTCACAAAATTGATGCTACAAATCTCCTCACATATGTCTCATAAAACTGCTCAAATAACATTTTATTTCTACTCTTCACGTAAATAATATTCCTTGAGATTGATTACATTTGAAACCTCTTACAACCTTTTATTAATACATGTCTTCATGACTCTTCACTTAAGAGGGGTGACTCTCCAAAGGGGGTCAGCCCAACAATATTTAACAATAATTTATTTTATTTTATTTTTATTTTCATTTTCCAATGTGGGTGCACCATTCTAGGGGGTCGTCCGACTTTGGAAAGCCCTTAAAAAAATTATTTAATTTTAATTACATAACCCCAAGTTTGGGTGGCACCAAGATGGGCTCATTCCAATTTTAATATTGTTTTTATTTTACTTAACACCTCTTCAATAGGATGTTAGACATGATTCAGCCTTTTACATCAATTACAACAATATTTCCAACAAAAACCTATACACCATTTTTTGAAATGCAATCCAATTCTACCTAAGAGGTACGGTTCTTCATGGATGATCATAATTTTTCATTGTTATTGATTACTTGATTGAGAAATAAATCCTAGTGTTGCTTGAGATGGCCATAGGAGTTTTGTGATGTATTTTCTAGTATATCTTGCCTTATTATAGTACTATTGTGCATTAAGGTGTATCCTAGTGTTAGATAAGGAGTATCCTTGTGTCATAAGGAATGCTTAGTTTAATATTTCTTATTGCTAATTATGTCGATTTACAACTTATAGGGTAAATGAATTCTAGAACTAGTCATTGGAAGTGGATTATGATTGTTTGATCAATGTCATTCCAATGATTGAGAGTCAAAGTATTTATGTTGTATTAATGTGTCTTGTTGTCATGTATTGTGTTTTGTATTTGCATAAGTGTGTATATTGTATTTATGTATGTCCTTGATTTTTTTGTATTCTTGCTTGGAATGCATTCTTGTTTGATTTATGAATTGTTGTCATGTCTCAAACTATGATGCATTTTGTTTCTCCTTTATTATGATTTGATATATGACTATATGTGTGTGGTATAGTAAACAATGAATTATATGGTTTTTTGCGAGAAGAAATATGAAAATGTGTGTTTTAATTATGAAATATTTAAATTGTATGAAATTGAGTTTTATTTTGAAAGCAATGCAAAATAGAATAATGACTTTTGAACTAATGCAGTATAATGCTTTGATTTGTATTTTTCTGGATACTAATCTATTAATGGGTGTCTAAGTGTGTTGAGTTGTAGGAACGTCAAAGACCAAGAGTGAGGCTAAGGTAGAGGAGGCTAGCTTCTTGGCAGGATAAAATAGGAACGGTTCTCTTGATCACACACAAGCACCTAGAATCATGTAGATGCATTTAGAATTAAATTAGGTTGAATGTTATACTATCTTGCAAATTTTATAAGGTTTAATTAAACTAATTAAATAATGAAATAAAAGTGTAAAAGAATTAAAGAGTTAATTTTAGTTCAATTAAATATTTAAAAATATAATTAAATGATAAGCTTTTTTATTTAGAGTAATCATTTTGATTGTAATTGAATGTTATTGACATACTATTTGTTTCAAATAAATATTTAATTGCAATTATAATGGCTTATTTAAATATTTTTGAGGAAAAATGTTCATTTGTAATTAAAATAGGAATTACTTATTAATATTTAAATTCGGGATAAATATTGAGAATGAAATAAATTTTAATTATTTACTATTTTCAAGATTACGTTTCGGGAATTGAAGTAAAATCTTTAAAAAGCAGGAAATCATTAATGAGAAAACACAACTGCTTTTACATTTTTCTTGTTTTGTTTTGCAAAAATAACTAAAATAATGGCTACCAAGAAGAGGGTTTCAAAGGTACAGTGAATCTAGCATGGTGGAAAGAGGAGGAGAAGCAAGAAACAAAGGGAAACAATGAGAGGGGACTCAACAAGAAGCAAATTGCAAGTTTTTAATTCCTTTTCCATTGCAATTTAATTTAAATGTGTGAGAAAATTTGTTGTGTTTGGGAAAAGTGGGATTCTTCTATGAAATTTCCCCCAATTGAATAAGATATTTCAAAAAAATTGGGCAAATCTTGTGCATACTTGAACCTTCAAAACCTCATATGAGACAAGTAACAGGGTGGTTGCATGAGCTCTACTAGGGTTTTGTGCCTTCTGAGGTCATTCGTGGCCCCTCCTGCATCATATTGTGCTCCCTGCATAGGAAATTGTTTCCTTCATTGAGTACGTCCATATTTATTATGGTTTTAGGGGTTTATTATGCATTCAACCGATACTAACCTAGAAATTCATGTTGGTGTTAGTAGTTCATCAGTGCAGTTTAATGGCTCCCCCACTGAACAAACGCCCTTGGAAAATTATTCTGAAAGTCTTTCACAAGGTAAGCATTTTGATGCCCCTGTTGATGTAGTTTTACCTTTACCTGATTTTGATTCTGCATGCCAATGGCTTGAACAACACACCCTTGTGGGTTCTTTTGTTGGGAGGACTCCCCCCGAAAGTGTACTGAAAGATTGGGTTAGCAAGGCCTGGGTCCCTCATGGAGTCTGCCTTGATATGGTCCAAAATCTGACCAAAGGAGTTTTCTTGTTCCGCTTTGCGGAAGTTAGTCATGTCCAAGCTATTTTGGGTCATGGACCCTAGTATGTCCGGTCCTCATTGTTGGTTTTCCAAGCATGGACCTAGGATTTTGTTGTCTCGGAAGACACCAAAATGCGTGTTCTGGTTTGGATTGAGTTTCTCAGGTTACCTCTGCCATGCGTACCCTTCTTGAACCATATTGCTTCCTCTTTGGGGAGGGTTGTTTGTATCGAACTTGATAGGTTCTTCCAAGCCAATCCACAGAAGAGGGTTTGTGTAGAATTTGATTTATCCAAGGATTTGAAAGAGTCTGTAGACATTCAAATTGGTGCTATTAGACACACCCAGAAATTCACATATTTCAATCTGCCCAACACGTGCTATTAGTGCCAGTCAACTGACCACAAGATCAAGGACTGCCCTTTAACAGTTCCTCATACATCTTCACAGTCACAAGATGTTGAAAAGCCTTGTCCGACAGAGCCTTCTACTAAGGCTGAAACAAAATGGACTACGATTTCAAACTGGAAAAATAAGTCGTTTGGTTTCAGGTCAGCTCCCAAGGCCCCTGAACTGACCAAAATAGTTTCAAACCCTTCAGATAAGGGGATAGTTGCTCCCTCAGGAGCCACTTCTATTGTTGTACAACCTAGGTCAAAGGCCACGCCTCAACCTGCAGTTGTTTTGTGTGCTCAACCGGATTTTTCTTCCACACCAGGAACTCAATGGCGGTCTTGCAACTCGTCTCCGCCACCGAAAGAAAGAGAATATGTGCCTGAAAATGGAGGTTTTCTCCTCCTATATAGATTGGTTCCATTCCACAAGAGATTTTGAAGAATAGCTTCTCTTCCTTGTGTGAAGAGGACCTAGATTCTGCAAGTATGGAAGATTTTCATCCATGAATTTTATCTCATGGAATGTCTGAGGTCTAACTGACCTCTCTAGGAAGTATTCTGTTAGGAATAATTTGCAGAAATACTCAGGGATTGAAGTGCTTTGTCTCCGGGAAGTTAAAATTTTAGGTTTTTTGCTCGCTTTGGCTTGTCGCTCTATTTGGCCAGCCAATACTATATTTTGTATTTTGCATGAGGCTGGTCATGGTGGAGTTGCCACTCTTTTGGCCCCATGATTGCATTCTTGCATGGTGGACCATGGGGTTGACCCCTCCCAGCGGGTAGTCTGGGTTCTTCTCAATATTGAGAATCATTCCTTCGGGATTATTAATATTTATGCCTCTAATGATGTCGTGGAGTACTGCCTGCTTTGGCACTGGATTGTTGATACTTTGTCAGTTGCCACCTAGTTTCTCTACGAAGATTTTAACATGGTAGAGATGGCGTATGACAAGAATGGCACCTTTCCCTTTCATTGGGCTATGGGAAAAAGGGAGACGTGGTTCTACATGCGCAATAAATTGGGGATTTTTTATCCCAATATGGCTTGTCGCCATTCTCATTCTCTCTGGCACACTTGGTGCAACTACAGGGCTAGTTCTAACAGAGTCTTTAAATGCCTTGATCATGCCATGATCTCACCTCAATATTTTTTTCCTTTAGTATTTTTGTCTTGCTAGTAAATCCGTTAGTGGATGTGACTCTTTTTGATCACTTCCCAATTCATTTTCGCATTGAATGGGCATCTCGTCAGCCTCCCACGTGTAAGACCCAATTATTTTTTAACACGTCTTTGCTTTGTGACAAGCCCACCCTGGCCCACATTCACCGGGTGTGGAATTTGGAGTGCAGACCACCTTTCCATACAGGCTGGATTGCTTGGTGGAATGATGCCATCACTCGTACTACGCATTTCTTATGCATTATGGGCACCAGTTGGCTATCTTTTGTCAGCGGTCTTATGAGGCCACCACTGCCGACTTGCGTACTGCTATGGAGACTTTGGCGGCCAGTCCTTTCTCCCCGTCACATCAAGTCAGGGTGGCAGATTTAAGGCAGCAAAAGCAAGTGGTTGATAATTATACTACCAGAGGCACTCAAATCAAAGCACGACTTCACTGCCTCAAAATTGGTGATCGTGCCTCCAAAGAGTTTTTTTTGGCCCTTCATGTCAGGCTCTCATCCTCAGGCATCAAAGAAATCAAAGATGGTAACCAGGTTATCTCTGAGCTACCGTACATTCTCCAGGCCTTTGTGTGTCACTATGAATAGGTTTTCACTGCTCAAGACCCCACGCCTGCACGCCAGCAAGCCCTTCAGGACTACCTTGTTGTTGTGCCACATAGGCTTTCTTCAGCCCAGATTAATTTTTGTGATTCTCAAGGAATATGTTTCCTCTATGGTCGATGATAAGGCTCCTACAATTGATGGCTTTCCTTGTGAATTTTACAAAGCTCTTTGGGACTGTGTTGAGAGTGATTTACATCATGTTTATCTTGAAGTCTTTCAAACCAACTCTCTAGGAAATTTAATAAATAAAGGCAATATTAAATTCATACCTAAGCCTAGGGATCCGAAGGATATTTGCAACTTGAGGCCCATCACGCTTCTCAATGTTTCCTACAAAATCATTCCCAAAGCCTTGGCTCTGAAAATTCGCCACCTCTTGCCTCAGGTTGTGCGTCCTGAGCAGACTAGTTTTATTAAATCTAGGTTTATTTTGGATAACATTATTGATGTTTGGGAAGGCATGGAGTGGGCCTGACGGTCAAACCAAAAAGCGGTGTTCATTAAAATTGATTTTGCCAAAGCATATGACTGCATTGAATGGCCTTTCATTCTTGTGATGTTGCAAGGCTTGGGATTTGGACCTAACTTTTTGCAGTCTGTTCATATGCTTTTTTATGATGCCTCAATTTGCATTACCATTAATGGCCGCCAGTCTTCTGCTTTTGGTATTTTTCGTTTCATTCACCAGGGGTACCCTCTTGCCCCTGCTTTGTATGTGTTGGTTGCTAAAGGCTTTGGATATCTTCTAGCCCATGCTGTCTCTCAGCAACATGTTAAAGGGATCTCTCTCCCAAACTCCCAGGAGAAGCTTGTCAATGGCCACTTTGTGGATGATTTTTTTCACTCTCTTGGAGGATGAAGTTTTCATCACTGCTTCCCTTGATTGTCTTAATACTTTTTGTCTTGCCTCTGGTTCTACCATTCAATGGCACAAGACCTTATGCTACAGACAATCAGTGCTCCCCACTCCTGCGTGGCTCCAAACTTATAACTGGAAGTGGATTGGGCAGGGATAAATATTTTGGTTTCTAGGCATCCCCTTCGCCTTTCAGGCTTCCCCTCAGGAGCTTTGGCAAGCCGTGCTCTCCAGGGTTGAGCAAAAGTTGGCCTATTGGATTACTAAGCCTCTTTCGTTGGCTGGAAAATTCCAGGTTTGCTCAAAAATATCGGCAGCCACTCATGTCTACTATTCTTCCTATTGGGCTCATTCTAAAATTACCTACTGTAGGCTTGAAAATTTTCTTCAGGATTTTTTCTGGGTCTCTTCTGAAACCCACAAGTGTTTTCATCGGATCGCTTGGGAATACTGTTGTCTCCCTAAGGACTCTGGAGGGCTTGGGTTGCTTTCCACTCAACGGCATGGGACTGCTCTCTGTGTCAAATGGATTATCCGGGCTCTCACCGGAGATGAAGCCTAGAAAGTTCTCCTCAAGCATTGTATTCAGTCTGGTTTTCCTATTCACAGGCCCACCTAGAAAGGAATTGGTCTCCAAACCCTCCTAGTTATGTGAGAGCTGGTTCAAATTGTTGGCTCCTTTGTGGCCAAGAGTATCTGGTGCTCTTGGGAAACTGTTAAGCCATGGCTCTGTTGGGTCGGCACTATATTTTGTGATGGGATTTCCATCAACCAACATAACTTATGGTGGTCTCCCCTTCTGGCTTAGAATGGTCAATCCCTAGCCAAGTCACCTTAGCTCAAAGCCCTTAGATTTTATAGAAAGGGTATTCAAACAATGCATCAACTCTTTCACCAGCCCACTATGTGTCTCTTGCAGTGGGATGCTTTTAAAGCCCAATACAGTCTTAAAAACTAGGACCGTCCTACTTTCAATGGGCTGGTGAGCGCCATTCTAGTAGACATGTTTCACAAAGCCGGCATTCATGGGCACAAACCTTGGTGGAAAGACTGGAAATGGTTTCCAGACAGTCCTCTTAGGAGCTACAAGTCGTGGCTTGGTTACAAGTGGCTTTCACCCCATTTTCCTATGATCAGTTCTTTGAACCAGAGGTGGCTTCTTAATTCCTTTGCCCATACTTGGCGTAAGAGGTTTGATGCCACTTGGTCTATAATTGTTAATCTGAAGCTAGCCGACTTTGCTTGGTGTATTCTTTTCCAAGGCTTGCTTGTGGGTTCTCGGCTTGTTAATATGGGGGTTCCTCACCCTCGCTGCCCTTTTTGTGGGCAATCTGAAATCTTTAAGCATCTTTTTTGGTTTTGTCCTAGAGCTCAACAGCTTTGTACTTGGATTCATGATTTCTTTCGGCATTTTCGGCCGGAACCCTTCTCTTGGCATATGGTTCTGTTGGGGGACCCACCTAGAACCCTGACTAAGTTCACCCAGCTTTGGCACACTTTCAGGGTGGAAATCCTCTTCAATATCTGGAAAGATAGAAATGTTTGTATATTTGTTCATTCTCATTTAGATGTTAATGTGTCTCTTTATGCTAAAGTTGTTATTTGTTCTAATGTTCTCCTACAGATTTAGGTGAAAGCCAACAAGGTTGCACTGGAGGTGGCTCACCTGCAGGTCCTCCTAGACCACTGGGGCAATGCCCCTTATACTATGGCTCGGATTCCTGATTCGCCCTACTCCTCTCGTGGCCAGTCACCCTCCTGGGGCCAGAAGCAGAGTGATTTCGCGCGTCCCCGCTCCCAGCCTCCTGCTCGATGGGATTCTTGACCTCCCAGGCAGGCTCGTTCTCCTCCGCCGCATCCTGGTCAGGGCTGGCACTCTGGTAGTGCTACTGGGAGTGGTGGTGGCGGTTCTGAGTGGCCATCTGATGCTCCACCTACTTCTGGCTCTGGCTGGCCTGCCAGTGGCAAAAGATTTCCGCAGTTGGCTCTTGCAATCTCACCTCGGTGCGAGGAAGAAGAAAAAGATAAATCTAAAGATGATGATGGTTGGGGTGCTCCTCCTGACGTCACTCCAAACCTCGCTGATGTATGGGGGAAAAATCTAGATGATAGGGATCCCCCATGCTCTACTGGCACTGCTTTGGCTGCTTTATGTTTATATTTCTTGCTCTTAGACTTCTGGGCTAGGCCCATGTGATCGGTTATTTTAGCTTTTCTGGGCTCTGCCCATGTGACTTTCAGGGTGTGCCTTCTTACCACCAACCCTTTTTTTTGTGAATTTTTAATTTTATCTTTATATTAATATAGATATCTACCTATTCATCAAAAAAAAAAACCTCATATGAGATATACTTATATGTATTTGTGTATTTATTGTATTATTTTTCTGCAAATTGAGTCTGTTAATAAAATACATAATTATTTCCATGAGAAATTGATGAAATACTTTACCTGCAAACTAAAACTATATTGTTTAACATATACATACATATATATATATATATTAAAATCGGGGTAATTATATGTAAATATTATTGAAGGATTAAATGATAATATACTGTCAAATGCATACTATAGAGAAACCTCTATTTATTTTGGTTAAATATTCATTACCTTACTTTTATTTTGAAATAATGAGGGGTTTCCTATACACAATCGAGCCTCCCCTTAAGGGAAGGCTACGCTGTGGAGGCAGTGTGCCCTCCATAGGCCGCTTGTGGAGGGGGTGTTGCCCCCACAGGCAACATACCCAAGGGGTTCACTGGTTGTGCAAGGCTAGCCCCCCTTAGAATATTGGAGGCTTGTAAGCTTTGCTTCGATGTTGTGAAAAAATTGAAACCTTAAACCTTCAGTTATGTAAATTTGCATGCACATATATATATATATATATATATATATATATATATATGTCTTTGGAAATAATTTTATATATATATTATTTGGCTGTAATTTAACATTTTTCTTTCCGATTTTCCAGAAAATGGATATACATACATCTAAGTATATAAATATATATATTACATATAGAAATTGAATATAAAACAATTACAAAAACATTATGTGTGGAAGCAAGTTATAATTTACAAAAAGAATAAATATTGAAATCTGGTTTAAAATGATATATCCTTGTATCCGTTTGTTTATTCCTAAAATTGGATAACTATACATTTGTTTATTTTCTTCTTGAGATGAATATACTTCTACTTGGATGTAATTCTTTTAATACATACAAATTTGTTATCTTTACGCCATTTAATTTGGAATTGGCTTATTAGAAATGCATTTGAGTTTAGTTATTGATACATTTATTGGAATGAAAGAAGATTGGCTAAATCAAATTGATGTGAAATGTAAACTTGATGTAGAAATTTCTTATTTGTGAATGAACTTCTTATGAAATCAAATGGAAAACTTGAGAACACATGATGGTTTTCCTAAATGAATGCTTGAATAAGTAAATGAATAAATTGTGAAAATTGTATGAGCTATGCAATAATTATTTTCTTTTTATGAGAAACTTCTAGGATAGGATGTCAAATGTGGACACACAGAGATGATAGTTTATCCTTTTCATAAACTACCTTTTATATTTATTTATACTTGGCCAAGCAATGTATCATTGAAATAGATGGATTAAAAGCCTAGAATTTTTATGTTATAAATGTGTCTACCACATCCTGCTTACAAGAAATATATTTTCTAGTATAGGAATGCATATAGGCAAATAGGCATGCATCAAAAGTTCCCTCCTGCTTTATTCTTCTAGGCTGTTAGGCTCCTCGTGTAGGGTCTGAGATTTCTTCGAGTTAGGAAGAAACCCAGGGAAGTCATGTACTTTGTGGTTGGGCAGAAAATGTGCCTTAACCACACTCTTGGCCTCAACTCAAGAAGACGAATGGTTTCAAGGCGGATGAAGATCAGAGGTTCTATTTTCTATGGATGTACTTCATATATCATTTTTGTATGGCTTGTGTAGCCAATTTGTAAATAGTAACTCTATTTCATGAATTTAATTACTGATGTAAACTTGATGATGTATGATTGAAACACATGATTTGTGTGTCTCCAAAATGTGTATACCTTGGTACTTTTTCACTCATTTTGGTCTTTTCCATCGGATTTTGACCTTGATTACCTTAATTTAGCCTTGTAAGCTTGCAATTCACTAATGACATAACGGAGTTTTACTAAGGTGTTGTGAAGTGTTGTAATGCATTTCCTCACTTTTCTAAGACCCTTTCAACATAATTCACCTAAATAATACATTCTTACACCTTATTAAGCCTTAAGACAGAGTGTTGTAAAGTGTTGTGTTGCATTTTCACACTTATCTAGGCTCATCACCCTTAAATCAACCCTTTTTATATGCTAATTTTCCCCTTTCATGCATCATTAGTCCCAACCTAAGTGTTTTTCGGGAGGCAAATCTGATTAAATTTATTAAACATAAATCAATTCTCGACCACCACCAAAATTTTCCTAGGTGGACTAGGTTGCTACTTTGGGTGACCTAGTCCCTTTAGGCATAAAATTCAAATTTTAATTAAGATTCAACGAGAATTTTACCTCCTAAACCCTAGGGTCAGCCTATTAGGTTTCATTTCAAGAAAATTAGGGTTTCACATGTACAAATAAGGGTTTATACCTCCATTTTTCCTCTCTCCTAGCTCATTTTTACTCTCTTGCTCTCAATCTTCACGCACCCAAGCAACCAAGACTTCACAAGAAAGCATACAAGCATTAGGGTTTTCAGGTCATCTCCATTGGAGCTGCTCATGCATGTTGCAGACCATCAACAAAGGTTTGGCAAGTATTTATATTGTGTTATCTTTCAATCTTACATTCCTTTCCTTTCATCTCATTTTGGTTTAATAACCTGCAAAGGGGTTTGACTTAGGCAAACCCCTATTTCCGAACCCCAACAATTTATGGTCTTTGCATGTGTTTGCGGGTCTTTTGATGCAAATTAGGTGAAAGAAAAAGTGTTGCAAGAAGTACCAAAATTCTCCTCAAGTCACATCCAAGTCTCAAACCCTAGGAAGGACAAAAAGACAAGTTACAGGTTACTTTCGGAGATTCTTGTCACAGATTGCTGCAGAAAGGGGAACATCAATCGGGACCCAAAAACTCAAATCCTGATTCCTCAGAAAGCCACAAGAGGACTAGGTCACCCCTATTGGTTACCTTGTCCCTGTGCTAGGCCCGGAAAAGGGTTTCTATATTTTTGGGCACCCATTTCCCCGAAACCTATTTTAGCAGAATTTCCAAGTTGGAGGACTAGGTCGCCCCAATTGGCATAAGTTTCCTTTTTCTCAGTTCAGGCATTTTCCCAGAGATCTTGAAAGCATTGAACTATCATATCACTTTCCCAAGTACACATCTGTTGTTCCTCTCTGTTATTTTCCAAAAAGCATACATTTAGGTCATTTTAGAATAGACTTGCATTAGTTTTGTTTTGTTTCATTTGCATTTGCATACCTTTAGATTAGCTTCATTTTACTTTCAGTATTATCCATGCATACCACACACACTTAGCACAAACCGATCATCAAATCCTCCCCTTTTTGAATGAACCTTAGCCTTAAACATATAAACCTAGCATGAAAGAGAGCCATTCCAAGCCAAGTTCCCTTAGGGTGAAAAACCCTAAGAGCCTAGTAAGGGAATCATCTTTCCCTAGTAAGCATATATTTTTTCCGGTTCATTTTGGTGAACCCGACCATAGACCATTAGCTACCTTTTCTAATTTTTGCATTTCATCTTAGAGATAGCTTGCATTGCATTGAACTCTTGCATTGTTTGCATCCTAGGATTAGTCATAAAAGTGCATTTAGTTAAAATTCATGGTAAATCTGCACATTTCATTCCATCTTCAATAAGAAAATTGCATTTTCAGTTTTTGTTTCCACCAAAAAAATCAGAAAAAGCATAAAAATTAGCTTAAAATTCTGAAAATTTTCAAAAACAACACTATTGGGACTAAGTCGCCATACTAGGAGACCTAGTCCTCTTGCATAATTTGCCTCACAGTCTCTACCATTTTCAGCACTTTGTCTGCCTTTCTGGTTTCTATCACTGTCTTTTTGTTTTTATTTCCATATTTTCTTTTTGGTCCCTTTACCGTTATTTACTTAACCCTCATCATGGCCATGTCTCTTAAGAAGTTATGGACCTCCCTCAAATCCTTAATGGATATGTCAAATTGCACCTTTGCCACTGATCCTAATGACATTGAACTCACTTCTTCTCACCCAACTCCTAATGATTGTCCCCCTATGAAGGTTGATGTCATTGGAGAGGATGATGCTAGTATGTATCAGTTCCTTAGTGAGTGCCTGGATAACCTTGAAGCAAACGCAACCTTTTACCCATCTATGCAACCTCCCCCATTTCCCGATATGTCATCCCGAGATTCCTTTGCTTACCCTCATCTGGAAACCAATGCTAAACCTTGGCTACCTACGTAAGGTGTGCCTCATTCCTCCACTCCTGCTACTGCTCACCCATATTACAACAATACAGTCACCCATCCTCCCATTCACCTTCAACAAACTTATGTGAAAGTCTTCACTATTCTCAACAAACAAGGAGGTGACTTCCCGAACGAACATGAGATTCATCAATACTATGATCAATTGTGACCTGATGAACATACAAAGGGAAATGGTTATCAAGATCCCCCTCATACTAGGGTGTGTCCTACCAAACACCTTGGGTTCTGTGATGATGGCATGGTGATTCTTGATTCCCCTCCCAACTTGAATGTCCTTCTCCCTAATGAGCAGTCACCATCTCCTCCCCACCATAATGCTCCACCTTCGGTCATCTCAGGACCTCATGTTCCTCTTTTCTCTTTTAAAGTGGGTGAACCTAGCCGACGTAAGAGGCCCTATAAACCCCCAAAACTCAATTTTCCTCTCCATCCACCACATGTTCATGTGATAGACAATTATACATCCTCTTAAACAAAGGCCTCATCACCTTACCTCATCGTAATAAATTGGTCATTCGTCCTAAGGATTCCCATGCCCCACATTGTGCCTACCATCATGTTATGGGTCACTAAAGTGATGAATGTCATCATTTGTGTGAGATTCTGAGTAAGTATCACTTCATCTGTTTTGAGTGCTACCCTATCGACCCCTAGTATGCTTTCATGTACCCATACATGTCATAGTTGTATAACATGCCCTTCTCACTATTACATGTTCCTTCCCATCACCTACCTCGGCTCACTCCAGCCCTGCACTCAGTGGGGGCAAGAGTTTTCTATCCTTTTCCTAGTAATGCAATTGTCTCTGTCTCTTAGCTTTGTTGTCCACCTCCCACATTTCCCACCGAGATGGGGAGGTGGATGCCTTGCTTCATGGTTGACTTACACTTACCTTACTATTCTTGTGTTTGTTTTTGTTTCATGTATCCCTTGTTTTGTTTGATGTTTTCTCACTCTTTGTGACATTCTTCTATATATGTCTCCCTTCTTCTATATGTCATGCATTCCTTTTTCGATTTTCTCTTTTTTCTTTCCCCTTTTCCTTTTTTCTTTCATTTGGGAATGACGCAAGGCATTGAGACTGCAATGTCTCCTTCATGTTGACCCAAATGACTTTCTCCTCTTTTTCCTTTTTCCTTTCATTTCAGGATGATGCAAGGCATCGAGACCACAATGTCCCCTTCATGTTGACTCAAAAACCAAGGCTCTTTTGCTTTTGTCTTTTCCTTTTCCTTTTTCTTTCTATGGTCCTTTTGGGGATGATGCAAAGCGTTGAAACATCCTATGTCTCCTCTATGTTGACCCACAATGACTCTTCTTTTTCATTTTTATTTTTCTCTCTATGTGTCCTTCTCATTCTATGTGTTTGAGGAGATGATGATAGTTTCATGCTCTTTAAAACAAACATTGCAGCAACAAACATACTAACCTCAAATACATAGATCCCTCATGTGTTTGGTGTTTTCCATTTTGGGTGCATATCCCCCCCTCTTTTTTTCTTGCTTCTTTTTCGCTTGGCGTAGCCTTTCTTGGATACTCATCGCTTGACATTAGGTTCTCCAGGTAGGCTCTCATGCCCCTTTTGCATTTTTCCTTTCTCTACTTTAAATCAATTGCTCACCAAGCGGTGTGTAGCAATCCATTTAAAGTGGGGGCATACATTGGCACCATTTTGTTTTACTTTTATTTCTTTTTGGTATTTGCATTTTCTTTTCCTTTCCCCGTGCTTCCTAGTGTAGCCTTGTTACTTCACATGATGTGTTTCTCACTTTTTGGATGACATTTCATATGATTCCCTTCATAGGTGTGACTTATCTCAGCATATTATATTCTTCTTAGTGACCTGATGTGATGCACTGCACCCCCTAAGTTGTGAATCATCTATCCTTTCATCAGTCCTCTTTTGGAGACATTACATGCAATTCTCCCCTAAGTTAAAGACCTCATATGAACTAAACAAGACTCCTTTGAACACTTTAATTTTTGATTTGTTTGCACCTTTCACCTTTTTGCATTTTGCATGTTGCACATTTTTGCATTTGTGCATACATGGCCACCTTGCATAACACAACTTGCATGCTTGTAGTGCCATCTTTCACTTTTTCATGGGTTCTAAGCATCCAAGGCTTTGCTTGTCTCATGAACCACACCCCTATTTTTTGTGGCGCCTTATAAAAGTTATCAGGAGGTATAACTTTGGTATGGTTGAGCGGGAAGCCCAACTAATGGCACGACTTTCCCCATAGCCACCTTTTGTGTGTGAGTGCATACCAACCATGTGTGTGTGTTTTGTGCCACCTTTTTTCATTCTCACCCGATGAACAACCAAAAATCTCATCGGCCCAAAGTGAGTACATCCTTCTCTTTCGGACAAACAACCTAGATTTGATCCACAACTAGTTGGACAAATAGTCGAAGCTTGATCCGACTTTTCTCCACTCTTTCACATCACTCCTTGTGTGATCTTTTGTGATTATGTTTAGTTGGCCATGGGATCTTGAGCCTGGGGGCTTGATCATCCCTCTTGATTGATGTCATCTCACCTTACTAGCATGAGTGCATTAGAACTCGCTCAACACACATGATTTAGCTACATTAGTGTGAGTTTGAAGAACGTTCATACTCTCACTAAAGTGGAGCCAAAATGTGTCACCAAAAAGTGTATACCTTGGCACTTTTTCACTCATTTTGGTCTTTTTCGTCGGATTTTGGCCTTGATTACCTTAATTCGGCATTGTAAGCTTGCAATTCACTAATGACATAATGGTCTTTAACTAAGGTGTTGTGAAGTGTTGTAATGCATTTCCTCACTTTTCTAAGACCTGTTCAACATAATTCACCTAAATAATACATTCTTACACCTTCCTAAGCCTTAAGACAGAGTGTTGTAAAGTGTTGTGTTGCATTTTCACAATTATCTAGGCTCATCACCCTTAAATCAACCCTTTTTATATGCTAATTTTCCCCTTTCATGCATCATTAGTCCCGACCTAAGTGTGTTTCGGGAGAAAATCTGATTAACTTTAATAAACATAAATCAATTCTTGACCACCACCAAAATTTGCCTAGGTGGACTAGGTCGTCACTTTGGGCGACCTAGTCCTTTTAGGCATAAAATTCAAATTTTAATTAAGATTCAACGGGAATTTTTCCTCCTAAACCCTAGGTTTGGCCTATTAGGTTGCATTTCTAGAAAATTAGGGTTTCACATGTACAAATAAGGGTTTCTACCTCCATTTTTCCTCTCTCCTAGCTCATTTTTACTCTCTTGCTCTCAATCTTAAAGCACCCAAGCAACCAAGACTTCACAAGAAAGCATACAAGCATTAGGGTTTTCAGGTCATCTCCATTGGAGTTGCTCATGCATGTTGCAGAAGGTTTGGTAAGAATTTCTATTGTGTTATCTTTCAATCTTGCATTCCTTTGCTTTCATCTCATTTGGGTTTAATCACCTACAAAGGGGTTTGAATTAGGCAAACCCCTATTTCCCAACCCCAACAATTTATAGTCTTTGCATGTCTTTGCAGGTCTTTTGATGTAGATTAGGTGAAGGAAAAAGTGTTGCAAGAAGTACCAAAATTCTCCTCAAGTCACATCCAAGTCTCAAACCCTAGGAAGGACAAAAAGACAAGTTACAAGTCACTTTCCGAGATTCCTATCACGAATTGTTGTAGAAAAGGGGAACATCAACCAGGACCCACAAAATCAAAGCCTGATTCCTCAGAAAGCCACAAGAGGACTAGGTCACCCCTATTGGCAACCTTGTCCCTGTGCTATGCTTGAAAAATGGTTTCTGTATTTTTGGGCACCCATTTCCCCGAAACCTATTTTAGTAGAATTTCTAAGTTGGAGGACTAGGTAGCCCTAGTTGGCATAAGTTTCCTTTTGCTCAGTTCAGGCATTTTCGAGGAGGTCCTGAGAGCATTCAACTGTCATATCACTTTCCCAGGTACACATCTTCTATTCCTCTCTGTTATTTTCCAAAAAGCATACATTTAGGTCATTTTAGAATAATAGACTTGCATTAGTTTAGTTTTTTTTTCATTTGCATTTGCATACATTTAGATTAGCTTCAATTTACTTTCAGTATTAGTTGCACATGCCACACACACTTAGCACAAACCAATCATCAAATCCTCCCCACTTTTGAATGAACCTTAGCCTTAAACATATTAACCTAGCAGGAAAGAGAGCCATTCCAAGCCAAGTGCCCTTAGGGTGAAAAACCCTAAGAGCCTAGTAAGGGAATCCTCTTTCCCTGGTAAGAATATGTTTTTGGTGGTTCAATTTGTAACACCCTTTGGTGTATGTAATTTGTAATACCTTTAATAAATTGTCTTTGAGCACTTATGGATATTAATTTTACACATGTTATCTATTCTACCTTACTTGTGATGTTCAATGATCATGGAAATACTTTATTTGGAATGTATTGATTTTCAAGCTTTACATTTTGGTATCAGAGCATCTAGGTTAAACTCTAGGACCTACACCTAATTACACTTAATGGTGTGTGTTCCAGAGTAACTTTGATGGATTTTAGAACTTATCATCATGAGAATCGTGGGGGTGGATCTCGTGGTGATTCAAATGATAGGTTGGATCAGATTCTATCCATGTTGAATCGACAGGTGGCCAGGATCAATAGCCTTGAAGAAGAAAGGCACAAAGGTCCACAAGGGTCGAATTTCGAAGGGAATGAAGAAAATACTAATGCAGAACAGTCTGAGACAGAAGAAAACTCAAATAAGCTAGGAAAAGTGGTTGAGGAGTTGGGAAAGGACCTCAAAAAGGTCATCCCACCAAAATTTGATAGTAAAACAATTGGTGACGGGGTAGAAGCATGGATAATTGAGATGGAGAATTATTTTTCCCTATTGAATTTGTCCAATGAAACTAAGGTTGAATGGGGTTCATACTAAATCACCAGTGAAGTTGCCACTTGGTGGGAGAACAAAAAGGTAGGAAAAAAAAATTTGCATGGTAAGGTGACTTGGGAGACATTCTTGCAGTTGTTTAGGAAAAGGTGGCTACCACAGACCTATTTTGATAAAAAGATGACTCAATTCCAGACTCTCACTGAGGGGGGAATAACTGTGACTCGGTACTAGGAAATATTTTCCCATTTGCTCAAATATGTACCCTAGTACTAGCTCGATGAGAGGTTCTAATTTCATAAATTCATTCTAGGGCTTAGGATTCAAATTGGAGCTAAAGTGGATATACATAATCCTTCCACCATCGATGAGTCTTTTGAGAAAGCTACTAAGCAGGAACAAAAGTTACACAGGTTAAAAACTACAGGAAAAGTAGAGATGCCAAGAGGAAGTCTTAGAAGAATAATCAAAATAACAGTAATCAAAAACAATACAATCAAGGAAATAATAATAAAAGGCAGATCAAGAATCTCGAGAGGGGTAACAATTCCAAGGATCACCATGATGGAAATTAGAACAATAATAAGAGAGCAAATTATAATAATAACAACAATAGCAGGAGAGATGGTTCTGACAGACCCACAACACCCCACAGAGGTTGTTGTACATGCGATGGTGAGCATTATTCCAAAGTATGTCCTCAGAGAGTGAATAATTACAATAACAAGAATCATTATCACATCCATGTGACGGTTGATAATCGCCAAGCAGATTACTAGGCTACACCGGTCTAGCTTTCAGGTAAACTTTTTGGATGTCCTGTTTCAATCTTAATTGATACTAGAGCTATTGAATGTTTTGTAGATCCTTATTTTATTTCTAAATTATCTATTAAACTATAATATATGGCTAATTCATGGAAGGTTCAATATGGAAATTGGGTAGAGAGGTTAGTGGAGCAATTCCTAGCCTGCAGTGACCTTGAACTTCCTAGTTTTGAAACGCAGGTTAATTTGTATGTAGCACCTTTGGGGTCATATGATGTAATCTTGGGAATAAATTGGCTTATTGAACATAAGGCCCCCATTGATTGTGAAGAGAAAATGTGTTATCACTGAAACTAGCAACGCTCGTTCCATGGATAACCCCCCTACAAAACTTGTTTGTTTCCTAGGTTTGTGATGTTCAAGCACGCAAAATGAGGTGATTTTCAATCCACCTCAAAATTAATTCCAAAGCCTCAAGTATTCAATCTGAGAATCCCCCCACATTCGTCTCGTAAAGACCTTCGAAATGAGTACCTTCACGAGCCTTCACTGTCAATACTTAGCAAAATAGTGAGAAGTGCAGTTGGCCTGAAAAACAGCACCCTCCTTCACTTTGAAAAATTTGCTAAGTGTTGAAAGTGCAAGGGTGCACTTTTTCAGTGCCCTTGCACTTAAGTGATTTTGGACTTTGGTGCAAGGGCGCTTAAAAAGTGCACCATTGCACTTAACTTTATTCTTATCCATTTTTTAGTTGGGGCACCCTTTTTAAGTCTGTTTGCACTATTCACTGAAAGTGCCATTCTTCATGCCTCAATTAAAGGGTCGACTTAAGTTGGTTTTTAAACACTTCTAGATCACTTATAAGTTATTTTTATTCATTTAATTTCACTTCTATTATGTTCTTCACCTCCTTTCTAGTTGCTCGACCAAGCTCTCAGCTGAAAAACACGTTTTTTGCAATCAAGGCATTCTTTCAAGTTTTGATTTATCTTCCACTCACAGATTTTCCTAAGTCCAAGTGTCATGGCGCACTTTTTTAGTGCCCTGACACTTTTCCCTGAAAAACACAAAATTTAATAATTGTAAGTGCAATGGCGCACTTTTTAGTGCCATTGCACTAGATGAAATACCTCTAAGTGTAAGGGCATTGATTTTCAACGGCCTTGAACTTTTGGTAGTTTTGCCTTAGCCTTTTCCAGATGACTTTGTTTTCGCTCCCAAACGTTGTTCCTCCGCTCTTGCATCATTTTTCATGCCTCATTCCTCATTTCACGCTTGCTTGACATCTCTCCTCGCATCACGCTTCTCAATGGAGATTTTTCTGCTAACGTTTTTTGATTCACCATCCTTGTAGTTTCTCTCTAGATTTCATCAAGTGACCTTGAAGGTGACATTTTTTGATCCATTGAACTATCCCAAATCTAAAAAGAAGTCATCATGCTTCAAGTTGAGGATGCCAGTTTTTCAAAAGCCTCAATACATGTCATTTGCAATATACGACTGACACTTGATAATCTCAAGATGCATCTTCACAGGTGCAAGAAAATCCATTCATCAACCAGAAGGTCAATCACGATAATTCACACCATTGTGGATTACACTGTTGGTCCAGATGATAAGTTCATGCAGGAGACCAGGAAGAACTATGAAGACTTCTACGCCCAAGCAAGGAACCATGAAGATTCCTGATCTTCCAACATTGAACATTTTTATGCTTCCCTTTATGCATTTGTAAATATTTTTTGACATCTTAAATGTCTTTTTATAAAGTGTAATTACACCAAAAATATAAGATGTAATTCCACGAAGATAAATTACACTTTGACTTGGTCAAAGTTAGGGTTTCCTATTTTTACTCCACTCATTTCCTAGATTAGCTCTTCTCTCTTTTCTATAAATAAGATGGATCTCTATTGTAATAGTTACCTTTTGATATTTTGCAATGAAGTGCTTCCCTTTTGAAACAAGCATTGAAACTTTGTGTTCAATTTTGCGAAACTAAATTTTTTCAATAATGAAGGAAGTTGTATGACAAACTTTGTGTTGGAATCAATTCTCTTTGGATTTGAGTAAGATTGGTGGTGATTAGTGAATGGTATTTGAAGGCCTTCAAATAGTTCATGTAAACTTTGTGTTGCATCTATTGTTTGAATTTACTTTTATGTGTGGATACTTTGGTTGAAAGATCTACAATACTTTGTGCTTGTAATCATTCATGATTTTTGAGGAATTGCTACATCTAAGAAGACTTTGTGCTTCTAATGCAACAAATGATACGTATTCTACAAATCCAACATTGAAAAATCTACAGAACGAATTTGTGCCTTCGTGAGCTTTCCCTTTTCCTTTACTTTTGTTATTATAAATCACATCTGGTATCTCTACACTTTGCTTTGACAAGATAGAGATATTTCCATTACTACTTTTTGTCACATTTCAATTATTAGATCTAGAACTTTCAAATTGTGAAGCATTGTAAACATCTTCTCTGAAAAAAAAGAGAAGCATGAATGTAATACACCCCCCCATTTCGTAAGTGTATTGTAAATTTTTTAAGTACTTTATTAGTTTTACTATAGCTTATGTTAGCAGTAAGAAGGACACCTCCCCTTTCTGAGAGGAGAGATTATATCTCACATAGTTGTGGCTGAAATCTAGATAGCGTAATCTATTGAAAAGTTGATTACATTATTTTCACCCAACAGTTTTTTGGCGACTCCACTGGGGACACGATTTGCATTTGAAAGCCTCATGCTTTCATTTGAAGTATACCTGTGTCCTTTTTCATTGTAATTTATTTTCTTGTAATTTTTCAAGCTTTCACCAAGAACACGTAAATGGCTGCTCAAGGTCCTTGGGGAAATTTTTTTCATCCGTTGAGTCTGGCTCTACCCCTACATGCTCTTCTAGAAGGCTCACATAAGAACTTTCCCAAGGTTTTTGGTGATGGAAAACAACATCCTGATGAGCATGTTTCTACTTTCTACATCGCTTGTGGAGTTCATGGTATTGAACATGAAGATTTATTTGTAAGGTTGTTTGTGGAGACTCTCCAAGGTGTTGTTGCAGATTAGTTTTATCATCTAGTGCCATGTACCATCACAAACTAGGAAACTCTCATAGCCAAGTTTGAAGAAAGGATCAAACCTCTTGAAGACGCTCATGCTTTGTTGGCTCAGCTCACCTAGCTGAACAAGGAATCTCTCATGCCTATGCATGAGTTCATTGCTCACTTCACCAAGTAGACACAAAGAATTCCAACTGTTGCTCAACCTACAGCTGACAATTTAAAATTTTTCTTTATAAATGCTCAAGTACCCAAGGTTGGTTTCCTATTGAGAAGAGCATCCCTAGCTACTCTTGTAGTTGTCCAGACCTTGGCAATAGAAATTGAAGATGATATCATTCTTGTTGGGAAAATAAGAATTGAATCAAATGAATCTGAAGAAAGCCCTTCTTTGGAGTTATTTTCTTCCATCACAAGGACGGATCCTATGGTGCAAAGGTTGGAAAATGAGCTACTTGTCGTCAAAAATCAACTAGCTCATGTTCTGTTTTCTATGCCTCACAAGGATGTACCAGGGAGTTTACTTTCAAATGTTGCTCATAATTTTGTTGTTGGGAATCAACACAAGGTATCTTCACCTTTGAAGAGGCTTTCTCTTGAGGCACCATTAGTAAAAGCAATAGCAAAGCATCCTAAATCCAATCCAAGTGATCTTGCTATTCTCTTCTGGGAAAAGGAAGGAGACATAGCTGGCGACTCCCAATTCTGGTTTATGCAATCTCAAATAGCCATTGATGAAAAGTAGAAAGATGAAAGTCATTTTTCTGAAATTCAAGTGAATGAAGACAATCTTGTCTTGAGATCTGAAAAAGATGGAAATTCACGAAGGTCTCAGTCAAGTTGAAAAGAATGCATCTATGTTTCGAGGTCATGAGCTTGAACACATGTTGCATAAAAGAACTTCCCAAAGGCATGATGAGGACCTTCTTATTAATAATTCAGATTTTCCCAAGTCTGAAGATGGCGAACAACATACCAAAGTATTCAGTGCAGTCATATCTTCATCTGAATCACATGAAGGAGATCATTCTTATCAGCACGAGTTTTCCATGGTTGATGAATCAATTGTTCAAGTAGCAACTAGTAAGGAGCACTCAATAATTGATCAATCGAGGGGATGTACCATAATACATCTTTCTTGGTTGGAGGCCAATGGGAAGACAGAGGTTCCACTTGTACCTGAGCATGAAGATAAACTTGAGAATGCAGCTAAATATATATTTGTAGATGTACAAGAGCAATCTGAATTCAATGGTTCATTTTGGAGCAGTAGTATATCTGATATATTTTTAGAGGTAGATAAACATGTTCATCTATTTCAAAAAATAGTGCCTCAACATCATCTACATGTAGCTACTAATAATCATGTAAGGCATTGCAAGCTGTTGAGGAAAGACAGCTATTTTGTTGAACCTGTGAACAGTTTCATTTAAGAAGATTTCATTGATGGCTATTTTTAATTAGGTAGGTTTTTACCTTTTCAATAAGTGCATTTGCATAAGTTTGTGTCTTGTTTCGTAGATTTTATTTGTATCAGTCATGCTCGACTTTGTTGCCTAATGGATGGATAAAGGCACTTGAATTCTAGAGTTCTTCTCTCTTCATTCGTTTGAAAGAACGATTGAAGAAAGATCCCCAGCAGGAGCCAGCTGTTATCATGAAAACTAGTAGCGCTTATTCCACGGATAACCCCCCTACGAAACTTGTTTGTTTCCTAGGTTCAGTGATGTTCAAGCACACAAAACGAGGCAATTTTCAATCCACCTCTAAATTTGTTCCAAAGCTCAAGTAGTCAATTTGATCATCCCCCCCACATTCACTTCGCGAAGACCTTTGAAATGAGTACCTTCGCAAGCCTTCATTGTCAATACTTAGCAAAATATTGAAAAGTGCAATTGGCCTGAAAAACAGCACCCTCCTTCACTTTGAAAAATTGGCTAAGTGTTGAAAGTGCAAGGGCGCACTTTTTCAGTGCCCTTTCACTTAAGTGATTTTGGACTTTGGTGCAAGGGCACTGAAAAAGTGCGCCATTTCACTTAACTTTATAACTTAGCCAATTTTTGGTTGGGGCGCACTTTTTAAGTCTGTTTGCACTTTTCACTGAAAGTGCCATTCTTCATGCCTCAATTAAAGGGTCGACTTAAGTTGGTTTTTAAACACTTCCAGATTACTTAGAAGTGTTTTTTATTCATTTCTTTCCACTTCTATCTTGTTCTTCACCTCCTTTCTTGCTGGTCGACCAAGCTCTCAACTGGAAAATGCATTTTTACAGTCAAGGCATTCTCTCAAGTTTTGATTTATCTTCCACTCACAGATTTTCCTAAGTCCAAGTGTCATGGCGCACTTTTTTAGTGCCCTTACACTTTTCCCTGAAAAACACAAAATTTAATAATTCTAAGTGCAATGGCACACTTTTCAGTGCCATTGCACTAGATGAAATACCTCTAAGTGTAAGGGCATTGATTTTCAACGCCCTTGAACTTTTGGCAGTTTTTCCTTAGCCTTTTCCAGATGACTTTTTTTTCGCTCCCAAACGTTGTTCCTCCGCTCTTGCATCATTTTTCATGCCTCATTCCTCATTTCATGCTTGCTTGACATCTCTCCTCGCATCACGCTTCTCAATGGAGATTTTTCTGCTAACGTTTTTTGATTCACCATCCTTGTAGTTTCTCTCCAGATTTCATCAAGTGATCTTGAAGGTGACATTTTCTGATCCATTGAACTATCCCGATCTACAAAGAAGTCATCATGTTGCAAGTTGACGATGCCAATTTTTCAAAAGCCTCAATACATGTCATTTGCAATATACGATTGACACTTGATAATCTCGAGATGCATCTTTGCAGGTGCAAGAAAATCCATTCATCCACCAAAAGGTCAATCACAAGAATTCACACCATTGTGGATTACACCATTGGTCCAGATGACAAGTTCATGTAGGAGACCAAGAAGAACTATGAAGACTTTCATGCCCAAGCAAGGAACCATGAAGATTCCTGGTCTTCCAACGTTGAACATTTTGATGCTTCCCTTTATGCATCTTGTAAATAGTTTTTGACATCTTAAATGTCTTTTTGTAAAGTGTAATTACACCGAAAATATGAGATGTAATTCCACAGAGATAAATTACACTGACTTGGTCAAAGTTAGGGTTTCCTATTTTTACTCCACTCATTTCCTAGATTAGCTCTTCTATGTTTTCTATAAACAAGAGGGATCTCTATTGTAATAGTTACCTTTTGATATTTTGCAACGAAGTGCTTCCCTTTTGAAACAAGCATTAAAACTTTGTGTTCAATTTTGCGAAACTAAATTTAATCAATAAAGAAGGAAGTGGCATGCCATAATTTGTGTTGGAATCAATTCTCTTTGGATTTGAGTATGATTGGTGGTGATTAGAGAATGGTATTTGAAGGCCTTCAAATAGTTCATGTAAACTTTGTGTTGCATCTATTGTTTGAATTTACTTTTATGTGTGGATACTTTGGTTGAAATATCCACAAGACTTTGTGCTTGTAATTGTTCATGCTTTTCAAGGAATTTATGCATCTAAGAAGACTTTGTGCTTCTAATGCAACAAACGATACGTCTTCTACAGATCAAACATTGAAAAAGCTACAAAATGACTTTGTGCCTTCATGAGCTTTCCCTTTTCCTTTACTTTTGTTATTATAAATCACATCTGGTATCTCTACGCTTTGCTTTGACAAGATAGAGATATTGTCATTACTGCTTTTTGTCACGTTTCAGTTATTAGATCTAGAAATTTCAAATCATGAAGCATTGTAAACATCTTCTCTGAAAAAAGAGAGAAGCATGAATGTAACACACCCCCCCATTTCATAAGTGTAGTGTAGATTTTGTAAGTACTAAATATTAATTTTACTATAGCTTATGTTAGCAGTAAGAATGGCACCTCCCCTTTCTAAGAGGAGAGATTATATCTCACATAGATGTGGCTGAAATCTAGATAGTGTAATCTATTGAAAAGTTGATTACATTATTTTCACCCAACAAAATGGTGAGGTGTCTCGATGATCAGGGTAACCATGTTGAAATTCATGGTTTAGAAAGGCCCCTAGAACTCAGGCAGATCTCTGCCATGCAACTAAAGAAGGCTCGCAGAAAAGGGTGCATGATCTATGCAATAAAAGTCAAGGATCTCGATAGTTCGGAGTCATCAGCTAATGACCATCCTATTCTGAAGGAATTTCAAGATTTTTTTCCTAATGAGCTGACTGAACTTCCTCCCAAGCGAGTATTTGATTTATCAATAGACTTGTTACCTGGAGTTGAGCCTCAGTCTAAGGCACCATACAAAATGAACACTATTGAATTGCAGGAGCTAAAGGGCGAGTTGCAAGAGTTGCTCAATCAGGGTTTTGTAAGGCCAAGTGTGTCTCCATGGGGAGCACCTATTAGTTTTGTAAACAAGGATGGGACCTTAAGGCTATGCATTGATTATAGGATGCTTAACAAGGTTAACATTAAGAACAAATACCCACTCCCTAGGATTGATGGTATGTTAGATCAGATGAAAGGAGCTAAGGTATTCTAAAAAATTGATCTGAGATCACGATACCATCAACTGAGGATAAAGGATGAGGATATTTTCAAAACTGCTTTCAAAATGAGATATAGGCACTATGAATTCACAGTGTTATCATTTGAGCTAACTAATGCTCCTACATCCTATATGAATTTGATGAACATCTTCTGAGATTGTTTGGATGACTTTTTTCTAGTTTTTTTGGACGATATCTTGATATATTCTAAGTTAGAAGAAGAGCATGAAAAACATCTGAGGATAGTGTTGCAATGATTGAGGGACCATAATCTTTATGGGAAATTTTCTAAATGCACTTTCTACCAAACTGGGGTGCACTATTTGGGACATGCTATTTCAATTGATGGGATAGCATTGGACCTAGATAAGATTAAGGAAATCATGGAGTGGCCAACACCGCAAAATGTTTCAAAATTTTGAAGTTTTATGGGGCTTGTCGTTTATTACAGGAAGTTTGTCCAGGGGTTCTCAACAATTGTAGCACCCATCACCGCACTCCAAAAGAAAGGAAAGAAATTTTAATGGAGTGACACATGTGAGAAGACTTTTCAATTGTTGAAAGAGAAACTTACTTTTGCATCTATCTTGATTGTGCCAGATCCAAATGGGCAGTTCATAGTGATAACAGATGCTTCAGGAGAGGGTCTAGGAGTAGTGTTATGCCTTGGCCACCCCATCTTTTGCCTTGGTCAAAATGGGTCCCCTTTTTTTCTTTCTTTCCTTGTTTGTTTTTCGACAAAGTTTGGAAGGTTTTCTTTCTTCCAACACTTTGTTTTCCTTTTTGTTCTATTGGAACCAGAACCGGAACGAAATCGGGTTTGAAATTTGTTTTGGGGATTCCATTCCGGTCCTGGTCCCATTTTTCTTTTAATGGTCTCTTTGTTTTGTCTTTGTGGAGTCGGAGTCGGGATGGAACTTAACTATGAACTTTCACAAAGTTCATGGTTCGGTTTCCGCTCACGTTCCACCTCCGCCTTTTGTTTTTTTTTCGTTTGGGTTGAAGGTGGGTCCTAAGGGTTGGTTTCCTCCCTTAGGTTTTCCTTTGATTTCCATGTTCCTTTTGTTCTGTCGGAGGCGGAACTGGGATGGAACTTAACTCTAAAATTTCACAGAGTTCATGGTTTAGTTTTCGTTCCCGTTCCGGCTCCGCTTCCCACCCTTTTTCTTTCTTCGTTATTTTGTTTGTCTTTGTCCTAAGGGTTTGTTTCCTCCCTTAGTTTTTCTTTGCTTCGCTTTTTCCTTCATTTTTCAGAGGTGGAACCAGCATGGAACTTAACTCTGAACTTTCACAAAGTTCGCAGTTTGGTTCTCGTTCCCATTCCGCCTCTGCTTCCCGCCTTCTCATTTTCTTTCGTTGCTTTCCTCATGTTCGGCCTAAGGGTTGGTTTCCTCCCTTAGGTTTTCTTTGGTTTTCCTTTTCCTTCATTTGTCGGAGGTGGAACCATGATGGAACTTAAATATGAACTTTCACAAATTTCATGGTTTGATTCTCGTTCCCTTTCCGCCTCCGCTTCCGCCTGTTTTGGCTCCGCCTTCACCAGTCTTCCTCTTTGTTCCTATTCATGTTTTAGATCCACTTCCACCTATTTTGGCTCCACCTCCTGTCTTCCTCTTCGTTCCTGTTCCTTTTTTGGCTTCGCTTCCCCCTCTTTTAAATCTGCCTCCACCTATCTTTCTCTTTGTTCTTGTTCCTGTTTTGGCTCCACTTCCGCCTATTTTGGCTCCACCTCCGCCTGTCTTCCTCTTTGTTCTTGTTCCTACTCTGGCTCCGCTTCTGCCTGTTTTGGCTTTGCCCCCGCCTGTCTTCCTCTTCATTCATGTTACTATTTTGGCTTTGCTTCTGCCTGTTTTGGTTTCGCCTCTGCCTGGGTTTGTGCTTGGCTTTCTTGCCTTAGCGTATTCTAATGGACCGACTTGGCTTTTGATGATGTATTGACCATTAATTATGGCTCTTTGTCTACAGGTTGGATCAGGCAGGTTGGTGATGTCAAGAATGAAGGGATGGGGTGTGTGTGTTTTGAGGATATGGTAGGATTTGTGGGATTCACCTGGGTACATTTTGTGCCTGAAGGCAAGTTGGCCTCGCGTGTGCGGTTCCATTCTTTAGCTTCGGTTCGATGGAGCATTGATGGCAGGAAGACGTGACATGGAGGGCTCGGCCTGGTTTGACTCAATCTGAGTCGTTCATTTTCCTAGCTCAAGTATGATCGGTGGCTCATATTCACGCAAGTGTTTCATGCATGTTGTTGTTCGCGTGGGTGAAGCATTAATGGTGGGCATGGCTCGAGGAGCTGTACCATGACTTTTTCCAGTCCCAAATCGATCTAATAGGGCACTTGTTGCATTCAATGCTAAGCGACAGGTTATTGCTGGTTGTTGGGGCCAATTTGGTTTGTGGCTGACCTTCTTTGTAACCCTAGTTTTGGTTCACGTGGGTAGGTTTTCTATAAATGGGCATTCTACCTCTTTTGTAAGGGTTGGTCATTTTTTTATTCTTTGGCCACCTGATGATAGCAGATAGCATTTGTTTTACAACTTTGAGAAGAGATAATTGTTTTAGTGGATGTTGGATTTAGATACAGTTTTTATATAGTTTTATGCCAAAATGGAACTTCTTGGATGAGGTTAATGAACCATAATCGGTTTGTATGTCAGTGAGTTTGATGCGCAAAAATATTTCTTATTTGATGAGAATCAATAGAAGGAACCAGATTTCAAAGATTATTTCATTAAATTGTCTATGAATGGAATTGTTACATTTCTGTTGATCTATGTTATTAGCAACGAATGAAGATTTTTGTTCTTTTTTTTACATCTTAAAAGTATTGTGATGAGTGATTGCGATGGTTAAACTAAGCATTGTAAATGTATGCAATAGTATGGATTGTTCTATAAATTGCATCATTTTATGGTTTTCTTGATCTATTGAAGGAACAATCATTTTTTAAAATATATGTCTGGATATTGGAGAATTTTATTCATGTTTTACTAATTTATACCCTGATCTATCCTTTTTTTGTTTACTTAAACCCCCCTTTTTTCATTAAGTATAGATTGATGAATCTGTTGTTGCTTGCATTCCTTATCACCAGCAAAGGACCCTTGAATGTTACAATTGCATGGACCAATTGAGTGACACCAGACAGTTGAGAACCAACTACCAGGACCTTGGGAGTTAGGCTACTATATGTTGTCTTTCTTCTTTAGGTGAAATGGAGCAGAAATATTATGTTTAACGTTGTTTGTGTCATTTTCACCATCAACAGATCTAGCGCTAGAAGGAGGGCCAAAAGGAACAAGCTAGCTCAGATTGGGTCATTCTCACCAAAAAAATATGGGAGGATTCTCAGATCCTCTACTGACCCTGAACCATTAATTGAATTTCAAACCCCGGTTAGACATAGACCCCAAGCTCATGGAATTTTCATCCCACCATTGTCACCACCACTTACTCCACCTAGATTTCTACCAAATCCATCTTTATCACCCCAACAACGAGTTCAACCAATCCCACCACCACCACCCATGGCTTACTTTGTGAATAACCCCTCTCCACTAGGGACTATCCCTAGTGGAATACATGATCTACCGAAAAATCTAGAAAAAATTTGCCCCAAGTAAATGCATGGAGAATCAAGAAGTGTCGAGGAGCATATACAAGCATTCAAGGATTCTTGTACCCATGCTCAGGTGGCTCACCAAGACATCATATGTAGGTTGTTTCCTTATTGTTTGGTGGAAATGGCATACAACTAGTATCTAAATTTTCCCCAAGGATCTATTCTAAGCTAGGCAGATTTAGAAAATGCCTTTATTAATCAGTTTTGGGTCTATGTAGACCCAACCATCTTGTACCATCAATTCACTACCATAAGGAAGGAACCTCATGAACCATTTTTCGTTACTCAATACTAGATTCCAAAGGATGTTCCACAGGTTACAAGACCCTTACTTAATAGCTGAAAATATTGTCATTCTGGCATATTTGAGAGTTGTTGATCCCCTGATTGGATTATTTTTACAGAGAACCTATGCTCCCAATGAGATAGGCTCATTTTCAAAATTTTATCACCTATCCATTAAATTGTAATAGCAGATAAGTCTGCAATCAGGAAGTTTAGGAGGAGCCCTTCCCCCTATGGGTTATCAGATGCCTAATCCACCTTTGTTCAATACGGTCCCAAGGATGTCTTCCTCCCAATATGTACCTATTTTTGGGTTACAAGCCTCACCTACCATGCCATTTTTCTCTAGTGGCATTCAAGATTCTTCCCACCAACCTCAAAACTACCAGCAGCACAATGGAGGGTCAACTTTTGTTCACTCTTCATCTATAGGACAGACTGTGAAAAATGAACGCACTATTCAACTAACCAATGAGGTGGAAACTCTCAAAAAGACTCTATTACAAATGTCCAACGACATGGCATAGCTTAGAATTCACCCCCCACAGAACCAAAATTAGAATTATCAGAACCAGGGAGGTTATAACAACCAGGGTAACTACTCCAATCAGAATGTAAATCAGAACACTGATAGGAAGTTCCAGAATCAAAACTCCTCTAACCAAAATTATCAAAATCAGAATAGAGGATACAATTAGAGGTCCAACAACAATAATAGGAAGTGGAACACTGGACCCAACAATGGGGGATTTCTCCATAATTATCAGTCTAGTGAGGATAAACCACACACTGCTAATGTTGTGGATCTCAATTTCATGACCAATTGGTGTAGACTCCATGATACTGTGGCACATTTTGAGGTTAACTGCCCAAAAATGGAAAAAGTGGTGAATATTGTGCAAGCTAATTCCCACCCTCCATAAGGAAATTCCAATCAGGATGGTGGGTCAGTAAGTACTACTATGAATTATGAGACCATTGAGGAACACTATCAATTTCCCATGCAGGGAGATAACGAACCAGAAGAAGATGCATATGATGCCCAAGCCTTCCAGTCTAAGGGTGGTCACTTCCTAAGAAATCAGAATAAGGGCCCATTCACTACATCTATACCCCCAAACAACATGGTCCCACCTAATGAAAATGTAGATAATAACCCACCACCACCAAAGGGGCCTCCCGACTCTCATAACAAAGGTAATCCACCTTGTTTTCCTAAATATCAAGTTAGGAATGATTCGGAGTTTGATTTCATTGCAGAGTTGCAGAGACAAAAGACATCATTGTCATTCTTTGACATTATGAAGTGGTACTCGGTTTAATGGGAAGTTGTGTTGAAAGCCCTAGAGGAGGAAGATTGTTCAAAAGGAAAAGGTAAAGTGACTCCAGTGAAGGAGACAAATGCGGCCATTTACAAAGGTAAGACCAGTACCCCACCTTTTCTTTTAAGTTTAAGGATCTTTGGAAAGAATTTGCATAACTGTTTGTTGGACTCTGGAGCATCAGGTAATGTTATTCCCTTTTCAATTTGTAAGAAGTTAGGATTAAGTCTTTCCCGGACCAATAATAAAGTGATTCAGTTGGACAAAACCGAGGTTAATGTGGTAGGGGAACTAAAAAGTATGCATGTACAGGTTGGATCGGATCCTAGGATCCAAACTTACATAGACATCCAAGTAGTTGATATCCCAAAAACATATGGTATGCTCCTGAGTCGGGAGTTAATGAAGAGTATTGGGAGGTAATTATCTTTGGATTTCTCTCACATGTGGCTGCCCTGGAAGGGGATAGCAACATAGATTAGGATTGGGAGTGAACCTAGGCTCAAACACATGATTACTAAATATGATTCTCCTAATGAAGTAGCATATTTTGAAACTAAAATAGGAGTTTACAAGCGAGAAGAGGTCATGACCTTCTCAGTCCTTAATCCTGATGATACACTGCCCCTAGAACAGGGTGACTCAATGATCTCGGTCAACCAGCAAGTTCTAATAAGAAAATTGCAAAAAGATAAGTTGGTATTAGGAGAGGAGGCTGATTTGGGAAGTTTGTTGCTTCCTAATTGATGTAGGATACATTATCACAACCATTCTGAGTTGACATGCCAACCCTGCCTAGATATCTTAAAATATATAAGCCAGCCTCAACCAATTTGTCAAGATCAACCTCAGGTACCCACCAATAAATTTCCATTTGAAGCCAAGGATGCTACCATCTTCACTAGAGCCAATCTTTCTCAAGAGGAAGAGCCCTCACAATTTGAGCAGACTCAGGTCCTATGCTATGAGTTTCAAGAGGAGATTGAGGTGTCTCAGCCTTTCTTCAATGCCCCTGCCCCAAATACTCTACCAATGCCTAAGGCGTTGATAAAAAGTGAATCGGATTACAACTTGATCCAAGAAGTTTTTTAGGAAGTGATTCTTGAACAGGTTTTAAGTGTAGAAGAATCGTTGACTGAAGCCTTCCCACAATCACCTTCAACTTTTGATGGCCAGCAATAGTCTGAGCCGCCACCTATCCCAAGCAAGTCATCTCCTGTTATTAAAAAAGGGAAAGAGATCCCAGCTAAGGATCAATTATGGAGTCTTAAATTTGATGGCTCCAAGTCCAAAGTAGGAAGTGGAGTAGGGATTGAACTCACCAACCCGAAAGGGGAGAATTACTTTGCATCTTACAGGTTGCAATTTGGCTGCACAAACAATGTGGTTGAATATGAAGCACTCGCTTGTGGACTTATGTTTTCCCATCAAAAGAAGGTCATTGCTCTCATGGTAATGGGGGATTTTGAGGTAATTGTAAAGCAGGTACATAGCCAATAAAATTGTCATAATAAAAGATTGGTTGCATACAGAAATAGAATTTGGAACTTAATTGAAGACTTTGATGTTTTTGGGATCACTCTGATCCCTAGAGAAGCTAATCAAATTCCAGATGCCATTGTTGTTGCTTCTAGCACCTTGGAGCCTATGAAAGACTCTAAGCTAAAGATATTTTTAGTTGAATTAGTCTCAGTCCCAGCTATCTCGAATAACGTCCAGAATTTTCAAGTATTTGATAATGACCAGCATATATTGTCCTTTTTGGCAAGTTCAGATGTCTTTGAAGGACAGATAATAGATGAATCTGAAAGAGATAAGGGAGATTGGGATCCTAAGAATGGTGATGTAGAAGGGATATTGGAGTTGAAAAGCAATAGTATTCAAAAGGGGCTGGTAGCTTTGGAGAGAATATTTAATTCTGACCCACATGCTCGTCAAAGGGTACCCACAGAGAGTGATGGAGGGAAATATGAATTTGTCAATCTAACTCACTCTAGCCCTGAAAGGAATGTTCTCATAGGGAAAACTTGTCTTAAAGAAATCAAATAGAAGATAGTCAAACTTTTGGAGCAGAACATTGCAGCCATTGCTTGGGGGTATGATGACTTAAAGACCTTTGACACTTCGGTGATCACAAATGCCATACCTATTAAGCCAGAAGCCAAGCCCTTTCGTCAAAATAAATGCCCGATCAATGCTTTGATTGAGCCCCTGATCCAGAAGGAGGTGCAAAAGCTCCTATATGCAAGAATAATCTTCCCAGTCAGACATTCTATGTGGGTTGAAAATTTAGTTCTTGTACGCAAGAAAAACGGTGAAATTAGGTTATGTGTTGATTTCAGGAATTTAAACAAGGCCTCTGAGAAGGATAATTACCCATTGCCTACTCTTGATGAAGTACTACAAATAGTCAATGGATCCCAGATGATGTGATTTCTGGATGGCTATTTTGGGTATAATCAGGTCCTCGTCAGTCATGAGGATAGAATGAAAACCATCTTCACCACCAAGTGGGGCACATTTGCCTATTGGAGGATTCCATTCGGCCTTATCAACATTGGAGCAACCTTTCAACATGCAATGGATGTAGCATTCAAGGGTCTAATAGGTAAGTGTATCATTATCTATGTGGATGACTTAACTATTTTCTCAAAGAACCGGGAAGACCATGCTACAGATTTGGAAAAGGTTCTCAAAAGGTGCATAAGCTATGTTGTCTCCCTCAATCCAAAAAAGTGTGTGTTTGGAGTGTCTGAAGGGAAACTCTTAGGCCACATCATATCGGAAGAATGGATATCCATAGACCCTAATAGAGTGGAGGCTATCTTGAAACTAACAAGGCTAGGCAATAAGAAAGAAATGAGATCCTTCTTCGGAAGGATTAATTTTGTCAGAAATTTTATAACAGGGTTTGCGGAAATTGCCAAACCCCTCAATGAGATGATGAAGAAAGAGGCGAAAATAGAAACAATGAGACCAAATCTGCTTTCTTGCAAATCAAACAATCAATATTTGAGGCACCTATTTTAACTAGCTCAGATTATCTAAAGCCTTTTTATATCTATTATTTCGTGTTTGTTCATTCATGTTTAGTTGTTTTAACATAGCGAAGAGGTGAGGGAGAGGAAAGACCTATCACCTTCATGAGCTCTCCATTTAAGAATGCACAAGTTAGGTACCCACCCCTGGAGAAACAAGCCTTTGGATTAGTTCGAGCTATAAATAAATTCAAGCATTACATTCTTCGAAGTCAAGTAATGGCCATAGTTCCTGATCCGGTTGTGAAATCTCTCCTGATGCAAAGCGAACTGGGAGAACGAAGAGGAAAGTGGATGGCTATTCTGCAAGATTTTGACATGGATATTCATCCAATGAAGCTCATCCAAGGGTAGGTTTTATCGAAGGCAATGGAAAATGTAGACAAAAATATTACATGCCAGTAGTACACTATCTAATCATTTACTAAGGATCCCTGGTACACATACTTGATCTTCTTCCTCCTCAACAATAGATGTCCAGAAGGAACGAATGCTACTCAAAGGAGAGAATTGAAGATCAAGAGTGCTCATTACATGCTTAAAGGGGGATCTATATACAGAAGGAACTTTCAAGGAATTTACCTACGATGTTTGGATCAACAAGAGGCTAAGCACACCATTTCTAAGTTTCATGGAAGACATGGTACAGGACATGGGTTTGTGGATGCTTTGGCTCATCAAATTATTAGATCAGGCTATTATTGGTCTTATGTATTTCAGGATGCACACCAACATGTCAGGACGTGTCATGTATGCCAAACCTCTGCACCCAAGGAAATAAATCCACCAATTCCTTTGCAACCAGTGTATGAGGTAAGACCATTTTCTCAATGGGCACTTGACTTTGTAGGTGTTATTAATCCAAACTCTTTTGTAGGTCATAAATTTATCCTGATTGTAACTGACTAATACACACATTGGATTGAGGCTCAACCCTACAAAAACAACACCATAGAGGTGGTTATCAGGTTTCTAACTGAGAACATCACCACAAGGTTTGGAGTACCATTCACCCTGGTATGTGATAATGGCCCTGCTTTTTCTTTAGCTGAATTTATTCAATTGGCTTATGAACATAAAATCATTTTTAAATATTCATCTAATTACTACCCTTAGGGAAATGGAGTGGCTGAGTCCACTAATAAAAATCTGTTGGAAGTAATAAGAAAATTGTTAGAAAATAATCTTAGGGACTGGCATACCCAGTTGAGATTTTCCCTATGGGCAGATTGAACTCGAATCAAAGCGGCCTTAAGAAATTCACCATTTAAATTAGTCTACGGCCAAGATCCAGTCTTCCCAATCCATTTGCAAATCCTTTTCCTTAAGTTTATGCAATAATTTTATACAAAGGATGATAGGATCGATGTCATATTAATCAATTTTCTTAACATGGAGGAGCAAAGAGATGCTGCTTTGCAGAAATTCTCTAAGCATCAGGCAGTTGTCAAACATTGGTTTGAAAAATGGGCCAAGGTAAAGGCTTTTAGGATATCATATTTTGTGTTCTTATGGGATAAAGCTAGGTACAAGAGGGGAGATCACCGAAAGTTTGATAGACTCTGGTTGGGTCCATATCAAGTGGCTGAGCTACTAGGCGAGAATGCTTTTCACTTGAACACCTTAATAGGAGAACCCATCCCATTGCCAGTTAATGGTCATTTTCTCAAGCATTACTTTGGTTCATGAAAGGTCTGATGTTTTGGATAAATGTATTATACTATATCATATGTAATTAAGTTTTGGTGTTCCTTTTTTGTCTTTGTTTTTGTTTTTGTTTGTTCTTTTCTTTGTTCCTTTTTTTGTCTTTGTTTCTGTTTTTGTTTGTTCTTTTCTTTGTCTTTGTTTCTTTTTGTTTTGTCTTGTTTCGTTGGGGATCTTCATTTATGTCCATTCCAGGAATCGAGGGTTTTTATGCAAAGTATGCAACAAGCACCTAGAGGGAAATTGATTTGGGTATTTTCAAGGAACTTTTGTTGAAGCATTTCATTCTAAACTCATGTCTTATGATAATTTTAATGTTGGTCTGAAAAGTTATTAAAGAAAAGGTACATTGTGAATATCTCATGAATTATGGTTGAAGTCTGTCACAAAATAGATAAACATCTACCTAAGTAAATACCTATTTATTTCAGGGTGGTTGTATCTTTGGTTCAAGTGAAAAATCTGATTCCAAGATTGTCATGAAATCCATTGTATTTCTCAACCCACATTTCAGATCAATTGATCTGAGTATTGAGAAAATTTCATAAAGAATTCCCAAAAGTAAAGCCTAAGTAAAAAAAAAAAAGGGGCAATCTTGATATCAAGTGGGTGAATCAAGTATCTCTATCGTGGCTATGGATGCATGTCTGGTAGTAGAGCAATGCTTTGAGAGAACTAGAGGTATCTCTATCGGGGCTATGGACGTCTGTCTGGCAACGGAGCAATGCCCAGGATTTCATTGCATGACAGTTGAAGGACTCAACCCATGTAGCTTGAATCTTAGGTATAGTTGTTTAGGAGTGGAGAAAGTGTCTATGAAGAAGGATGCACCATATATGCACACACTCAGATTCGGAATAGTTCATGAGCACATACATCTGAGATTCCAGCTCAACCTTTTTCTACATATCTGATCTTATTCAAGTTAGGGTGCTTCATTAGCCAAGTAGTTTTTGGGTGACTGAATTCCTTGATGTCTTAAAAATAGGTAAACCATTTTCCCAGCCGATTCACCATTTGTTATACCTTGCGTAACCACCCCATCTTTTGCCTTGGTCAAAATGGGTCCCCTTTTTGTTTTTTTTCCTTGTTTGTTTTTCGACAAAGTTTGGAAGGTTTTCTTTCTTCCAACACTTTGTTTTCCTTTTTGTTCTGTCGGAACTGGAACCGAAATGGAATCAGGTTTGAAACTTGTTTTGGGGATTCCATTTTGGTCCCTGTCCTATTTGTCTTTTGTTGGTCTCTTTGGTTTGTCTTTTCTGGATTTGGAGTTGGGATGGAACTTAACTATGAACTTTCACAAAGCTCACGGTTCGGTTTCCATTCCCGTTCTGCCTCTGCCTCCGCCTTTTGTTTTTTTCGTTTGGGCTAAAGGTGGGTCATAAGGATTGGTTTCCTCCCTTAGGTTTTCCTTCGTTTGTCTTGTTCCTTTTGTTCTATCGAACGTGGAACCAGGATGGAACTTAACTCTGAACTTTCACAGAGTTCACGGTTCGGTTTCCGTTCCCGTTTGGCTTCGCTTCCTGTCCTTTTTTTTTCTTTGTCATTTTTGTTTGTCTTTGTCCAAAGGGTTGGTTTCCTCCCTTAGGTTTTCTTTGCTTCACTTTTTCCTTCGTTTGTCAAAGACAAAACCGAGATGGAACTTAACTCCGAACTTTCACAGAGTTCGTGGTTCGGTTCCCATTCCCATTCCGCCTCTACTTTCCGCCTTCTTGTTTTCTCCGTTGCTTTGTTCGTCTTCAGCCTAAGGGTTGGTTTCCTCCCTTAGGTTTTCTTCGGTTTTCCTTTTCCTTCATTTTTTGGAGGCGAAACCGGGATGGAACTTAACTATGAACTTTCACAAAGGTCATGGTTTGGTTCTCGTTCCCTTTCCGCCTCCGCTTCTGCCTATTTTGGCTCTGCCTCCACCTGTCTTCCTCTCTGTTCCTGATTCTGTTTTGGCTTGGCTTCCGCCTCTGCCTGTCTTCCTCTCTATTCCTGTTCTTGTTTTCACTCCACTTCCACCTATTTTGGCTCCACCTCCGCCTATCTTCCTCTCTATTCCTATTCCTATTTTGTCTTCGCTTTTGCCTATTTTGGCTTCACCTCTACCTGTCTTCCTCACCATTCCTGTTCTTGTTTTGGCTCCGCTTCCACCTATTTTGGCTCTACCTCCGCCTGTCTTCCTCTCCATTCCTATTCCTATTTTGGCTCTACCTCCACCTGTCTTCCTCTCCATTCTTGTTCCTATTTTGGATCCACTTCCGCCTGTTTTGGTTCCACCTCTGCCTAGGTTTGTGCTCGGCTTTCTTGCCTTGGGGTATTCTAATGGGCCGACTTGGATTTTGATGATGTATTGAGCATTAATTATGGCTCTTTATTTGTAGGTTGGATCGGGAAGGTTGGTGTTGTCATGAATGAAGGGATTGTTAGAGTAAAGGTCTCAACTTATTTATGTTGATTAAGTTACCTTTATTCCCTTCTTAAGATTTCACGTTAGTTTGCATAAAGTGACATTTAATAATTATATTAATTATTAAATGTTATCCTATTAGGGCTTCTATTAGGGTTTTTCCTATTAGGGTTTTATTAGGGTTTGCATGATCTCCTTTTTATAAGGATTGATCCCATTGTATTTCATATCAATTCATTCTCTCTGATATATACATTTTCAGTTTTCAAAGAACCCTTGCTTGTTTGTCTCCATCTCTTCTCTTGTGACAGGTTATTTGCATGCAGGTGATCTTTGGCGTTTGTGGTGTTGTATTTTCTCAACTCCTACATGGTATCAGAGCTCCACACTTGCAGCTTCCTGTTCTTGTTGTGAAGATTCTTGGAGTTTCAAGGGTTTGGGGTTTGTTTTCTTGATCTAGGGCACACCTACAATTTTGAAGCATTTTCAGCTCAAACGAACATTGCCATTATGTCCGCAGCGGTCCAAAACCCCTAAATCGACTGTCCATTCGTCCATTTTGGACAAAGTCGAAATCTAAGTAAAAAAAAATTTTGCAAATACAGCCGTACGGCCGTCCCTACCTGGTAAATTTTTTTTCGAAATTATTTTTCTGTCTATCTAATTTTTTCGGAAATAAATTTATTTCTGCAAAAAAAAATTATTGTAAAATTTTTTTTTTTGGTGTTTCAAAAATCAAAAATTAAAAGGGGAAAGGAAATTTTTTATTTTAAAGCCTTTCGGCTTGCGGACCTGGTACCCGCAGGTACCTGCTTCTACAGGCCTGCGGGCACTGTGGTATGACAGTCGGCGTACTGCCGACCGCCGGTGGCTTACTGCTGACCGGCGGTAGAAAGCACCGTCGACCGGCGGTACACAGTCTGCCATGGGGGGTGGGCCCTCAGCCTCCCCTCAACTTTTTTTCAAAAATTTTTTCAATAAACTTTTTTTTATGATTTTTTTTTACAAAAAAATCAAATGCTTTTTTTAATTGTTTTTTTTATATAAAAAACAATTTTTTTCATTTATAGCCCAATCGCACTTTTACGGTGACGGCCGTTTGGCCGTCAAATTTAACACAGTGTTTTTTCTGCGACGGTCGTATGACCGTCAAATTTAACCCAGCACTGATTTTTTCCCTCTTTGGAGCTGATTTATTCCGAAGGCTGTAACTTGGGCATACAATATTGTTTTTTGGCAAACGAGATATCGTTGGAAAGCTGGTTTTCTCATCTTTCTAGTGGTGTGGGTCTCATCACTTCTTTTTTCCGTTGGTGCATTCTACAGCAAGTTGAAGACAAAGGGGCTATTTTCAGTCTCAAGCTCATAACTTTTGATCAGTTTCTCCGTTTTTCGCAATCTCAGCGACGTTGGAACCGTATTTCAGAGCTCTTCAATTTCATCTATGCTATTTTTCCAGATTTCACTCTAAGTATCTTTTATTTAGTTATTTGTGTTTTCACACTCTGGTGGATTACCTGGACATATTTGCTCTTGGAAACATTTTGTTTGCATGGGATGCTTTGTTCTTGGTTGTTATTCATGTATTTCCAGCATTTTGTCTTTTGAGAACATTTTGAGTATCATTTGTAAGCTATCTTTTATGTAAACGCACTGAGATAAAGTGCCACACTATTGTACATGCATCTTTTGGGGATTTTGCACATAAGATTGTGCCATATTTTGTACTCACACTGATATTATAAAGTGCCATGAGGGATTGTGTAGTTTGCCTTTGTTTTGCCATCACATCTTTGTCCGGTGAGTATCCCTCCACGACAACATTGAATCCATACCATGGGGGGTTGTGTAGTTTGCCTTTGTTTTCCATCACACCTTTGTCCAGTGAGTGTCCCTCCACAACGACCATGGATCCATATGATTCCAGCCTCATGCATGTGTGCTTTGTTTTGCACACCACTTTTTCAGTTGCAGGTTCTTTCTTGTGCACTTTCAGATGTTGTATCTTTTTCTTCATGCACTACAGGGTGTTGCACACCATTTCAGTTGATCTGTCAGGCTCCCAGTTCACCATTATGGGGGGGTATTCTATTGTTCGTGCTAATGCTTCCTTGGTTTCACCTTGGAAGGAATCTTCCATTCTCATTTGATCAGTGTTTTAGACTATTGGTTCTTGTGCCATCTATATCTTCATTCCAGGTGTTTGCCTTTGTTTGCCATCTGATTCGAGTAGTGTCGTATGGGCACTTATGCAGATTATTGTCTTCTTGTTCCTGATCATCCTATCTTCAGCGGAGGTTCTTTAGCACCATAGCAGTCATCTTTCGACAGTTGTTTGCAGCTTCTTCTGCTTCAGTGATGTTCTTCTTCTTGGCTTTCTTCTTCTCTTTTTGGAGTAGAGCTTTTTCCCATGAGGTTTTCTCTATTTCTCCATTTTACAGAGATTTGGTTGTATTTGGGTACCTGATCTGGCCTAGTTGCCGGGACCCATGTTGCCTTCTTGCATTGTAGTTACCTTTGCTTTTCTGCATTTTTTTGTAGCTGCACTGTTGCTCATCTTAAGGGGGGGTGTTAGAGTAAAGATCTTAACTTATTTATGTTGATTAAGTTACCTTTATTCCCTTCTTAAGATTTCACGTTAGTTTGCATAAAGTGACATTTAATAATTACATTAAGTATTAAATGTTATCCTATTAGGGCTTCTATTAGGGTTTTTCCTATTAGGGTTTTATTAGGGTTTGCATGATCTCCTTTTTATAAGGATTGATCCCATTGTATTTCATATCAATTCATTCTCTCATTCTCTCTGATATATACATTTTCAATTTTCAAAGAACCCTTGCTTGTTTGTCTCCATCTCTTCTTTTGTGACAGATTATTTGCATGTAGGTGATCTTCGGGGTTTGTGGTGTTGTATTTTCTCAACTCCTACAGGGATGGGGTGTACGTGTTTCGAGGATATGGCAAGATTTGCAAGATTCACCTAGGTACATTTTGCGGTTGAAGGCAAGTTGGGCTCACGTGTGCGGTTCCATTCTTCTGCTTTGAGCCGATGGGGCATTGATGGCGGGAAGATGTGACATGGAGGGCTCGACCTGGTTTGACTCGATCTGAGTCATTCATTTTCCTAGCTCGGGTCTGGTCGGTGGCTCATATTCATGTTGGTGTTTCACGTGCATTTTTGTTCGCACGGGTGAAGCATTAATGGTGGGCATGGCTCGAGGAGTTGTACCATGACTTTTGTCAGTCCCAGATCGATCTAATGGGGCACTTGTTGCATTCAATGTTGAGCGACGGGTTATTGTTGGTTTTCAGGGCTGATTTGGTTGGTGATCGACCTTCTTCGTAACCCTAGTTCTGGTTCACATGGGCAAGTTTTCTATAAAATGGGCATTCTGCCTCTTTTGTAAGGGTTGGTCATTTTTTGTTCTTTGGCCACCTGATGATAGCAGATAGGATTTGTTTTACAGCTTTGAGCACAGATACTTGTTTTAATGGATGTTGGATTTAGATATAATTTATATACAGTTTTATGTTGAAATGGAACTTCTTGGATGAGGTTAATGAACCATAATCGGTCTGTATGTCAGTGAGTTTGTTGTGCATAAATGTTTCTTATTTGATGAGAATCAATAGAAGGACCCAGATTTCAAAGATTGTTTCATTAAATTGTCTATGAATGAAATTGTTACATGTCTATTGATCTATGTTATTAGCAATGAATGAAGAGTTTTGGTCTTTTTTTAATATCTTAAAAGCATTATGATGAGTGATTGTGATGGTTAAACTAAGCATTGTAAATGTATGCAATAGTATGGATTGTTATGTAAATTGCATCATGTTATGATTTTCTTGATCTATTGAAGGAACATTCGTTGTTGAAAATATATGTTTTTGGATATTGGAGAGTTTTATTCATGTTTTACTGATTTATGCCTTGATCTATCTTTTTCTGTTTACTTAAACCCCCCCCCCCCCTTTTTTCATTAAGTATAGATTGATGAATCCATTTTTGCTTGCAATCCTTATAACCAGCAAAGGCCCCTTGAATATTACAGTTGCACGGACCAATTGAGTGACACCAGACAATTGAGAACCAACTACCAGGACCTTAGGAGTTAGGCTACTATATGTTGTCTTTCTTTTTCAGGAGAAATAGAGCAGAAATATTATGTTTAACATTGTTTGTGTCATTTTCACCATCAACAAGTAGTTCTTATATAGGATGGACAAGTAGTGGCATACGAGTCAAGGAAATTGAAACAACATGAATTGAACTATGCACCACATGATTTGGATTTGGCTGCTATAGTGCATGCTCTTCAAATGTGGAGGCACTACCTTTTGGGGAAGCCTTTTGAGCTGAAAACTGGTCATGCGGGATTGGAGTATGTCTTTACTCAACCCAACCTGAATGCTCGTCAAAGATTATGGTTGGAGTTTTTGATTGAATGTGATTTTGGCATTGAGTATATAAAAGGAAAATAAAACAAACTAGTAGATGTATTAAGTAGGAGGAGACACCTTGCAGCCATGGTCACTATAAGGTCAAGTTTCAGGCAACAGGTTATACAAGCTTTTCCAAGGGATGAACATCATGAAAGGGTGAAACAAGCCCTAGCACAGGATCCTTCAGATCATATATTTGTTGGATATGTGTATGAGACTGATGGACATTTGAGCTTAGAGGGATAAATGTATGTTCCTAACACAGCAGGATTGAAAGAGCTAGTGCTAGAATAATTTCACAATGCACCATATTCTGGGCACCCCGGTGTGACGAAAATGGTAGAGGGACTCAGACCATTATATTTCTGGCCAGGCTTAAGAGAGGTGTCATTTCTTTTGTAGCTCGATGTTTGGAATGCCAGTGAGTTAAGGTTGAGCATGTGCATCTGGCAAGACTTCTATACCCACACAAAGTGCCAGAGTATAAATGGTAGGTTATCACTATGGATTTTATTCAGGGGTTGCCTATGACCAAGAATCGACATGATTTCATCTTGGTTTTGGTTGATAAATTGATAAAGGTAGCTCACTTCATCCCTGGGAATCTTAAGGATGGATCCTTGGTTTTAGCGAAGAATTTCATGTAGGAGATTTTTCGGTTGCACGGAGTGCCTGAGACGATCATCTCAGATCGTGACACTCGAATGACTTCTAGGTTCTAGACTACTTTGAATTCTTCTTTGGGAACCAAATTGAATTTCAGTTTCGCTTATCATCCTTAGACTAACGGTCAAACAGAGAGAGTAAATCAGGTAGTTGAGGATCTCCTCAAGATGTACTATATGGAACAACAACATAAGTGGGAAGAGTATTTACTTTTGGTGGAGTTCGCATATAATAACTCATATCACGCCTCTTTGGGGATGGCACCTTTTGAGGCTTTGTATGGCCATAAATTTCGTACACCTATCAGTTGGGATAGGGTGGAAGACAAGATTGTTATTGGGCCTGAGATGTTCAAAGAGATGGAGGATCAAATGAAGCTCATAAAAGAAAAATTGAAACAAGCTTCAAATTGCCAGAAGAGTTTTGTTGATAGGAATAGAACTTTTAGACAGTTCTCTATGGGAGATAGGGTCTTCTTGAGAGTTAGGTCACAGAAGAATTCAATCTCTTTCGGCAAGAACTCTAAACTTAAACCCCAAATATGTTGGGCCTTTTGAGGTTTTGGAAGTCATTAATCCAGTTGCATATAGGCTTGCTCTACCACCGGCTCTATCTTGTATACATAATGTCTTCCATGTGTTTATGCTTAAGCCATATGATCTGGATGTTACTCAAGTGCTTGACTGGCATGCATTGCAAGTACAAAATCCAGGGGTGGAGCCCATCAAGATTCTAGAAAGGCACAATGTTAAGTTGCGAAACCATGATATTGTGTAGTATAGGGTCCAGTGGGACCAATATCCGATGGATAGTGCCACCTGGAAGAATGCTAAGTATATTGACGGATCTTTTCCTCATTTGATATTTTAGTATGTTTTTATTTTCTTGCATATTCTGACTTATGAAACTCTGAATGTTTAAGACTCTATTGTGTGGATGTTATGAATAAGACATCGAGATGATGTCTCTTCCAAGTGGGGAAGGATTTCACGTCTCAAACTATGATGCACTTTGTTTCTGCTTTATTGTAATTTGATATATGACTATATGTGTGTGGTAGAGTAAACAATGAATTATATGGTGTTTTGCGAGAAGAAATATGAAAATGTGTGATTTAATTATGAAAAAGTTAAATTGTATGAAATTGAGTTTTATTTTGAAAGCAATTCAAAATAGAAAAATGAATTTTGGACTAATGCAGTATAATGCTTTGATTTTTATTTTTCTACATATTAATCTATTAATGGGTGCCTAAGTGTGCTGAGCTACAGGAAGATCGAAGACCAAGAGTGAGGCTAAGGTAGAAGAGGTTAGCTTCTTGGGAGGGTAAAACAGGAATGGTTCTCTCGATCACACACAAGCACCTAGAATCATGTAGATGCATTTAAAATTAAATTAGGCTGAGTGTTATACTATTTTGCAAATTTTATAAGGTTTAATTAAACTAATTAAATAATGAAATGAAAGTGAAAGAATTAAAGAGTCAATTTTTTAAAAAAATTAATATTTCAAAATGTAATTAAATGATAAGCTTTGTTATTTAATTGCAATTATAATGGCTTATTTAATTATTTTTGAGGAAAAATGTTTATTTTTAATTAAAATAGGAATGACTTATTAATATTTAAATTGGGGATAAATATTGAGTATGAAATATATTTTAATTATTTACTATTTTCAAGATTAGGTTTCGGGAGTTGAAGTAGAATATTTAAAAAGGAGGAAATCATTAATGAGAAAACACAACTGCTTTTACATTCTTCTTATTTTGTTCTGCAAAAATAACTAAAATAATGGCTGCCCAGAAGAGGGTTTCAAAGGTACAAAGAGCTTAATTTTCAGTGAAAAACCTATGTTTAGGGTAAGTGCACCAAGATGGTTCCCAAAAAGGGGACTTAAGTGGACAGCTTTTTCCTGAAATCAGGAAATACTGACCTTGGATGTGAAATTGAGGATACTTAGACTCAAAATTATGAGATGGAACAAAAAGAAGGATTCAAGTGCTCCAAGTCTACTTTCTAAACTACTAATTTATTTTGAAAATGATTGAGATTAAGGGGTTCAAACGAGGGACGTACACAAATTGGTGTTGTTTTTGTCAAAAAAACATAACATAGCAACTCTTGTACGACCCTCGTACAATGAACTTTTTTTTAGTATTTTTAAAATCGCAATGGTCAAAAGTTAGCTAACAGTATGTAGTTGATGCACAATTTTTTTGATAATTTTTTAATGAATATTTGATTTTTTACGAATTTGCGAAGTGGACATATCCTGAAAATAGAATTTTGGCTGTGCTACACCTACAAATTTTGGAAACTAATTGATTTGTTTTTTTTTTATTTTTTAATTTTGTAGAATGGAGTCTAGTTTCTAAAAATGTAATTTATTTGAAAAATTGATGAACAGTTAATTTATAATGAAAAAAATACCAAACACTGCTTTTTGGAAAAAAAAAAGACATATAGATAAAATAAATTATGGATGAAAGACTTAACATTTTCAGAACGTGAAAAAAATTACATCGTTGGATAGCTAAGAGATAACCCAACATTACCCGTTTGCTCGATTTTTTCGATATTGAACCACGTGCAATCCTGACAGTGAGCACGAACTCGATTATGAGAAATATGGTGGATTTCTTAAAAACACGTCTCTGGTCGTTGGGAATGCCCTCCAAACCTTTGGGTTGGAATTCCAAGGCAATACCAAGCTTAAAGTTCGGTAATTCTCAAAGCAAGATATAACGCACGCGCGTTATTTCTCACTTTACATGGTTTTCGCTTCTGTGGGGAACATATCTACTGAGCCATAATGCGCACACATTAAAACGCGCTCGCGTTATTTCTTACTTTATGTTAAATGCTAATATATTTATGTATGTTGATATATTTTTATGTACATGTATATATGTATGCTTGTATGGATGTAAGATTATATGTACAAATGTATTATGCTTGTATGTATGCATTTATGTATGTCTTTAGACGAAGGGAGAGTTTAGAGAGAGTCTAGAGAGATGGAGAGGGGGTCGAAGTGAGAGTTTAAGAGAGAGGGAGTGGGAGAGAAGGGGTTGGATTGAGGGGGACTTAGCTAGGTAGGGTGGGAGGGATAGAGGGAGGGAGAGAGAGAGGGGGGGTCAGAGAGAGAGAATTGATGGAGAGGGAGAGAGAGAGGGGGGGGTGGGAGAGAGAGAATTGTGGGAGAGGGAGAGAGAGAGAGAGACAAAGAGAAAGAGAGGGTTATGTAGGTAGGGTGTGAAAGGGAGAGACTTGAGAGTGTGAGAGGGAGAGACTTGAGAGATAGGTAGTGAGAGGGAGTGTGAGAGAGAGGGAGTGAGAGAGGGTGGTAGGGATTGATTGAATGAGAGGTACGCAAAAAGAGGGAGATGGTAGATAGAGATAATTAGAGAGGGTGGGAGGGAGGGAAGGAGGGAGAGGTGAGATGTATAGATAGAGAGAAAGTGATAGGGGTTGAGGGTATAGGGTTGAGGGATTAGGATGGAGGACCTATAGGGTTGATGGTTTCTAAGGTAGTAGGGTTTAAGGTTTGAGGGTTGATGGAATAGGTTTGATGGTAGAGGGTATTTGGTTGAGGGTATAGGGTAGAAGGTTTTAGGTTTAAGCGTTTAGGGTTGAAGGGTTTGGGGTTAAGGGTTTAGGGTTAAGGGTTTACTTGGTTGAGGGTAGAGGGGTGAGGGTATAGTTTTGAGGGTATATGGTTGAACGATTAGGTTCAGGGTCCAATGTAAGGGGTAGAGGGTTTAGGGTTTAAGTATTGAGGGTTGGGGGATTAAGGGTTGAGGGTTGAGAATTGAGGGTTGAGTGTTTAATGTATAGGGTAAAGAGTAGAGGGTTTAAGGTATAAGGTCGAGGGATTAGGGTTGAGGGTCCAATATATAGGGTAGAGGTTATAAGGGTTGAGAGATTAAGGGTTGAGGGATTAGGGTTTAGGGTAGAGAGTATTGGGTTGATGGTAGAGATTAGAGGGTAGAGGGTAAAGGGTTTAACAGTTTAGGGTTTAAGGGGTTAGGGTTGAGGGTTGAGTGTTTAAGGGTTTAAGAGTTGAGGGTTTAAGGGTCAAGAGGGTTGAGGGATTAGGATAGAGAGTTTACTAAGTGGGTTTAAGGGTTGGGGGATTAGGGTTGAGGGTAGAGGGTATAGGATTGGTGATAGAGGGTAGAGGGTTTAGGGATGAGGGATTAATAGGTTATAGAGTAAAGGTTATAGGAGTTGAGGGATTAGGGTTTAAGGGTTGAGGGTTGAGGGATTCAGAGGGTACATAGGTTGAGGTATTAATAGGGTATAGGGGTTGAGGGATTAGGATTTAATGGTTGAGGGTTGAGGGTTCAAGGATTAAGAGGGTATAGGGGTTGAGGGATTAGGGTTTAAGGGTTGAGGGTTGAGAGTTGACGGATTAAGAAGGTAAAGGGGTTGAGGGATTAGGGTTTAAGGGTTGAGGGTTGAGAGTTGAGGGATTAAGATGGTATAGGGGTTGAGGGATTAGGGTTTAGGGGTTGAGGGTTGAGGGATTAAGAGGGTATAGTAGTTGAGGGATTAGGGTTTAAGGGTTGAGAGTTGAGGGTT
>CM021102.1:760182853-760349755 GCA_007115665.2 Sequoiadendron giganteum | reverse complement strand
GTCCAAGAAATGGGGTCTCTTTGTGATTTACATCACCGAGAGACCCCATTTCTTGGACCCATTTTTTCAAATAGACCACTACATTTCCAATTTCACTAAATTGGCAACCTAACTTGTCTGTTTGAAAAAATGGGTCCAAGAAATGGGGTCTCTCGGTGATGTAGTCTTGGACCCATTTTTTCAAACAGACCACTGCATTTCCAATTTCACTAAATTGGCAACCTAACTTGTCCTGTTTGAAAAAATGGGTCCAAGAAATGGGGTCTCTCGGTGATTTACATCACCGGGAGACCCCATTTCTTGGACCCATTTTTTCAAACAGGCCACTACATTGCCAATTTCACTGAATTGGCAAGCTAGTGGGCCCACTAGCTTGGCAATTCGGTGAAATTGACTCCCTACCAAACTCTCTTTATTTCTCTCTATCTCACCTCTCTTTCACCTCCCTCTCTCTCCCTCCATACCTCTCCCTCCATCTATACTTCCTTATCTACTCTTTATCTCTCATGTATCTCTACCTCTCCTTCCCTCTCTAATCTTTTTCTCCTCTTTCCCTCCCAACCTCTCTCTCTCTCTCCCCAATCCCTCCCTCCCCCTATTTCTCTCTCCCCCTATGAGGGTTGAGAGTGTAAGGTTTAGTGTTTAAGGTATAGGGTTGAGGTTATCGGGTTAATTGTATAGGGAATAAGGTTTAGGGTTTAGGATATTAGGTATAAAGTTGAGGGTATATGGTATAGGGATGATGGATGAGGGTTTAGGGTTTAAGGTATAGCGTTGAAGGTTGAGGTTTGAGGGATAGTGTTTAGGGTTGAGGGTATAAGGTTAAGTGTATAGGGTATATGGATTATGGTTTAGGATATTAGGTATATAGTTGAGGGTAATGGGTTGAGGATATTAGGTTTAGGGTTGATGGTTTAGGTTTTATGATTTATGTACAAGTTTAAGGGTTGAGGGTTGAGGTATAATGTTCAGGGTTAAGGGTATGAGGTTAAGTGTATAGGGTATAGGGATTAGGTTTTAGGTTGTAGGGTTAAGGGTATAAGGTATAGGGTTAAGACTTGAGATTGTAGGGTTTTATGTTTAACATTATTCCTAAACCCTAAACATTATCCTTGAACCCTTAACCCTATAATTAAACACTAAATCCTACATTAAACCTTGTACTCTAAACCCTCAACCCTAAACCCAATACCCTCAACCCTATACTGAATATTCTAAACCCTAATCCCTATACTCTATACAGTTAACCCTACACCCCCAACCTTGAACACTATACCTCAACCCTACACCTTCAACCCTCATCCTTATACCCTATACCCTCAACCTTATAACCTAAGCCCTGAACATCATCCCCCAACCCTATACTTAAACCCTAAACCCTACATTCAACCTTGTACACTAAACCCTAAACCCTAAACCTCAATCTGAAACCCAATACCCTCAACCCTATACCCATTATTCTAAACCTTAATCCCTATACCCTATACACTTAGCCCTATACCCTCAACCCTATACCCATTATTCTAAACCCTAATCCTTATGCCCTATACACTTAGCCCTATACACTTACCTCCACTCTCTCCCACTCTCCTCCACTCTCCCACTCTCTCCCACTCTCCCCCACTCTCCCACCTCTCCCTCTCTCCCTCTTTCTCTATCTCCCACTCTCCACTTCTCCCCTTCTCCCACTCTCTCCCACTCTCCCCCTCTCTCCCTCCCTCTGTATCTCCCACTCTATCTCCCACTCTCTCCCTCTCTCTTTCTCCCACTCTCCCCTTCTCCATCCCTCTCTATATTCCACTCTCCCCCTCTCTCCCTCCCACTCTCTCAGAAACCCCTATACTATCAAAAATACACTAAGAAAACTTAATTTAACATAACACGCTCGCGTTATAACGCATGCACGTTATAACGCGAGCGCATTTTGTAGTTTACTAAAACGGTAAAAAATCAATATACCCATGATTTGAAGGCCCACAATCTGCATATTCCCCTGGTTCTGTGCGTGCTCCGAAAAAAAATATATATTTGATGATGTTGTGAAGTGTGCAAGCATCTTTTTCACTTTCCATCACCTTTTCCATGATCTTTTTACCACCTTTGCATGAAATAGCAGAGTCTCGACATTGAAAGACATATAATATCAACTGAAGTTTGAATTCCATTGAAAACTGATATACAATTGAAGTGTGGAAGGGAACAAGCTTTTGAACAAGTCAAATTGTTGTGGAGTTTGAAGAAAGAAGAAGCTAAGGCTACATAATTGGGCTGAATTCCTCCATTTGAAAATCTGGTTTTTAAGGTATGTGAAGTCTTTACAAATTTTCTTTCATTCTATTATGGCTTTCTTTCATTTTTGTTTGTCATTATAACCTTAGGTTGTCAATGCACATTTTAAATTAGCAAATTATATACACAATTATTTACACTTGCCAATTACCATTTTACACTTGCCAATTATAGAAATTCAGAACCATTCACCAAAATTCATCCTTTAAGACCATTCCCAGACCATTCCAAAGCATCAAACATCTTCAAAATACCCTGCACAAGGTCAAAAGTTCATTGCATAGACCAGTCCTTCAACAATTGATGGGGAGTCTTATCTTTGAAGAGCAATCTTTCTCTTCCCAAGACCTATTATTTGGTCTTCCTAGGGTATTCCTCTCTACCCTACTTAGGGATCCCTTGTAAACCCCTCTCACCTCATAAGACTCTCCACCAATTTCAAATTCTTCACCATTGCTCTCAATTCACCACTAAGCTTCCCTGGGCTCCACACTGACCCAAAGTATCCTAACCACTCGAGGGGCTATGAAAGGGTATTCTCACTATCCCCTTGTTGATTTGACTCCTCATTGATCCATCTCATAGGATTCTTTCACCTTGTACCCATCGCTTTCTTGAAAAACCCAATTTTAGGCCTTGTAGCCTTTTGCCCAATTAAGCCTCCTAGAACCCGTTTTCTTGGCTTTTCTCAAAAATGGTCTTAACAACCCCAAAATATTTTTATAGATTCTTTCTAGTGGTACCATAGGCTTCAATATTTACCAGGTGTTTAGTCCCTTTGGCGTTCGTACATAGGACTCTCCTCATACCCCCTATTTTCGAGGGTTTCTAGGGTTCTGGCTCCTTTTTCCAACTTTGAGGGCTTCAATGACCTCCTCAACTCTCCTCCTTGCACACACATGTCTAGAATACGTGTGCCCACACTCTCTTTCTCTTGATTGGCACAAACTAGTCCATTTAGCAACTTTCTTTACTGCTGTCCTCTCCAAGCCACTAGCCAAAATGCACTTGCACTCGCCTAGTTCTTGATGAATTCACCATCTCCCCTGCAAACCAAGACACCACACACCATATGTACACTGTAAAAACATTCCCCTACTTGATTCCAAGTTTCCATGGTATCCTTGCCACGAGAATTCAAGTGGGGATCATTATTTCCAAAAACTGGCATGAATTGGCTATGAGACCAAAAACTCTAAAAACTTGCAAAACAGAAAGCAATTGAACTAAATGGCTAATATAATGCTTTAGATAGTAATTAAGTGACACAATTGAAAGACTCAAAGCATTAGACAGGCCCTTTCAATCCATTCTTGACTGGATGAAGGCACAAAAACAAAAATTCAATGAAATTTGCACTCTTCCAACTCACAAATTCCCCTTCCAAAACTCAAAATCGTACAATAGCTTTCCCACATGCTCAATTAGGGTTTTTATGACCTTATATACCTTTCTCCCATGTGCTAGGACCCTTGGGTTAAACTAAGAGCATCATTAATGCCCTTTTCCCACTTTTAGGACAAATTGCCAAGTCTACATGGACTAATTTGCCTAATTTCATCATTCAGGCTTCTCCAAACTTCAAGGCTCTAGACTACCCTAAGTTTCCCTTAACTCACACATCAAAAACACTATTGGTACTTTACATCATAGTCCTTATTCCCTTGGTGGTTGGCTAGAAGCATCAATAATAAAAGACTACTTTTGTACAAGATGACTGTAAGTATTATTTAAATGAAGCCTTCAATGACATATATTTTTCAATTATCTTCAATGGATACATTTTTTAGGAACTAATATTCATCTCATTACCATGGTATAGATAAAATTATCCACCATGCCGAAGAAAAAGACAAAGAGGAAACTAACAGACGAAGAGAACGAAACCTTGAAAGAAAAGGAGAGAGTTTGGGTGGCGGCATATCGTGAAAAGAAGAAATTGGAAACGATTGATGAGAACAACCTGATTGTAGAGGAACCTCAACCGTCAAAAAGAGAATGGATATTGGTAGCACAAAAGGCATGAATGCGAAAGCATCATCGTAAGACAGATTTAGATACCGTAGTTGGAGACACACCCTCTACGACAAGTGAATATGAAGGGACACCATTAAGCACAAGCGAATATGGAGGGACACCATCTAGCACAAGTGAATATGGATGGACACCATCTACTGCAAGTGAATATGGAGGGACACCATTTACCGCAAGTGAATATTGTTGGACACCATCCAACACATCTCAAGTTGAGAGTACATCATCACTTGAAATTGACGAAGAAGGTATGCCATCATTCCCATGTGAACCTCAAGGTATGTCTTCTTCTCCACCCTCGATCGAAGGTATGCAATCTAGCCCACCTCAATTAAATATTGATGAAATTCCTAATGTTGAGATGTATGTACCTAGGAGAACACCACCAAGAATTTTGCATAGAAAACCAAAGTATTTGATTAATATTGATGATGAGATTTTGCAGCACATGGAAGGTAATATTTCAACACGCACTTGTAGAAGATATGCTCATAAGATTTGGGAAAGATTCTTTGAAAGGCTAAATGAGACTACAAGATGTCAACTATTTGTTGAAATGATGCGGGGTGTAAAGTATAGGAACATCATGAAGACTCTTGGGTTGAGAACATCGAATGCATCGAGTGAAGACACTATTGTGAAGAATATAATGGATGCTTATGAGAGTGTGGGTAAGACCTCATGCTCAAAGGATAGTAATGTCACTCGACGTGTGATTACATCGACTTTGGTAAGTTGTCAAACAAAGAGAGCTCGCCTAATTAGAAAGACTAGTGAAAAAACAGGAATTAGTAGAAAAACTTTATCAAGGGCCATTCAAAGGCGGCAAAGAATTGAGGGCAATGATACAAATGAATTATGGGCATTCTCAGGCAGACTGTCACAAAAAGATAAAGAAGTTGTCGAAGCCTTGAGAACACTAATTGAAGAGTATTGGAAGAATAACACAAGGCGATCTCCAAATCAAAGGGATGTGGTAAGAAGGAGAATCGGTAGTCGGAATCGTGAGCCACATCAAAAGCATTTTTTGGATATGACTCAAACCCAAATTTTTTGGAAATTTGAAAATGATTATCCTCAAATTAGTATTTCTCAAAGATATTTTGAACTGCTTAAACCTTTTTATGTCAAGATAAATCACACACGCACTACTTGTTGTTGTAGACTACATATTGAATTTTCTAACCATTACAATGTTTATCGTTCTATATGTTTAGATTTGCATACTAACGATGTTTTGCAGGATTGTGGCATAGAAGCCCCACCAAAATCTTCAAGAGAGTTCTTATCAAAAAATTTATGTCAAATAGAGGATGGCCAGATATTCTATAGGACAACATGCTTGGATGGTTCATGCGAGCGTTGCGGTGGCTTCCAGCGTATGCCAGTATGTCAACATATGGAAAGCACAGATGAGGTGGGACAAAAACTAGTAGAGTTTGGGAAGTATAAAATAGTGGCATATGCTACAAAAGATGGGTCTCAAGCAAAAAGGTGTGATTTGGTTATTGAGAAGATTCCAGTGTACAAATTTATGACCACATTTCGTGACAGTATACTGTCTGAGTATGCAATGCATACCCATAGAGCCCGATGGTTGGACATGCAGTTCAAGCTATGCAAGGACACCTTTCCAGTTGGAAGCATAGTATCCATGGTTGACTTTGCAGAGAACTACACTCTACAACCACAACATGAGGTGTAGTCACAATATTACAACTCTACACAAGTTTTGATATTTGTGCACATTAGCATTCATTCATGCATCTGATAGTACAGATGAGCAAAGGAAGGTAATGAGGGAGTACCACTTTTACATTAATGATGATCGCACACATTCTGCAGAGTTCGTGCAAGGTTGCTTCCAGATGTTCTACAGTGGTTTGGCTCAGAGGGGCATAGAATATGATCAACATATAATATGGTCTGATAACTGTGCAGCACAGTTCAAGAACTCGCGCATGTTCTACTGGTTGTGCAGGATGCATGTCATTACAGGTGTTCAACATATGTGGAACTTTTGTGAGGCTGGACATGGAAAGGGGGAGCATGATGGTGCAGGAGCATGTGTGAAAAGAGCATTAGCACGAGAAGAGTTAAAGTATAAAGACAGTGCAAAGTTGATAGATGCAAAATCAATCGTCAAGTGGTGTAATACTTTGATGGGTCCAGGTAATGAAGGTACATCTTCAGTTCATAGATTTTTTTGGTTGATGGATGATACTAACATTGCACCATATGAAGACTGTTGTACACTAATAGGATCAAGTGAGGTACACTCTTTCCTTAGCTCAAATATAGGTTCATGGAGTATCGATACACGAAAGATGGCATGCTTTTGTTCTTCATGTACAATGCAAGACTGGAATGATTGTGAGTCAGGGGAGTGGGTTGACAAATGGTTCACAAGTTATCTTAGCCCACTTCACACGTATCACCCTCCGACGGCATTGGAACTGACACAGATAAAATCATCGGTCGATTTTGACCATATATCAGATCTAGTTCAACGAGGTGATATATCTACTTTCTTAGTTGTTGAAATTCCATATCGTTAGATCTTACTTTGTATTGTATTCGTAATATTGACAAATTCCAAGAGATTTTTTGCACATATCAATGCAAGGCATGTTTATGCAGTTATTGCAGATGAAGACAATGAAGAGGGCATAGACTATTACTTGTGTCGTTGTGTTGAGACCAAAAAGAAATTGGAGGCCCCACTTATAGATGGAGAAAACATCGAATACCCTACAGGCTCAGTTGTGGTTACTGGAACATGGCTTAGAAGGTACCCACATTCAAGTGTTAAACATTGGCTATTTCAGGACTTTGACATGCATCGTAAGATTCTTCATTACTCGAACCTTGTCATGGCATCCAATGTTCATTTGACCAAATATGGGGGTAGACCTTTGAACAAGACATTATGGAAGGTCCGTGAGTCTGACCATGAGGCAATACTTGACACAATAAAGAGTAGAGCAGACCCGGATGGTTCGTTGGATTAATTTGTAAGTATATGCACATTGGTTCTTATTAATTTATACTTGTATGCACATTAATTTTTTTGATGCCAATGCTATCATCTTCTTTTACAGTGATTGGTGTCCCCTTGCAAAAAATGCTGATATATGAGCCATCGAAGAGAATGTCAACCAGAAAAGCAATGCAACATCCTTATTTTGATGCCTGCATGCAACATCTGTAAGTGCCTTCCATCTATTTTTATTTCATTTCCATTTTGGATGCTCTTTCTTTTTCTCTTTTACTTTGCGTATTTGTAAGTAAACTACTAAGGGTTGATTGATCTTTCATTGCAGAAAATGCTGATTTAAGAGCCATTATCAAAAATCTCAGCGAAAAAAGCAATGCAACATACTTATTTTGATGATTTTGACAAATCTCAATTTTGATTTCAAGCCATTATAAGAGATCATGTGAAGCTTAGCGAGGGAATCTCAAGTTACTCATTTGAAGTTAACCTCATGATGAGCACCTATGATGTAGACATTTAAAAAGAATCTTGAATGTATGAGTGACATTGTAAAAGATCTGAGAGAACGAAGTGCCAGAGGCATTGTAATAAGATTTAATTACATAATGAGATATACTCAAATATTGTAAGGTTGAAGTTCATGTTTGGTGTAGTAGCACCTTGTTTTATAAATACCTTGAGTAGGAAAATTTGCAAACTTTGAATTTTGAAATGTAAACAATGTGAAAAAGGTCATATAAAGGTCATGTAAACAATTTGTACACATTTTTTTGCAACTCGTGTGAGCAAGCAGACTGTTCCAACACGTCATAATAGGTATGTTTACGGTAGGCATGGTCCTCTTTCGCACCGAAACACGTGGAATCGCTCTGAGCTATGTTCCACCGGATCGATCCCTTAAGGGTCCAAAGTGCAAAATAGCTGCAAACTTCAGCATGCTATTAATTGGATATCGTGATGCTTAGAAACTTCTCGTCTGATCCTACAAAAAGGCGTTAGACCCTTCTAGAAAAAACTCTCTCAATTTTGGCTATCTTGGAGTCGTTTTCTCGTGGCGGCAGATTTTCACTTGATGGAAAACGTGTCAAATTCAAGCTGTGCAAAGTTGCAAAGTGGTGCAACTTTCGCTCTGCAACTCGTGTGAGCAAGCAGACTGTTCCAACACGTCCGAATAGGTATTTTTATGGTAGGCATGGTCCTCTTTCGCACTGAAACACATGGAATCGCTCCGAGCTATGTTCCACCGGATCGATCCCTTAAGGGTCCAAAGTACAAAATAGCTGCAAACTTCAGCATGCTATTACTTGGATACCATGATGCTTAGAAACTTCTCGTCTTATCCTACAGAAAGGCGTTGGACCCCTCTAAAAAAACCTCTCTCAATTTTGGCTATCTTGGAGTGGTTTTCTCATGGCGGTGGATTTTCACTTGATGGAAAACGTGTCAAATTCAAGTTGTGCAAAGTTGCAAAGTGGTGCAACTTTCGCTCTGCAACTCGTGTGAGCAAGCAAACTGTTCCAACACGTCCGAATAGGTATTTTTATGGTAGGCATGGTCCTCTTTCGCACCGAAACACGTGGAATCGCCTTGAGCTGTGTTCCACCGAATCGATCCCTTAAGGGTCCAAAGTGCAAAATAGCTGCAAACTTCAGCATGCTATTACTTGGATACCGTGATGCTTAGAAACTTCTCGTCTGATCCTACAAAAAGGCATTGGACCCCTCTAAAAAAACCTCTCTCGATTTTGGCTATCTTGGAGTGGTTTTCTCATGGCGGCGGATTTTCACTTGATGGAAAACGTGTCAAATTCCAGCTGTGCAAAGTTGCAAAGTGGTGCAACTTTCGCTCTGCAACTCGTGTGAGCAAGCAGACTATTCCAACACATCCGAATAGGTATTTTTATGGTAGGCATGGTCCTCTTTCACACCAAAACATGTGGAATCTCTCCGAGCTATGTTCCACCAAATCGATCCCTTAAGGGTCCAAAGTGCAAAATAGCTGCAAACTTCAGCATGCTATTACTTGGATACCGTGATGCTTAGAAAATTCTCGTCTAATCCTATAGGATTGCATTGAGCCTGTCTACAAAAACCTCTCTCGGTTTTGGCTATCTCGGAGTGGTTTTCCAGTGGTGGCGGATTTTCAGTTGATGGAAAAAGCATCAAATGCAAGCAGTGCAAAGTTGCAGAGTGGTGCAACTTTCGTTCTGCAACTTGTGTGACCAAGCGGACTGTTCCAACACGTGCAAATAGGTATGTTTACGCTAGGCATGGTCCTCTTTTGCACTGAAACATGTGGAATCGCTTTGAGCTATGTTCCACCAGATCGATCCCTTAGGTTGGAGGAGTCTTAAGTTGCAAATTTGTAAGTTGTTTAAAGAAACAAATTTGAAATGATATTGAATGGCCCACTTAGCAATCATTGCATCTAAGTGATGCTCACAGAGGTGAGGCACTAGGCCTTCTCGAGAGGTCACCCATTCCAGTATACTCCAGCTCAAGCGCTTAACCATGAAGTTTTTTCCCCAAGAAGGATAGTGGAAAAGGCAGAATCTAGTGTACTTTTGATGAGTGGAAAGGAATTCCTAAGAGACATGAAGGAGGAAGAAGGAGTTGTCTATGCAATCATGTTGAAGCCAAAGGAGAAGGAGTCACCTAGTCGGCTACCTATGACAGCAGAGGTGAAGCAACTATTGGATCAGTTCAAGGATATCATTTGTGAAGGCACACTAGCTACACTACCACCTAAGAGGGCAATCAGTCATCAAATTGACTTTGTACCAAGAGCAACATTTCCTAACAAGGCTGCATACAAAATGACACCGGAGCAGAACAAGGAGATAGCAAGGCAAGTTCAAGAACTTTTGGACCAAGGGTTGATCAGGAAAAGCATAAGCCCATGTGTTGTTCCAGTGGTGTTGGCACCTAAGAAGGGAGATAAGTGGAGAATGTGTACTGATTCTAGGGCCATAAATAGGATAACCATTAGATATAGGTTTCCTATTCCTAAGATAGAAGACTTAATGGACTGTTTAGGGGGGTGCTAGGTACTACTCCAAGATTGATTTGAAAAGTGGCTACTATCAGATTAGGGTGAAAGAGGGAATAAGGACTATGATATAAAGTCCCAAGAGTGTTTTTGATGAGTGAATTGGAAATAGATTTTTTAGGGGCTTGCGGTTTGGGTAAGTCTTGGACACTGTGAGCATTTTGAGCAATGTTGCCTTGGCTATTTGTCCTAAAAGTTGGAAAATGACATTAATGATGCTCTAAGCCTGACCAAAGGGTCCTAGAACATGGGAGAAAGGTATATAAGGTCAGAAAAACCCTAATACCTGGGTTGGAGGATTGTTTTCGCGAATTGAGACTTGGAGAGTACATTTTTGTGATTGGAAGAGAGCAAGTTTTCATTGAATTTCTGTGTTTGAGCCTTCATCCAGTCAAGAATGGATTGAAGGCACTTATCTAATGCTTTGAGTCTTCCATTTGTGTCACTTAATTATCTTGTGTAGCATTAGATTATTCATCTAGACCGACTGGTTATCTTTTTGCAAGTTTTTGGTTTTCTTGGTCTCATTGCCGATTCAGGCCAGTTTTGTGAATAATGAGTCCCACTTGACTTCCCGTGGATTTCCTCTCATGGCCACTTGGAATCAAGTTGGGGACTATGTAAATAGTGTACATATAGGTTTTGGGGTCTTGTTTTGTAGGGAGGTGATGAAATCATCAAGCACTAGGCGAGTGCAAGTGCATTCTGGCTAGTAGCTTGGAGAGGACAGCAGCAAGGAGAGTTCCTAAATGGATTGGTTTGTGCCAATAAAGAGTATCGGAGTGTAGGCACATGTATCTCAGTCATGTGTGTGCCAGGAGGAGAGCTGAGGAGGTTGTTGAAGCCCTCAAAGAAGGAAAAAGAGCCAAAAACCATAGGAACCCTTGAAAATAGGAGGTTTGAGGACAATCATATGTACGAAAACTTGTAGGACCTAAGGCTTGGTAAATATTGGAGCCTTGATGATCAAAAGAAAGAATTTACAAAAACATTTGGGGGTTGTTAAGACTGATTGTGAGAAAAGTCAAGAAAACGAGTTCTAGGAGGCCAAATTGGGGCAGAAGGCTACAAGGCCTAAAATTGAGTTTTTCAAGAAAGTGATGGGTAAAAGGTGAAAGAATCCAATAAGATGGATCGGTGAGGAGATAAATCAACAAAGGGACAACTAGGATACTGGTGCGGGGACACCTCGACTCTTGAAATTTATGACAAGCTTCATAATTCTGTAATGTTTTAGTCATTTAGAATTTCGTGGGACCATGTTAAGAAATGGTTAAGTGTTTAAAATTGCAATGATATATTCATCAAAAGGATTAAATGATAGTTGTAACCGAATGGGAATATCGGGTAGATGAACAATTTGTCTAACTACCCTAGAATCTCTATAAAGAGACAACATGTAACCGAATACGGGGAGATAGAGGAAATAGAGAGTGCAACTACGGGAAAACAAAAAAGAGAGTAAACAAGAGGGAGAAGAAATCGGGCTCTCTGGCCTTCGGCCAAAGAGCCATTTAAAGCATGTATGTTTTTGAAGTGTTAATATCTAGAATTCATTAAAGAGGAGTTTCCATTTCTTGTCATGTCGTTCTCTCTATCTTTCCTGGTTTATTGTTTTGCAAATTGTGAATGCAGATTAGTTTTGAAGGGTTCACTATTGTTTTGAATGTCATGGATGTCTTGTTTTCGGGTTTCTTTATGACAGTCCTGAATGGAATGGGAAAAACGGTTTCAGTTGACAGGGAATATACGTAATATAACCGAGTGTGAAATTCTTGTATGGTTTTAAATGTATAACAATTTTCAAAGAAACCATTACATCGCTCGACCATTGTGTTTGAGCAATGTGTGACTCGGGCTTTGAACAGCGGAAAGGTGGCGGATAGAATTAGAGGCTTAAGAACATGTCTTGATTAGTAGTGATCAGTAGTGATCAGTAGGTTAAGGAGTGAGAAGGGTGGATGAGCCACTGTCTTGTGTTGTTTCCTCTGCATCAAAATGGTATCAGAGGCAGAAGGTTCTGAGCGTGTAGAAGGCAATCTACACCAGGAAGTAGCGTGGGTTCTTGGTTGCAAGTTGATCCATCCAAGTTGTAGGAAGGATGCAGTTGTTCTTGCGTGTGTGAAGATCTCAAGTTGGGGTCTTCGTATTGTCTACACCAAGATGAAGCTAGGTAGAAGGTGCAATGAGAGCAACCACTAAGAGAAGGGTGGGAAGCATCTTCCAGAATCTTGTGTGAGTAAGATGGCAGTATTCAGGATTCAATGGCAGTATTTAGATATATAAATATTGTGATATTGCTATCAGGATTCAATCGTGTAGTTTTACAAGTCAAACTCATTGACCCATGATTCATCAATAGTGGTTCACAAGAACTCATCTCTCATGATAATGAATGGTTCATAAGGAGGAAGATAAATCTTCATACATTTCTTCTATCACAAATGAGATAAGTGCTTGGTTTCATGAAGGTCATGAGACAACCATTAATGGGGAGTGGATACATGAAGAACTAATGGAGAATGATAATGGCTTCAGACCTGCTATAAAGGAAAAAAAAATTTGTTTCAATGATGCAAGAGGTTTTTGGTTTCACTACCAAAATGAGCCTACAAAGAATGCATGTGAAACTCCTTTTGACCTTGAGGGTGTACTTACTCCATCTCAAGGATCATGCATTGAGGATGACATAGATCAATGCTATGGCTAACCAATTAATAATTATACACGTGAATAAGTCAAACATGTACATGTCAATAAGGGAACTACAAGTACTCATAAACACGTAAGCCTCAAAAAGTATACAAACGAATACATAGTATACACAAATTAAAACAAAGTATATGCACGAATACAAGGTATATGCATGAAAACATGTAAGCCACAAAGTATACACTCGAATGCACGTAAGTCACAAAGTATACACGTAAGTTGTAAAGTATACACTTGAATATACGTAACTCATATCTATTGAACCATCAATTTAGAATGCAAATATGGACAAGCATCGAAAAAAGATATTTGTATTAACCAAATAGCCATCTAGGCATAAATAAATATATTTCGATATAAGTATGAAATATATGTACAAAATAGCCATATAGGCTTACAAGAATGCCATCTAGGCATACAATGTCAAATATGTCCAATAAAAAATATGTACAAAACTGCCATGCAGGCATACAATAAAAGACTATGGAATCAAAAGCCATTGCTCTCCATGCCCAAGAAATAAAATCTTTCCCTTTCCTTTTCGCTCGGATGGTGATAGGTCTGTCACTCATTTTTGCTGCACTCGTGGAGTGCTCCTGCTACTCCTCCTAGGGTTTAGTTCATGGTGAAGTTTTAACTGTTACAATAAGAAGTAAAGACATGAATATATAGAAATTACATTATAAAAAATGATATATTTGACAAAATAATCACTTACATCCATCTCACGATCTCTCTCCACGAGGGAAATATCCTCACGCCCATGCTCAGGCGTGCTCAAGCCCTGTATAAACCATACAAATAGACAAAAACTACGTGAATCAATAATGGTTTGATTTCTGACTAACTAACATCTATAACAACAAATGTAAATTAAAATTTACTAATTTGCCTCATACCTCTTCTGTCAGAGCCATCGAGGATTGTATAGCAGATGTCACACCAATATCCATTGCCCTCGTCACATTCGGAGGTGTATCGTCTCGCAACAACTGAAAATAAAACAACAAATTATTCAACATAATCAACGATGTGCATGTATAAACTACACAAATCTATTAAGTACTTGATTCATTAGTTAAACTCTTTATTCTATTACTTGCGTGAAGGTTTGAGTAAATCCACCACCACTGGGAAGTGTTCCATCAAAACCTCCAATATTAGTCTGTTCAACATCCAAAATTGCATATTAAATTACCATTCGTAAAACAATTCCATTAATATGCAATAAACTTATAATTGTTTACTAGTTACATACCCTAGCGATAGGTGTACTGCAAAAATAGGTTGGTGGGGGGCCGGTGTATCCAGTCTCAACACTATGACCCTGCAATTTTATTAAAATCATAAAACATTTTTAGTTAATCTTGCATTTCAAAATCAAAATTTAATAAATTAAATTCAATGAACACATGTAATAACTTTTACCTGACTATCAATGTCATATGCCTCATGCAAAATGTCAGCTGCCCTCTCCATCTCCATAGCTGCAGACGGATCCTGCGTACCAGTCTCCTGAGGGTAGGTGGGGTCATGTGAACAAGTAGCTCCGCAAGATTGACACACGTGTGTTCGAAGACCACCACTAGAAGACTCCCCTGAATGGCATTGTAGAATAGGGCTAGTATGATGGATGACACTCTGGGTCAAAGTGCCAATTGCCTGCAATGTCTCTACGTCAGCACTTTCCTTTACGACGGAAGGCATAACAATGTGCTCATGAGGCGGCCTAGCGAGAGCTCGTCTACCTTGCCGCTTAGGATCCGGCTGTGCACCAAATCTATCCTGAGCTAACCCCCCACCTCTCCCCTGGAAATCCCTCATATCAAAATAATTTGGGATTTTGTTCAATATGAGCTCACTGTATAGTTTCCTAAGGAAATATTGCGGGACCTCGCAATTGTTGCACAGTGGGTAATCGAAGACCATGTACCACCTATCATAAAATCGCTCCTTCATTTGTTGGTGGTGGCACCAATGGATAGGAAACCTCTTTGCATTGAGGGTAAGATTTTGATTTGTGCGTGGGTCGGTGAATAATGAGCACAAATCACCTTTTGTTATTTTTAAATCTTTCGCATCCTTGTATGATAGTTTATTTGTATAATACTCCCTAGTCGCCTGCCTCCTATCTTCCCATCCAGTTATTTGTTTGCTAATTGAATCTGCGTTTGTTAACATATCTTTCAAGGAATTTGCTAGGGTCATTCTTTCTATGGTTGAACCATTTGGATCACTCAACCTATTGATCAAATCCTCAATTTGTTTTTTGTTATTTTCAATTTCACTCATTAAATTTTGTTGAGTGCCAGGAGGGGGTTGAGTGATTGGTGGAGGAGGTTGATTTTGTGGTTGATTTTGATCTTGAGGATTTGGTTGGTCCTCCTGTTGAGGATTTTGAGGGTTTGCAGGTTGATTTGCATCTCCTAAAATTTCAAACAAATAGATATCAAATTCAACCTAAAACTAACAAATTCAAAATAAAAAGCATAGAATCCTTACCTCTTACAGCTCCTCGTCGTCGTGGCGCCATCGTTGCAAAGAAATTTGGATGCTTGGTGAAGAAATTCCTCTCCCCGAACGCGAGCGCGCTATTTTAATGTTTTTGGTCGCGGGTGCACAAAAAAAACAGTCGAAATGCAAATGAGAGATTTGCATTTCTTTTTTTACTTTTAACAGTCGATAATGCGAGCGTGTTATAATGCGCTCGTGTTATCGCTTTGCAGTTTTTATCTGCCGGACCTTACCTAGGTTTAACGGACAACATAACGCGTGCGCGTTATAACGCGCACACGTTATGTCCAAAAACTTTTTTTTTTAAAGGGTGTCCACGGAATGGCTACCCATTTCCATGCACCCGCCCTTTAATAAAACTAAGAAACACATACATAATAAAACCAAAACATATTAAAATTATATTCGTTGGATAGCTCGTTCCGAAGACTACCATCTTCCAGTTGGGTTTGTGAAGTCTCATCCATTTTTATCCTCAACCCGCGTTTCGAAAGGCAAAAATCTAGAAGTTTTTTATGAGAGAGGGTGGGAAGGTGGGAAAAGGGGTGTTCGAGCGAACTGAAAGAGTTCGGTCGAACTAGGGTTTGAGCGAACCCCCTTCCATAATGGAAAACGCATGTTTCCACATTCAAAGGGGTTCGATCGAACCCTGGTTTGAACGAACCCCTTTTGGGTTCGCTCGAACCTTGAGTTCGTTCGAACCCCTCAAAACGATTTTCTTTTTAGTGGGGGCATTTTTTGGAAGTTTTCCTTCCTCATTCGAATTGTAAACCACTTTTGTGGGTTCACCCTTGTTCATTTTAAATCCTCAAAGCAATGATTTTGATTCATTTTAAAGCACCAAAACGAGATGTGAAAGTTGTCTTGTTCAATTGTTAGCCCCAAACGAAATCTAGTGAGTTTCTAAGTTCAATTTTAACCAAGTTGAAGAGATCAAATCAATGGTTAATTTTAAACCCAAAATTTGAAGTGAGTTGGTTCAAAACAGAAAATTAAAGCATGAAATGGAAGCCCTAACCATTTAAAAACACTTTCTCAACTTTAAGTTTTAATGCCCGATTTTCTCCAACTCCAATTCGCTTGTTTTCGCTCGATTTCAACACTCACTACGATGTCAACCTATCCTACAAACATTACAAAGTAAAATCTTAGAGATGAGATTTATTTTGAAGAATTAATGATAATATTTAACATTAAAATTTAAAACACAATTCCTAAATATAGATTTTAGCATTTCTCAAATACAATTTGGATTCAAATCACGTGAAAGATGTAGCATTACAAATCAAAACACAATTCACTCTTTGAGTATAGCATCCTTAAAAAATCAAATCAAGACCAATACCCATGTGGATACATGAAACTAAATGAAGATTTTGCAGCAAATTTGATTTGGGGATTCCAATTAATAGAGAATCACAATCAATACCAGAAATTTTGAACTTGGCTCTGGAAAAAAATAATTCAACCCCTACCATTTGATGTTGGCAATATACTCAAAACTCCTCAAAAAGAAAGATCACAGTTTCCTTCTTTTATTGACAGTAAAAAGAATGCATTTATCAAGCATTTTACTCTCTTATATTCCAACAAAAATTACAGAGGCTTTTTTTGAATTGCTGTCACGTTTTTCCCTTAGTTGGTGACAAAAAAACACTTAAAACATCATAAAAATTGAAGTTTGAGCATGACAAATGTCTTAGACAACATTTTGGATGTGAGAGCAACAATTATTTTGAACTCTACAGCATTAAAAATACACCCAATCTCCAAAAACGTGGCTGCATTTTGTATATTCCAACAACCATTATGTTGTCACGTTTTTTTTTAGATGGTGAAAAAGAATACTTAAAACATCATAAAAATTGAAGTTTGGGCATGACAAATGCCTTAGGCAACATTTTGGATGTGAGAACAACAATTATTTTGAACTCTACAGCATTAAAAATACACCCAATCTTCAAAAAACGTGTTTGCATTCTGTAACTTTTACCTTCTTTGGCCAACTTCTAGACTCCAAATGTTGCATAAAATGAGTTGTATAATATCAACTTAATAAGTGTTTTAAATGTGTTATATTTGAAGGCAGAATTATTTTAGAATGAACTAAAATACAGCAAAAGAACAGAGATCTAGAATTATTTTAGAATAAACTAAAATACAGTAGAAAAACAGAGATCCGCCCTCCTTCTAGCACCACATGTGAGCTCATAATTTGCACATAAAACTTTGACAAACATTATCTTATATGCCAAATCAAATTTAACAAACTACATGCTCCTATGAAATATTTAAACATGGTTAATGATGCTAACAAAATAGCAATTAAAAGAACCTAAATGGAAGCATTATCAAAACACATTCATACATATTCCATATTGGATTGGTGTTGCTATTTGTGTAGAAAGCAGCCCTTTCCCAACCCTTGACAAGTTAATGATGATAAAAATGCCTTAAGATGCAAATGACAATTGAGTGAATAAAATTAGCTCTCGATGTGAAGAGAGTAACTTTGCTCAAATTATGAATAATTAATATGAAAGATAGTATCTCCATTTATAGAAGAGTTTGATGAGAAAAGAAGCAAAGTTGAGGAATGTGGGACTAATCCTCAACCAATAGGAAGGAGTCACTTGTCACCATGTGAATGGGTCAAGATTGTGCAAGTTTTGGTCAATGTGTCAATAAATGATATTAGGTAGTCTTTTCAAATTTGAAATTTGACTAATTGGAGGGAGAAGAAGGGGTCTTAAATGCCAAGTGGGGGACATGTAAGAGGGGAGTTAATGTCATGTTGGAAGGGACAAGTCATTTGAAAGAGAAATTCAAATTAGAGGAATATTCCCTAAAGATGCCATGTTGAGAGAAATTAGAAGATTTAATAAATCAATTAAATGATTTATTTGTATAAGTGGAAAAAGCTAGAGGATGTGACTTGTATTAAGTTTAATATAAATCATGATTTAGTTAACTTAAGAGAGGATTAAATGATTTGACCTATTTGATTTATACTTTTGGATTAAAATAAATCAAAATGAGAGGAAATAATGGATATTGGCCATTTAATTAAATACATTTGATTTAATTAAATGAAGAAATTTTAGGAGATAATCAAATAAAAATGATTTATTTAATTAAGGAGAATATGATTAAATATGATGTTAATTTTGCATGTCTACATACAGTTAATCAGGCAATTGATTGTCAGCCTGTAGTTGATTTTAAAATGAGGATACTTCATCTTTAAATATAATTTTATGTTCAGCTCTTTTCTCATATATATATAGAAGTTGTATATAAAACGATTACAAAAACATTATGTGTGGAAGCAAGTTATAATGTACAAAAAGGATAGATATTGAAATCTGGTTTAAAATGATATATCCTTGTATCTATTTGTTTATTCCTAAAATTGGATAACTATACATTTGTTTATTTTCTTCTTGAGATGAATATACTTCTAGTTGGATGTAACTCTTTCAATACATGCAAATCCGTTATCTTTACGCCATTTAATTTGGAATTGGTTTATTGGAAAGGCATTTGAGTTTAGTTATTGATACATATATTGGAATGAAAGAATATTGGCTAAATCAAATTGATGTGAAATGTAAATTTGATGTAGAAAATTCTTATTTGTGAATGAACTTCTTATGAAATCAAATGGAAAACTTGAGAACACATGATGGTTTTCCTGAATGAATGCTTGAATAAGTAAATGAATGAATTGTGCAAATTGTATGAACTATGCAATAATTATTTTATTTTTATGAGAAACTTTTGGGACATGATGTTGAATGTGGACACATAGAGACGGTAGTTTATCCTTTTCATAAACTACCTTTTTATATTTATTTATGTTTGGCTAAGCAATATACCATTGAAATAGATGGATTAAAAGCCTAGAATTTTTATTTTATATATGTCTCTGCCACATCCTGCTTGCAAGAAATATGTTTTCTAGTATAAGAATGCATATAGGAAAATAGGCATGCATCGAGAGTTCTCTCTTGTTTTATTGTTTCAAGTTGTTAGGCTCCTCATGCAAGGTCGAATATTTATTCGAGTTAGGAAGAAACCCGAGAAAATCATGTACTTCATGGTTGGGCGGAAAAGCTGCCTTAATCGCACTCTTGGCCTCGGCGTAAGAAAACCAGTAATGTCAAGGCGAATGAGGATCAAAGGTTCTATATGCTATGGATATACTTCATATATCATTTTTGTATGGCTTGTGTAGCCAATTTGTAAATTGTAACTCTATTTCATGAATGTAATTACTGATGTAAACTTGATGATGTACCATTGAAACAGATGATTTGTAACACCCTTTGGTGTATGTAATTTGTAATACATTTAATAAATTTTCTTTGAACACTTATGGATATTAATTTTACACATGTTATCTCTTTTACCTTACTTGTGATGTTCAATGATAATGGAAATACTTTATTTGGAATGCGTTGATTTTCAAGTTTTACAATTGTTTGCCATGTACTTTTGTTTGCCTTGTATCCCTATTTGTTATGCATTTTGGTGTTATTATATAGCATGTATGAATAGTATTTTATGTGAGTTATCTACAAGGTTTGAGTTAAGGTGTTGAAGTATGGAATGCATGTTGTCCCACCTTGAGCTTAATGGGATAATTAAGATATATGACAATGAAAATGGATATTCACATAATATGTGATGTGTATAGTGTTCCTTTGATAGGTGTTGTATAATATTTTGGATCTATAGAACTATGTATCTTAGTTTGATTTTGTTGTCTCACCAAAAGTGTTTTTGATGAGTGTTGTAGATTCCACTTTTGTGTTGTTAGGTGAAGTATTAAGATGTGTTTGATAGTGTTGTGAACATTGATTAATTTGGTTTATGCTTATGATTATTAAATATGTAACTTGGAATATGAATATGAATAAATCTAGAAAAGATTGCCATTATAATATGATACATGTTGCTTCATGGACTGCAAGTTGTTTGTTTAACCACTTCAAACCAAACTAATGGTTATGGAGGATATGATTCTTTTGTAATGTGGATTCATCTCACCTTCCCCATAAATATTTGGAGCATTTGATGGTGTCGGAGTCACTTGGACATTGCTATAGTGGATATTTAGACTCTTGACTTCAAACCACTATTGCATTTGGTCATTGTTGTGCATGATTATTATTTGGATGTATTATTGATTTAGTTGTACTACGAGCTTGTTGTATTTATCAAAAATAGTCTATAGATAGAATTATTGTATTTGACTTGCAATGGAAGTTCATTGGGAAATAGTTTGGGAGATGATATTTATATTTGGATTGTACTTGCTATTAATTCATGAGAGTTACTTAATCTTAATCATATAAGAGAAACTTTGAGGTCGCAATTTGGGGTTGTTTCAAGATAAGAGTTATAAATTGTGCAAATGTGTGCTAAGTAGGGCTATGGAGGGAAAGGAATGGATAGGAGTCGACTAAAAATCAAACTCAATTTTTGAAATTTCATGGGTCAAGTTTGCAATTGTGAGGTATGTATATTAAGTTAGACATGAAGGGAAAGTAATGGGTGGGAGTTCAAAATTTTAATTCTAATTTTGAAAATTTAGGGGTCAATTCCATGGCTGTGGAATCAATCCCACATTTGTAAAAATGACCTTAGTGCATGGATAAATGCAATGAATGTGCAATATAGGTGAGTATTAGAATGTGTGCATATATGGATAAAGTAGAGGATAAACGTGTGGGAATGAGTCTATGTGGATAAGTAAATAAACTAAGGGAGGGGCTCCACTTTGCACAAGATTATGCCATTTGTCAATATGCAAATGTATTAAGGAATCATCTCAAAATGGGAGAGAAAAACTAAATGGGAATTGGTGTGGATATATAAATTTCACAATTCCAAACATTATCTGCTTACAAAGAATTTAACATATTGTCATATACAACAATTAGAATGGGCTCCACATGTCAAATTGGTGAATACCAAATGCAAAATCCCTACCTATGAAGGCATACAGGTGTAAGCTAAGGTATCTGTTGCCAAGAACCTCTAAAACTTTTTAAAGATAGCTTGTATCTAAGGTTGTTCACACCAATTCCTCTTGCCTCTTTTAAATTGGAATAATTGTATTCTTTTGCTTTGGAATTTAAGTTAAATCTTTTCATCTTATGTTTATTTACACAAAGGTATAAAACTATGTTTGTCATGGTCCTCTTAGAGTACCAAAATAAACAAAGGTAAAAACCTATCAAAATGTTGTCTCTAGGTTTTAGACTTCAAGCTCAAGCCTCAACAACATTCAAATTCATGATTGGATAGCTTTTCTATTTGATATACATTCTATAGTTTCTAGATTTCCACCTTAGGTATCAACAACATTCAAATTCATAATTGGATAAAATTTGAAGTCATGTCATCATACAAATCATTATTTCAGTCTACAGAAATTTGGTGTAACGGCAAATCACTGAGTTGTAAACCACTAGTTGGCCGTTCCGATCTTAGTCCCACCCAGCTTAATACAATACCAAAAAGACGAAATCATTAATCCAATTTGAACACTAGAAAGAAGATCCAAAAACACTCAATAAGAAGATAAATCTCCTTTGGAGAGATAAATTTTCTCTTGTAAGATAATGGATATTGGATGATGATCAAATGAATAAATGAAAACCCTACTAAGATTTGAATAGACTTTTCCTTCCCTATAGGAGATTGAATATTTAATATTTGTACTCTTAGCTTTTAGTTTATTGTTTGTTTTAGGATTGAAGCTCTTTTTTAACCCCCAACTGTTATTGTTATAGGCTAATACACTTAGGTCACATTGGCCTACTTTGTCATACATGGGTATTCATATAATTTCCTTCGTGTCTAAAAATGGGATAACTTCATGTCAGAGTCACTTCTCAAGCACCTTAGTCAACCCTGGCTAAAACCAAATTCTAAAATAAAATCTATTAACGCATGAAATTGAGATTAGAAAATATTAGTGGGAAATTCTTGTTTTTTTCTTTGTTGGAGCCTAAGTGTTTGAAAAGGTTACGGAAACAGAGTAGAATAATTCTTGCCAGAAAGTGTGATGTTTCAATCTGACTGATTTTAGCACATTGGTAGGTCATATGGAAAGCCCATCCAAGCCTGGCTTGAACTTCCATAACAACATATTTTTTATGAGCAAATATAATACATTAAAAGTGTTCTATCCACAATCAATTTACAAATACTCGTAAAAATATAACACGTGCAAGGAGCTACTATAAATTTAAACCACCACGATTTTTGTTTTGTAGACGTTGCTTTTCCTCCTCAACTTGAGCTAGCAATACTTCAAGCTCTGCCTCTGGTAGTTCCTCTAGTCGCTTCTGCATGAACAAAATTTCATGGCAACATTTACTTTTTTAGTGCAACCCCCCAAAATGAAATGGAATGCTTTCTAGATTGTGGTACAAATTTTGGGAAGCACCAGCCAAATTAATTTGTAACCCAATAAAATTTGAACAATTCAACTAACATACTGCAAACCGAATAATAAGCAAAATAATGGTGCACAAATTATGAAACAATATTCATGGGGAATAATCCAAAGAAATATGATAAACATCAATTCAGTTTAGCAATTATAATCAAGATACAAAAAGTGACAGAAGACTAGACTGAAAATTAACACTTTATTAGTGAACAACCCCATCAAGCTGGATTAGCCTGTGCCTCTTCACATTTGCATGAAGATTAAAAGTTCTTTAAATTTGTGAATCCTTTTGTCTCTACATCTGCTTCCAGTTGTTAGCAAACTTATATTTCTTAGCAAACCAGTGCACTAAACACTTCTCTAGAAAGTTATCAGGCATCAACTATTAAAATTTCTATTTGTCTGGACTCTGTTGGTTTATAAATGACACAAAAAACTTCAGGAATACAAATTATAAGCTTATTCCCTAACGAACAAGTGCTTATCTTTGTCAGTTGTTGGCTTAAAATCCACCATTAAGGTTGTAATGGGCTTACCGTACAACATATGCCTTGTTCAAATGATAACGGATTTCATTTTTCACTTGAGCACTTGGTATCAAAGAGTATTCAGCAGGAACAATCACAAGTTCCCCGAACCACAAGCACATGAAACAAATCTTAAATGGGACCCCAACCACCTAATAGAAGGTGAATTATGAATGTTTCCACTTTTGCCAGGTCATGCCAGTGCTAGACAAGATCAAGATGGCAATTTTAAAGGAAAAGAGCAGAGAAAGAAAAATAGAAAAAAAAACAGAAAAAGAAAATCCAGAGGTGGAAGACTTCAATTGGAATGTAAATCAACTCTAAAGATACTCTGCTTACAGAATAACCAGATGATGCAGGTATTGGTTTCAGCTTCTCAAAAAACCTTAGCATTTCATTAGAAGTGGTCCAAAAAGCAGTAGCACTTTAGTATTTCTGGGTAAAACTATAATATTAATTTTTCTGTTGAAGATACCTTCAAGATTGAAATAAAGATGGTCATGAGATAAAAGTTCTTGTGAACCATTACTCATGAAATATGGGTCAGTGAAAATTGACTTGAAACTACACAGTTGAATCCTGCTACATCATCACATAATTTGATACACTTGGAAAATCAAAATGCCACATATATAAAAATTTAAAGGTGCAGTATTGACTTCCAACAAAATAAAGATGCAAAGAAGATAGGAAATCAGCTAAGCATTGACTACTAGATATAATCTCTACCATGATTAAGACATACTACAGTGAGAAACATAGAGGCAACACGGACAGCATTCACTATTTATCAGAGTATAGAAAGACTTTAAGCAAAATGATTAAGAAGTTAAACTGCATAACATATGAGGGAACAACAAAGCAAATTGCAGTAGCTTAAACAAAAATCTCACCAAATTATTAAGGTTAATATCAAAGAATTGAGGAGTTAAGCATTCAACTAAAAGCTGTTAAGTATAATGAACAACTCATTCTAAAATTTTGTAGTGCCCCACCGTGTGAACTCAATTTATTGTTGAATATTGCATTCATTGGTTATTCCTAGGCTTGATAAGGTTCACTCGATGCCCTAGCCTTGTAGGTGATTATGAATTACTGCCATTGTTATTATTGATATTATGCAATATTACTCATGATGTATGACTTTTTCCGGTACATTATGATTTCTGAGTTGTATTAAGCATTGATTGCCTGTAGAAAAACAGTCAATATGGTCATATCATAGCCAAACCTAATTTTGTGGACTTCAATATGATGGTGCACATTTGTTTTTGGCAAGGTAATTTCAAATGTGAGCAGGTATATTATTACGGTATCAATTTCAGAAATGAAATTATATCTTCAGAATCGATCAAATGATATGCAAGTATTATCACTTTATATGGAAAAGATCACACGTATCTATGATGAAACACATATTGGGTATTTAGAAATTTGAGAGGCATGCAATTCGTAATGAACTGTGAAAAAATTGGCAGATCAGTATACAGTTTGAGGAAACAAGCAATATGATACCTATTTTTTTAAAACCCATGATGCCACCTGTTATCTTGAGAAAAGAGAGCTCTGTTTCAACATTCATGTGCTTCCTCAAAACACTTACAGCAATGCAAATAAGTTACTGGTGGTTTGTCATTCAGATGCACTATTTTTTGTCTTTAGTAATAGTTTAAGTTTTTATTACTCGAAAAATTTATGTACTAGTGACATTTTTTGACTGTCCTAATTTGTATGCAAGCACTATGCTGGCATCGTCTTTCTCTACATTTCATTATTTGTTTCTTTCAGTATAAGTACGGTGAATGCAACCCAAATGAAAAACCCAAAAGCAAGTCTTAATCTTTTATGATGTGTATATTTATTTTTGGATACAATTAGAGAGGTTCTATTGGGGACCCTGCCCAGATCATATCAAAAGAAGGATAATACAAAAGCTCACAAAGGGTAGAAACCAAAAAATACATAGATCAGCAAAGAAACAAACTGAAAATACCATCACTTCAAACCTTCACAAAGTGACAAAAGTCCCATCATAAGCGTATAAACAAAAGGCTGACACCACTGAAAGACACCCAGCCCTACCACAAAACACAAGCTGCTAAAAAACTAATAATTGTGTGCCAAGCTGTATACCAAGTGACCACAACATCTAGGCAGAAAAAGCAACATAGCAAAAACACATCTAAAAGACCACCATCATTGAAGAGTGCCAAGACAAGATGTTCAAGCAGGTTTGTCATCAAAAATTATCCTACCCAGCAAGGATGACCAAGGAAGGATCCTGAGAGACTCTCACATTTGCAAGATCATCCACAGCTTTATTTCCCTCGCAATAGCAGTGCTGGAAAGATATAAGAAAACATTGGTGACATAAATCTATTGCTTCATCCAATAGCCTCTAATTCTGACAAGAATGTTTCTTTAAACCTGAGATAACTGCTTTCGAGTCTCCAACTATAAGATGATTTTACTCTTTTTCCTTAGCCAAATTCAAACCTGCCACCATCACCATCCATTATGCTTCATTATTTGTCTTCTGAACAAAATGCAAGGATCTTGCATGAACATCCCCTAAAGAACCTCTCAAGACAATATCACCTCCAGCCAACCCTTGATTGCCTTTTGAAGCACCATCAAAATTAAGCTTTATATTGTCTACATAGAATAGATTCTAAACAATATTCTCTCTATCTTTTCTAGTCTTGATTACCCATGAAAAGGCTTTTATGAAGTGTATATTATGTACATATTTGTGAATATTAAGTTAAATTTTCTTTTTCTTGTTTTTCACCCTGAATCAAAAAGCATCTCACTGCTCCAGATGTCCTAGAGACAAATATCTAGGATAACACCACTTGCCATCCATCCTAAACATATAAATCTTCGATCAAACCCAATCAACAATTTGCTGACATCGATAGCTTCCTACATCCAACATTATTTATCTTTGGCTACATTGCCACTTCCTACACCAACATTGCAGGATTGTTTCATCCACCTAGTCCAAATCCAAGTGTTACTGAAGTCTTGCATTCATCTGTAATCAGCACAGATATTCCATTGCACAATTTATTGACATGGATATATAAATTATCATTTGTTATGTGCCGCCCCAAAGTTCTATGCTATTATAGACACACCATAATGCTGCAAATACAATGTTACTACAGTTCCATGTATCCATTCTGTAATTATGTACATGTCCACATAGATTGCTTTTATTCATTGCAATCATATTTCATAGCCTTTCTGTGTTAAAATTAACATGGAATTCTTCATCATCCACAGGACTAATGGTGCAACAAAGAGTAAGCTGATTCTTAAATAATGTGAGGTTGAATTCAATTATTATTTGCTCTTGTGTACATCCACCATACTTGTAATTAGCTAAACATATCAATAAAATGCTTTCTTAAGTGCTTGAGTTAATTAATTCGTTGCGTGGAATAAAAGTAAGCATGAAAATGAACCAAAGCACACATGAAAGAAAGATAGACATGGGGATTAAGCCTAAAGAAAAATACAGTAGGAAAATTCAAGAAGAGTGAAGCTATGCTTTCGCATCTCTACCACCCTCTTGCAAACTTACAATCTTGCTACCTTCTTGAGGCCTTCACAGCATATCAACAGTATCCTAACACTTGCAAATGCTCAGCAACTTCTAGTGGATTATTGGCTTCTTCAATATGATTGACTATGCTCTTAGCCACTCTCAATTGTGCAATCATCTTCTACCTTACAAATACTCTTGGCTTTGGTTGGAATAACAATCCTTTCCGATTCACCAGGATCCTTTACTTGACCCCCATGGGGCATACGTACATAAAGGAGTGAGCAAATGAGTTGTACAAAGGATTTGAAAAGTCTCATTTTCAAAGAGACAAAAGAACCAATTCAACTTCCCTTTGGACACAAAGTTCCAATACTTTGTCCCATATGGCAGTTTTTACCACAGCAGAACTCCTTTAAGTGACCCTATTGTATGATGATGTTTTAGTCTCTGGTTGATGTTAAATTCTTTAGGGGTCACTTTGATGGTGTCCTAGTGGCACAGCAATTAGGACAAATCAAACCCTAATTTTAGTGGTTAATTCTGCCTGCTTGGTGCTGGAAAATCTGACTATTTATAGTTTTTGTAACTGCTGTTTTAGGAGTATTTTTCGTTCAAAGTTTAGACACTTTTATTAATTTATTTGAGATGTTTTTCTAAGATTATTCTTAGATGCTTCTTTCTTCTTTCTTTTTTTCTTTTTTCTTTTTTCTTTTTTCTGTACTTTATTCTAGGCAGACAACGATCATATATTCTCAAGAGTTTTCTGTTGGATAAAGTCATCTAAAAGTAAGTCATTTTTTTTTTGCCCAAGTTGGAGCCTATTTATGACCCTAGACACTTAGAAGTTTGTAGCATAACTGCAAAACCAAAACTCAAAATAATTAAATAATCAGAAAGTTTTATTCTGATTTTAGTTTTTTTTTTTTTAATTCTTTTTTTTCTTGTATTTTCAGAACTCTGTGTAGGTTATAGCACTCAAAATTGCAAGTTTGATGTCCAACCCTAGAATGCATAATCTGCATATACTAAGTTCTAAATTATAACATGGTATCAAAGCGGAGAATCTGAAATCTACCAAGGTTTCTGTGTATGGAAACAGTTGTTGCTTGTGAGAGCAAGTTGTCGGATGGTTTTTTTGGGCATGATGCCCAGTTTTTAGTGACTGAAGTTGATCCTTGCCTGTTAGAGGCACAAAGATCTGTGATTGGTTGTTGGGTGCAAAGCCCAAGATCTTCCAGCCATTGGCAAGTTGATTTTAACCTAAGATAGGTGGCTGATTTATTTCAGTAGGTATGATGCCAATGAGTCTTTAGTAATTAAAGAAATCCAGACCTATGAGAGTGGGTGGGATTCCCTAATTGCTCTAGTAATTGGAGTGTTGATCTACACCTCTGATAGGTGGCTGATTTGTACAACTTCAGTATGTTCCTCTAAATGCAGACATGACTACTCTTGGTCTCAAAGAGTGTGACCACCTAGAGGGAGCTTCAAGTTTTAATCCTTGGAAGTGTAAGTTGTAAGTAGATCTTTAGGCCTTTGTGGAAACCATGCTGACACCTCTAACTAATCCCATTCAGTTGACTAATCATAATACGAAGATGGCCAAAGCAAAGTGGATTATCTTGGATTCTATGAGGATCATTTGATTCTTCACATTGTTGAAAAAAAATTTAGCAAAGAAGATGTTTGATGTCTTGATCACTGTTTATCAAAGTGTGAACATCTCTTAAAATATGGTGCTCATGAACAAAAGGGGTTTTCTACATATCCAGTTTCCTTTCACATACCTTTAGGTGATGTTATTGAGCTAGATTATGTCTTGTGTGTTATTGGTTTGTTTAAAAGTCTTCTTTCAGTTTCTTGCATGATAGATCTATACTTCTATAGTGTATCAGTGAGTTTGATGGTCAATAAGTGATTATTAGAAAACACGGCATCAAACCTACTCAAGTTTTGGCTAGAGGAGTTCAAGATGGTGGCCTTTACAAGCTACTTGCTGCTCCAGTCAAGTAGGCATGGCAAGATGCCATGATGGAGGAGTGTCCTATCTTTATGGAGATAGTTTCTAAACCTGCTGTGAGAACATTGATTGATTCAACACATGCAACTAACGAGAGTATTGAAGAGGACCAGGCCAAATTTATTTCCAATGGATTCTCTCAAAAAGAGGAAGTTAATCTTGATGAGGCTCACTTCAATTGCTAGAGAATTATGTAAGAAAGAGGAGTTGATTTTGTTGAGGCTTTTGCTTCAGATGAGCGGACTGTAGACATTTTGACAAAACCTTTGTCAAAAGAGAAGTTTGAAATATTAATATAGAAGTTGGGATTGATAGAAAATGCCTTCCTTGTGAAAAAGGAATGTTAGATTTTTTAGTGCTTGCCTAGACAGTGTCTTGGTGGCACAACAATTAGGATAAATCAAACCCTAATTTTAACAATTTAATTATGCTTGCTTGGTGCTGGAAAATCTGACTATTTTTACTTTATGTGACTGTTGTTTTAGGTGCGGTATTTGCTCTAAGTTTAGGCACTTTTATTAGTTTATTTGAGGTATTGCTTTGAGGTTATTCTAAGGTGCTCTTTTATTTTATTTTATTTTTCCACTGCTTTATTATGAGCAAATAGAAGTCATACGTTTAGAGTTGTCCTTAGGATAAATTCATCTAAAAAAAATTGTTCTTTTAACTTGCCCAAGTTGAAGTCTATTTATGACCATGAGTGCTCAATAGTTTGTATCAGAGTCGCAAAACCAAAACTCAGAATAATAACATATTTAGACAATAAGTTTTATTTTGATTTCAGTTTTCATTTATTCAGTTTTTTCTTGTACTTTCATAACTGTGTATGTAAGTTATAGCAGGTTTGTGCCAAACCCTAGAGTGCAGAATCTACACACCAAGTGTTGAATTCTACCAGATGAACTACAACATGCTTGTAACTGTGGTCAAAATTCACTTTGGATAAATTGTTCCAATAGTATGGCCCAATGATGTCTGAAACATATTCAAGCCCCAATGCCCCTATTTCCTGTATTTGGAATCTAACTACGGATATCTAGCCTTGTCCAATTCTTTCTTAATGAGGTTAAAATAATGTATTAAGCCTTTTCTAGTCACATGAAGCAAGAAGTAATACTGATCAACTCAATCTACTAAATTATAAAGATTTTCAGGATCCATTTTGGATCATGCATTATCCTTTGTTGGTGTGTACATGATATATTGCCTAACTAGTTTCTTATTAGGTCCTATTCACACTAGAATACTTAAGCTTACTTAGGTTATTTTCTTTTTGTCTCTCATGTCATAGGATTAAGACATATGTCATGATCTTATTATATCCTGCAGTTTCATCCTTATCTTTATAAAAGGATTTCTTCATTGTATATTGTATCATTATTCATTTTGCATCTACTGAATTCTCAGGCTGTATCATTAAGAAATATGTCATGATCTTATTCTATCCTAGGGTTTCATCTTGTCTTTATAAAAAGGATTTCTTCATTGTATATTGTATCATTATTCATTTTGGATCATGCAGTATCCTTTGTTGGTGTGTAAATGGTATATCGCCTAACTAGTTTCTTATTAGGTCCTATTCACATTAGAATACTTAAGCTTACTTAGGTCATTTTCTTTTTGTGTCTCATGTCATAGGATTAATGTTGATGTTATTAAAAAGCATCGGGCTGCTACTTCCAGTTTAGCACGACTTATTGAAGGCAATTCAAATTATAGCCTAACGGCTATTTGAATTGTTAATATTACTTAAAGAGAAGTGAGTATATTAAATAATTATAAATATAATATTTACTTATTGTTAATAATTAAATCAATTGGGGCCGACTTGAAGAGACATGATTTATTTTTGAGGCCAACCTTGCTTCATGGAGAGACACGTCCTCTCTATCAATGTGTATATATGAGAGGTCATTCTCATTCCTTGAAAAGTAGTTCATCATAATTCGCATATCCAGAAGAAGTTTTGCTCCCGAGCAGAAGATCATCTTCCTGTAGCAGCAGATCGAATGCAAGGAGAAACACATTCTTCTTCTGTCTTCGCATCTAGGAGAGATGCCATTATTCATTGTATCAAATTCGGCCTGGTGTTGGGCCTGAGTTGTAAGCAGATTTCTGCTCTTATTCTGGAAAATATAAGTGATATATTTGCTGGGTTTTTCTCCCTCGAGTTGGAGGGTTTTCCCAAAGTATCTGGTTGTGTTCATTGTCTCATGTGTTGCATTTTTTGATTGCTTTCATTTCTGATCCTAAAACTAACATGGTATCAAAGCGGGTTCTAGAGATCCGATCAGAATTAAGGAAATGAAAGTTGATCATGCTGTTGGGTCTGTCTCTGCGATTGGAGTTTGAGGGATGGGTGAATGCGTGAGACTCCATAGACGTTTGAATGCTCGCATTACTTGTTGGAACCGTTTTGTGTATACTCCCGCATATCCCTCAAAGAACATTGGTTGGTGTCGTGATGCAAGGATTTGAGGAGATCGGTGGAATCTGTCATCATTGAGATTTGGCATTTCATTTATGTATGGAATCAGATATTTACTATTCCCGTGAAGTTACGGTGTCATCAGACGAACACAAATATCGAAGTACTTTCTGAGTCTTAGCTGGGCGCACTCGAAGTAAAATGCAAATGCAGGCCGACATTGGAGTGAACACCATAACAGGTCATCATTTGCAAGAAGCGTCTTAACTTCCATTGGCGGCATTTATAAAACCGTTAAGCATCTCTGGCATGCCAATTGCCTTCTCTAGCGTCTCAGAAAATTCACGCACTCTTTTGTGACGGGCAATCAAGCAAATTCATTAGAGTATATCGAATGTCACAATCTTGGCGGAGCTCCTCTATCGCCCAAGCATATGCAACCTTGACACTTTGAACCTTCATTTCAATCTAACATAAATCATATTATGTTGAGGGTCGAGCTTTATCCGTGAAGTACAAAATTTTGGGTGTATAATTTGTTGCGAATCTGGTTGAATTTATTATTATTGAGATCCTTCATTGCATATAGGAATGTAAATAAAGGCAGAACCGATTAAGTATGGAGGATCGGGACATGTATGCGGGAATATTATTCGTTATCATTATTCTGGAGTATGGTTTTATTAGAGCTTGCTTTATCATTGAGAGATATCGAGTCTAATCATTGTTGTGTGTATCGGGTGTTTACATGTCTTCTGATCACTTTGTCGCACATAGTTGCGTATGAAATTTTGGAGAATTCACAATTCTGTGTAAGGAAAAATCGAGATTCATCATTTGGGAAGTTGTCAAGGATGATCGTGAGACTCGCAGGCTTCCTTTAGATTTATAACCATTTTCTCCTATGATGATCCCTGGCAGTGTTTGGCAGCACCGATTGATGGTGGAGTTGGCACGGATCTGTTAATGTGCTTCCCTATATGCCTTGGATTGTCGTCTATTTGAATCAATTAGCTTCTCTTCTAGTGATCGCTACTCCTTGGAGGGTCGTCAATAATCACTGGAAATCTAAAGTCATTTTCTTGTTGGCACCGGCCAGAGCCTATGGCTCTGCTTGGACGGCGGATGTAATCGCCTCCTTTCGATGTGTACATGTATGCTAGGGATGGCCGAGTTGATTCCATAAATTTCGGCTCTATATGAAGAGATAAGTATTCCATGCTTAATGATCGTGAATTCTTATATAGTTATTAAATCATGCAATAGTGAATCTTGCATTGGTATTTCTCTTCGAGATAGTTCTTTGAACTATTAGTAATCTCTTCTTAATGCTTTCAGGACGAATCAAGAAGCATAAGAGATTGCTTTCAAGAAGAGCTTGATGCATCTTGTAGGTTGAAGAATGGAGACATTGCTTGCAACTATGAGACTGAGTGAATGGCTGAAGACTTCTCTTCGAAGAGGAAGAATTAACCTTTAGAGGGAGTTCTATGACTCATTGAGAATAAGTAAGGGTTGCAGTGTTGCAAGGCCAGATGCTAAATTCTTGAAGTACCTCTTCAGCAGTTGAGATCAGAATTGCTCAAGTTAGTCAACCTGGATTTAACATTGGTAGCTCCGCAAACCTACTCAAAATAGAGTGATCTGGGATGAGGTCGAAGAGGACAGCCCTAAATCTCTACAGAGGTGTGCATTGGTAACAATTTCTCTAAGGCAAACGTTGAGGCAAATCTTGGACGATGAGGTTAGGAGGTTGATGCAAGTGCTTGAAGATTCAGAGGGAGCCTATTGAACCTAAAGAAGATGGTTGTGTTGCTGATCGGAAGAGTACCTCTGGATGTTGTTTCAGTTGAGGTTTGCTATGATATCCTAGTGTAGCAAGAAGCAGTCTTTTGTGGCACTGAGTACAGCAGAGGCCGAGTACATTACAGCTTGTGTGGCAGCTCGAGAAGCAGTGTGGCTTCGGAAGCTCCTTGCAGTATTGTTTGGAATCATTGTAGCCGACTATCATCCATTGGGATAATCAAAGCTTTGAGAAGCTTTCTATCATTCCAGTGCTTCATGACAAAACTAAGCATACCACTATATCAGAGATATGGTATTGAGGAAAGCAATTCAGTTGAGGTATCTTAGCACTGATGGGCAGATGGCAGACATTCTCACCAAGCACCTCTTTAGGATAAAGTTTGTGTACCTTCGAGACAAACTTGGTATGGTGGAGAATACAGCCCTAACTGAGAAGGAGTCTCAGTATCAGTGATCCTCTTTAATGAGTTCTTCTCTATGAGAGAAGTTCGAGGTGAAATCCCTTGTTAATGAGTTCTCTGTGAGAGAAGTTTGAGGTGAAATCCCTTGTTAATGCATTCTTCTTTGTAAGAGAAGTTTGAGGTGAGAGCCCTTATTCCACCCTCTGGGAGAGCCATGGTGGATGTCATGTGTGTGACTCCATGACAGCATCATGTGAGAGAGTTTGTGATGATTTCCTTGTACTTGTGTTTCACCCTCTAGGAGAGCCATGGTGAAAGTCATGTTGAGGTGACAATATCACGCAAGTGATGGACACTTGTACATACCATACATGGTTGTAGCCATTATGGTTGATATCACGATGAGGTGATATTTGATATCACGATGAGGTGATAAGCTCTTTCTTTTCCACACATGGGTGCAGCCATGGTGGTTGCTATCACGATGAGGTGATATGCTCTTTTACACATGAATGTATTAATGATGTTTGTCATCACAATGAGGTGATATGTCTTATTCAACTGGAAGTATCCTCCCTAGCTGAGAGGGAGTGTTGATGTTATTAAGCAGCATCGGGCTGCTACTTCTAGTTTAGCACGACTTATTGAAGGCAATTCAAATTATAGCCTAACGGCTATTTGAATTGTTAATATTACTTAAAGAGAAGTGAGTATATTAAATAATTATAAATATAATATTTACTTATTGTTAATAATTAAATCAATTGGGGCCGACTTGAAGAGACATGATTTATTTTTGAGGCCGACCTTGCTTCATGGAGAGACACGTCCTCTCTATCAATGTGTATATATGAGAGGTCATTCTCATTCCTTGAAAAGTAGTTCATCATAATTCGCATATCCAGAAGAAGTTTTGCTCCCAAGCAGAAGATCATCTTCCTGTAGCAGCAGATCGAATGCAAGGAGAAACACATTCTTCTTCTGTCTTCGCATCTAGGAGAGATGCCATTATTCATTGTATCAAATTCGGCCTGGTGTTGGGCCTGAGTTGTAAGCAGATTTCTGCTCTTATTCTGGAAAATATAAGTTATATATTTGCTGGGTTTTTCTCCCTCGAGTTGGAGGGTTTTCCCAAGGTATCTGGTTGTGTTCATTGTCTCATGTGTTGCATTTTTTGATTGCTTTCATTTCTGATCCTAAAACTAACAATTAAGACATATGTCATGATCTTATTCTATCCTAGGGTTTCATCCTTGCCTTTATAAAAAGGATTTCTTCATTGTATATTGTATCATTATTCATTTTGCATCTAATGAATTCTCAGGCTTCACAGAAATTTTATTGCTTCTCTCCTCTGTGAAAGGTTGTTTTGGTTTTAGGCAATCCTTGCACTATTGTGGGGTTGAACCAACAACTCTTGCATTGTATCAAAACTCCAGATTTGCAATTTGCTTTCCTCTTTTTAGAGAGTTTTGGCTAAGAAATTTCATACAATACATCTTAGTGTAAAACGGACCTCGCAGTTGCGCTCAAAAGGCCCAAAAACCATAAATTCATATAAGGCATGATAGGGTTTAGTTATAAAAAAAATGATCTTTTTATTTAGGGGTTGACTGTGTTGTCATTGTAACATTCCATACGGTCGTACAGATTTGTACAAGCATACAACCACCTCAATTTATGTGCCATCATTTTATAAGGCAATCTAAAGTTTTGAGCCATCTTGATTTCCATGTCATATTGATTTATGTGCTACTTAGATTTCCACATCATCTCAATTTCCATGCCCAAGAGGTATAGCTGAATAATTTATTATTTTTTTAATCTTTAAAAAAAATATATATTATTTGGGTGCTAGCCCCAAAGCCTAAGCCCTTGGTCACGTGGGTGTTCAACAGCCTAATGCCAATTGCCAACCCCCAAATGCCCAACTCCCAGTCACACCAATTGCCAACCCCCAGATACCCAACTCCCAGTCACATAGGCAATCAAGACCACCTACAATTCCTATAAGAAACCCTAAAGGAGCAATTTTATGAAAACAAGCATAATTGGGGCATACAGTATCAAAATTTGGCAGATTTATAGGCATCAAAATACTAGTTTTGAGCACTTCCCAGAGGTGCTGGTTAGTTTTCCAGATTTTGCTGTTGGTTCATTTTATTGCTGATCAAAGTCCAAATCATTCATTTTGTCTTCTGAGCTCATAACTTTCACCCAACATCTCCTTTTCAAAATTGAATAGGCATTGGAAAGGTATTGACAAGCTCTTCTCGACCATCCATGTAATTTTTTCAAATTTGACCCCAAGTATCTTTTATTCAGTTTGTCAATTTTATGCATTCTAGTAGATAACTTGGACATTTCAGCACCTAGAGAAGTTTTGTCATTCTGAGTGGACTTCATTTCAACTCTTTGATTTTGCATTTATTTTTTCTAGTTGTAATCGCGTCTCCTAATCCATGGAAAATTAAATGTGATTACTATTGGAAGAAAAGGCATACAATAGATGGATGCATGTTGAAGATTTAATGATCTGAAATCACTTTATGAAATTTATCAACTGAAACAATTTTGTATTTCCAATGGCATTAGTTTGCTAGATTCTTCTAACCCAGCATTTGTAGACATTTGATGTTCACGCTTAGACATCTTGTGTAGATACTTCATTCTAGGATGAGCAATGTAGTCAAATGACATGCATTGAGATCTCTACTTCATCATCACCTGTTGGTACTTCAGATTTCAATGTTGCTGCATTGAGAGCTTGCATTGATTCTTTGCAATAGGATAAGTGTAATCTTCTAGATCCACCTCTATGGGATTCCTATTTATTAGACATTCCATCCTTGTTTGTGGAGTCTCACATTTTTTATTTGGAGGATACATTAAGGATGTGTATTACCTCTTTGATGACATTGATGTCATCATATCTTCTATGTTTCCAAATGCGATTCAGATTTCTCCCTTCCACTTCTCTAATTGAGTATTCAGTTCTTATTTTGAAGTAGACATCTTTTTTCAGCATGAGGACACTAAAGTTGCATTCAAAGAAACACATTTGGATTGGGTTCCTTATTCATCCAAAATATGGTAATGGCTTATATGATCAATAGTTGATCTATTTCTCCCAAGGGGAGAAATATTGTTTGCAATCAATGGATCATTTTCTGTCTTTAGGCTTTCACCATTGGCACAAGAACTAATTCATTGTGGGGTGAATACAAAGTCTTTCTTTCTCTCCTATGCGAGGGATATCTATTGAACATTAGTGATAGAAGTAGTCTTTGGGGTATCATGTTGAGTTCTTCTTTTTTTCATCACATGTACATGTTTGTTTACTTTTTTTCTCTCTTTTGGAGAGGAATTTTTTGCATGAGGTTTTCTCCTTTTCTCTAGTTGTGAGAGATTTATTTATGTATACATGGATACCTAACATGGCCTTGTAGTTGGGACCCATCCATGCATCTTATTATACTGCCTAAGTTGAACTTAACGGGGTGAGCAGTTGGGAGAGGAGGGGGGGTGTTGGTGTGAACATGGTATATTACCTAACTAGTTTCTTATTAGGTCCTATTCATACTAGCATACTTAAGTTTACTCGTGTCATTTTTTTTTGGGGTCTCATGGCATAGAATTAAGACACATATGTTCTTATTCTATCCTAGGGTTTCATCCTTATCTTTATAACAAGAATTTCTTCATTGTATATTGCATCATAATTCATCTTGCATCTAATGAATTTGCAAGCTTCATAGAAAATTTATTGCCTTTCTCCTCTATAAAATGTTGTTTTAGTTGCAGGTGATCCTTGGGCTATTGTGGGGTTGAATCAACAATTCTTACATCCTCCATGTATTTTCAATTTTATCTACCTCAATTTCTAAAGGTCATTTAACATTGAAGTCATATTCAAACCTATGCATCCCCAACCTAAAGCCTTGGACTCCCAATTGAAGCATTGGATTCAATGATGTCTTCCATTGATAAATCTCTTCTTGTTGAAGCTAAAACTAAACAAGGTAAATTTCATGGGCTTTTAGTTAGGAATCTCGCGTCTAGTGTCCAAAATCCCCCTATTGAACACATATTTATAAGTTGTGTTCAGGATTTTTCAGGTCGTAGGGTTCAAGGGCTTTCTAAACATGAGCTAAAAACCATAGTTTACATACTCGGAATCAGAGAGTACTCAGCAAGCCCAAAACTTTTGACTCGGGAAAAACTCGGCAAATGTGTGTGGATATTTATGTATGTGTATACTCAGGACTGCACTGTGCACACATATATATCTATAAACATACACAGGATGCCAAGTTTGCATGCATATACACACACAGACATATTTATACACATAAACATGCCAAGTTTGTGGGTTTTTTGCGAGCTACTGGCGATTACTTGATAATTTGACAGGCGAAAATCCATCTGCATACTGCCCGCAAGTAAAAGCAGAAATTACTCGGCATGCAAATTTTTTGGAGATTACTCGGCTACTTGGAGAGTAATCGGAGAGTATGTAATCTACGCTAAAAACTATGGCCATGTGTTGCCAACTACAACAAAACCTTCATTGAAAACAAAATAAAAAATAAAAAATCTATAACTTTCCAATAAACAAAAGGGTAGACAAATTTATTTCCACTAGAAATTCCACTTGTGAGGAAGTCAGAAATGACAACCTTTACCTACAGACAAATGAATTTATAGGTTGGATATGTGTTCCTAACCATCAGAGTGGCTTTCTAAGGCAAAATTTTTTACTGAATGTCAAGGGGACCTAACATAGTAGAATACAAAATCACAACACCAATTGGGGTTTGATATAGACACTTTGAAGATGAAGAGGTTCAAATTTATTTCTAAGTGACTCAATAAGAGAGTTATTATTTTCAATTTTATACAAAGGGAACCCCTAGAAAAGGATCTGTTTTTTATGCAGACAACTAGGGGCTTCATGGTTCAAAGATGTAATCATCTTGAGGTCTTGATAAAGGCTATATGTGTGTTGTAATGTCCCCTAATTGGGGTATGCCTGATTTTGCCCAAAAGTAACAATTCCAACAATATAGTTTGTTTTACAAATAGTATTCTAAAGCTAAATCATATTAAAGTTATGGAACTTAAGAGTAAATGAACAATTAAGATAAATAATATCATCTAATTGGATCTAATCTATAGTTTCTTTTCCAATAACCAACCATAGTAAGGATTGGAGAGGAAAGCACGATAGGGTGCTTGGAGACTGTTCATCACAATTGAGCCCAAGAGTGTGGTATAACACCCCTTGGCCCACAAGTGGCAAGAACTCCTGTTACCATCTAACATGGGGTTGCCTACTTACATTGTGGAACCGGTCTGCTGCCTCTCCCAATCGTGTTTCCTTGCTAATCCATGCCTAATTGATTTTAGGGAAACAAACAGATTAAATCAATAATTGTAATAGCTTAAATAGATTAGCAATTCCCATTAGTAACTAGGTTAAGGATACATAAGAGATTATATATATAAAAACATTATACTCCATCATGATGAATACAAATCACTTATTAAATTCAATGGCTGCTGCTTTTCTGAATGCAGATATTTATGTATTATGATATTATCTGATCTCCTTCGATCTGTATGTTCTCCTCTTTTAAATCTGCATATTCTACCTTTCAAATCTGCTCAATAATATAGTCATATGTCTGCTGTTAATCTTCCTTATACTCAGAAAATATTCCTTCAATGCCTTCCATAATCTTTTCTTTTAAATCTGCTAGTGCTTTTATATTTTACCTTTTATTCCACACACCCCCTTCAAATCTCAAAATGCAATTACTATTTATATCTTCATACCTGAATGAGAAGACACATCTCTTCAAACAGTGATACCCTTATGAATGGGCATGTCTCTTTGATAAGAGATGATCGCTTCCTTTACAAACATAAACTCTACCTTTTCTTAATGAAGTGCCGCCTCTTGGAAAATGAAATTTCTGCCTTTTAGATAATGGAATTGATGCCTTTATTATGGAATAATTTCTGCCCTTAGTTTTTAATAATCGCTGCACATTATATATTATTTTTGGGCATTAAACTATGTATGGTCGGCCCAGCATAAAAAAATTAATTAATTTTATTTAAACACTTCTAAAGTGGGCGCCACAATGAAGGAGGTCGGCCCAGGTTATGATCCATTTAATTTTATTTTATTTTATTCTGCCATGTGAAGTTAAATCTGCCCTTGTAATTATGTGATTTTTACTTCTTTGATCAGAATATGCTTCATGGTATACTTGCCATTTATTTTATTTATTGATTTGCATTTCAACACTTGGTTTTTTTTTTTTTTTTACTTTAGTGGTGCAATTTGATCATGGCGGGGGCATGACATATGTGGTCCTCAACAAGGAGCCAGCTAGAGATTATTTTCATTATCCCTCTCCATATATAATTTAATGAATGTGATAATTTTCTTGCCAGCTTTTGTAGAATATAATGCTAATGAACCCATATCTATACTATCGAAACCTTTTTCCTAGAGCAAAGACAATTCTTTTTTCATATCAACTCCGAGCATACAACTGAGTTACATAGATATTAGCATCTCTGCCCTAAGTAGCTGGTTCCAACATGTTGAGTAAGCATTTACCTTCATTAGAATTCTGCTTCGACTAAGCTACCAGGACTAGGGGTATCAACTCTGTCTGTCAAAGTCACCTAGGGATTGAACCTAGTCCTCCTTGTATTGGGTATCTCGAGGGATTTGTACTGTGGTGAATGGCATGACACACAATCATCCTCATCAACTGGACTACAACCTGTTTGACAATCAAGGACATTTTGGTTTGCAAGAATGAACTATTTGACCATTTTTTCCAATGGATTGATTAATAGCTTTTCTATTATCTTCAACTAATATTACATGAAGATAATGACACCAATTAGCCAGATTATAAGCTTAACCATCTCTAGGAATATGGCTGCAAATTTTGTGTTCAAAGCAAGATGAACACAACCAATTTGTTGAATCTTTCAAATGACTAAGATCAGAGAAAGGATAAACATTTCCAAATACAGCCCCATAAAATTATTTAGTTAAAGACATCTGGATCAGGAGTGTTTCCATCCTTCTAAGATCATCAATTTGGTTTCATCTTCAATTCTCTGAAGAGATGGTTTAGATAAACAAAACAGTTGAAAACAATAAAAATTCATAAAAAGTGAATGAACCTTTAGGGAATCTATAAAGAAAATTACATAATCTTCTCATTAGCTTGGTAACATTATTTTAAGAGAATAGACATTGTTGCCTCCAGTGCTAAGTTAAGACCAACTTCAGGGATGAATACTCCTGCATATTTGACATAGATTTCTTCCCACACCTAAGTCAACCCATCCTTTCAAAAGCATCAATAGACCCTTCCATGCCAAACGAAATTTAAGCATTGGAAAATTCAATATATTCTAAATATACAAAACTACACTGAAATATATTTTCACATCAGCTACTAAGGTCAAGTCATTCCCTCTGCGAACTCAGCTTGAAATTTTAACCTCAAAACAAACAGTATTTGCTCACATTTAATACACAGAAGCTTATAGTTACCAACACTTATTACAAGCTGGTTCAACAGGCTAATAGCATGAAGTTTCTATAGTTACCAACACTTATTCACCAGGCTCTCAAATTCCATAACTGCACTTCTTGGGTTCACAAAGACATCCTAACAGTTCTCATGCAATCTGTCCTCTCGGAGTAAATCAGCCCTCCTTAATGTTTATTATCAGCACAAGCATCATGGTAAATGCAAGGTAACAAAAATTTATGCCTGTAAGTTGTTACTTGTTGGATGACAATGATTTCAAGGGCATTTATTGGCCTTCCCTAGCCTCTAGATATTCCTGCTAAACAATGGGTCCACTAATTGTGATATTTTGGCCAATATAATAATTTATGTATTGCTCTTTATAATTATCGCTCCTCTACATGATTTTAAATTTTCCCTCTATGACCAAAACAAAAAGCATAGTAAGAGTCTGAATACTCAGAAACGACAAGCAATTCCTATCAATTATAATTGGGGAAACCCTTGTTGTGGATGAAAACAAATGGGTTGTAACAAAATTAGCTTATGAAGTACAACCCTCCTTTTAATAGCTTTTGCCTTTTTGTACAAGCAAGAAAACAATGCTTCTTTCACGCATTTGTTCACAAACATATAACACTACTGCCTAATGAAATCTGACTGAACCAACCATAGATGAGAGAAAATTTGAAAAATAAAAGTCAAAATCATGGTCTTGGATTATTTGTACAGGAACAATGATGTGATTATATTCTTTCCCTTTGATTTCAAGTAGTAAAGACTCAGGTTCAAATGAAGACCTAAAGTTATTAGACTTTTATTCCCTAGCATGGCTTGAAGGATATCTACTAGGCATTCTGTCATCTTTATTAAAGAGCCTCAATCACCCAGATGCTCATGCATATAGGACACAATTTGATGCCTGCTTCACAATTGTTTATGATAAAACACAAGTAGTCTGAACTCTTACCAGACTCCTGTATACCAACACAGAATGGTTACTTATAGTCAAATTAAACTTACCCATGTAAGCAAACAATTAAATATGGAACTTGGTGCAATTCTTAAGAAAAGATGAACTGTCGTCTTTGAGACAATCTTCTAATGCATTTAAAAATAAATCTACAAAGAAATTAGGATCTCCAGAATGAATCAATGGATTCAAAACTAAAGCATAGTTACAAAAAATTAAAAAAACATGTTATTCATCCAAAACCTGAAACATATTATAATAGCAGCCATCAGCTGGTATAATTTATAAATCAACATACCTCCAATACTTTATTTTCATAGTCACGGAGTTGTTGGGCATAAGTCATGTCTTTTGTTGAAACCCTGAATATGTATGTTAAAATCCAACCAACAGTGAGCCCAAGAACCAGCACCAGTTGCACAACATTCCCTGCCTTCAGAGAATCTACTCCAATAAACTGAACCACAAAATGAGCCAAACATATTATCAAGAAAATATTATAAAAGAAATTCAGAAAGTTAGCAAGTTCAATTTCATGCACTGCAATCTGAAAAAGTGAGAAGTTGAAGCACACTATACTCCAGCAATTAATTATTTTTGCACTTTTAGTGTACCTCCAATCCATATTTTAGACCAAATCCAAGAACTGTCACACCCAGACCAATGAGCAAAACGTCCTTCCTTGTGTATCCAAATGGTGTCTGTCAGGGTACATGCTACAGGATATAAGTCATTAAAACAAATGGAAATATCATGTAACAAAATTTAACTTTTACAGAAAAAAATACCTGGCACAAAGTACACGTTAATCTGCACTAATGAAATAATCCAAGTATTTGCAAAGTACTTCCATTTTTTCCTCAAGTACATGTAGGCATAAGTTATCATAAGAACAACTAGCCCAATATACTACAAATGAAAGATTGGAAAGCTTAACAAATGCATAAGCAAGGGAAAGACTATTTCATAGCAGATAAAGGTCATGAAATCTGATAAGTGATAAACATGAATTACCCAAAGGTATTCATGGATCTCTGGTAAATTTTTATGGGTTTGTAACTCAGCAACAGAGAGTAGTTGCACCATTGACAAGACATAGACATGCAGTTCAAGTGCATAGGAATTAACCTTAGCATATGATGTCCAAATAGCCTGATCTTGGTGTCAGTAAGATGGATTCGCCTTTCAAGCTGCCTGTAAAGTTAGTGTAGAAATTCATCCATTTGACCAGTCAAATCACCTCAAGAAGCAAACCAGTGATTTGAGTTTTCAAAGCGGCGGTTTGGACTGTTAAAGTGTTAGATCTAGAGTTGCACCTGCATCTTGTGATTTTGTACGTCTGACTGGCAATTTTGGAGTTGCATAAAGAAGACAAAGAGTCACTCATGGGGCACAAAAAAGTAAGGAGTCATAGGGAAATATCCGGGAATAGTCCAGAATCTTTGGGAGATAAAGGAAGTCCAAACATCATTGCAATCACATTCAATTGAACGTTTCCAAAGTGAGAGGATTCATTCATTGATTCATCCATTAAAATATGCTACGCAGTAAGGATTGTATGGTTTTCTGGGAAAAGAAGAATAACCAGCAGATTTGTTAGATGAGGAAGCAGTAACTTTTCAAAGTTTAGGATTAATAAAATTCTATGTTTCATGGAGCTTCTACTTCATATTCATTTCTTAAGCCATAAATGTAAATGAAGCATGAACCTTTTGCCCACACTAGGTTTCTCCAAGGTAACTATTGGTGTCTTTTTATATGAATTCCTCTGATGTGTTATTGTTTATAACTTTATATTGATTTACTATTTCCATTTCTGTACATTGAGGTGTATGAGTAAATATATGCTGCACCAGTGGCAATATGACAGTTTCAGCAAAGCTACATGTATTTCACTCTGTTAGCAGGTTCAGCCGGAGCCCTGATCAAACTCAGACTGGTTTGAAGCGTGTAAAAATCCAAGTCTCAATCCAACCTGGGTTTGACCAGGGTTCTGCCCTGTCCCTGTACATTGAGCTCAGGTACATTTAGACGTAACCAGGCCAAACCAACAGGCTCCAGGGCAGAACCCTGAGTGAAAATGGAGAACCTGCCCAACAAAATATTTAAACAATGAACTACTTTATTGAGTGAACATTGAACAGCTGAAACCAGCCATACAAAACATGGGGAAAAATTGGTTAACAGTCTAACCGAGATATGAACCCGCAAAATAGATATTCACCTATTTTCACGATCTTATGGATTAATTTCTTTTTTTCAAATAAAAAATAATTAAAAATGCAGATTAATATTCTTCAGATTTAATCACGGCTTTATTTTCCAATTTTCATCGGCTGTCAGACTTGTTCTGAATTTTTTCCTCACTGAATTCTAATGCAAACACAAACTTTATAACTTGGATTTTAACAGAAATCATGGATTGCTGGCACTGTGTTGAATGATCAGATTAAAGAAAGTTAAAAATGGATATTATTCAGTTTCCACAGTTCATAACCTAGCGAAACAGAAGATTCTGGATTTATGAGTTTCTATTTTATTCAGTTTACACAGTTTGAAGTGCGGTCTGGGGCAAACTTGGACTACATTCCTAAGATTTGTAATCCTATGTCCTTCTCCATATTATTGTTCTGCAACCTTGCCACAAGTCTGCTAGAGCCATGGATTACTTATTTTGATAATAGAAACTTTATAATTAAGTCATATGTAAAGGTACCCTGTAATCACTAACACCGCAACATCAAAACATCTCTGCTAGAGTTCTGGGCAGCCTCATATCAATAAGGCAATTTGAATTTGGCATACAGCTACCCATTACAATTTATAGCACAACCCCTTGAAAATGATTCGATAATACAGAGTTAAACAAAATGTGCAGTCGAGCATTTTAAGTCCTCTGCTATCCAATTAAAAAAAATTATAGAAAATAATACTAATTTCTTACTTAAGATAGAGACCTTAAAGCAAACGTCAAACGGGATGAGTTCAATCGATATAAGTATGGCTTCCATAACTAGCCCAGCTTTAAGTCCCGGAAGACACGATAACAATTGGAAATTAAATAAAATCCCACATCCAAATCGCCTAGTGGAACAACACAACTCCAGGTTCGAATCTGGAGGCACAACAAAATGTTTAAATTAAGAAAAAAACCACATTCAACTTACCCGCTCGCACAACAGACATGATCAGGTGCAAGCCAGGAATGTATTTGACGGAACAGATGCTTCTCAATTGTGGCAGCTAACGGGAAGTTATTATAAAGAATTGAAAGGTATATAACAACAAAATTTAAAGACAATAGACAGCAATTCGCTACTTTAGATGAGAGAACTTAAAACTAATAACAATTTCTTGTCCTAGACCTGACAGAAAAGAATATGAAGATAAGGACTTACCTTTTCTTGGACGCTGTTATTACTGTCTGTTTCCCCTTGAACAGAAAATGACCTGAATTTCTTCAAAGAAGAAGAAGAAATGAAGCTGCTGGGCAATCTCCTTTCTCCTCCTCTCGTAGAAGTGATGTTGGCAGGTACAGAAAAGCTCTTCAGAGCTGCGGTTCTGCAGCTAAAGTGTTTTGAAGAAGGCACTGAAATGGAAGGAATTGAAACAGCTCCTGCTGCCACTACCGTGGCCATTTTTCTCCACACGCAGCAGAATAACCAGTCTGCTGAACTGGTGATATTGTTATCTTTGTTTTTGTTTTTGTTTTAAAATTTCCGAATTGTAAAACCCCTTTCTTTCCACAATGTGGTGGGAAATGAGATTTTGTTATATATATAAAATAATTTTATTGATTTGTTATTCTTAAAATATCCTAATAGGATTAGATTATCAGTGAAAATAAAGTACGGAATCTGTTAGCCCACATATCCATAGCAGGTAGCGGGGGCCTTAAAATATTTTGAAATGTCATTCTTTTATTGGTTCAATTAACTAAGTGTTAGTTTAAGTTTTGATGAGTACTGCAGATTAATCGGTTCTGTTTTATAAGGTAATTTGATTTTACAAACTAATGGATGATTGAATTTTTTAATAACTTTATTAGATTAAGTATATTGGATTTAAGGATATAAATTGTATTTGAGTGATATATTAATTTTTTTTTAATTTTAAATATTTTGTCATAAATTTTGATAAAAAATGTTTTGTTAGTTTTGTTTGAAAGGGAGTTGAAGAGTTCATTTTCGAGATATCTTGGATATTATTATGTCGAGAGGTGTTCCTGCGGTGGCAGATCTGGTGTAAACAATAACTCTTGCTGCAAAAATTGGTGTGTAGGTGACGGTTGAATGCATGGAAGTAAGAATGGTCTTAATTGGACAATAGGGAAAGAGTGGTGTGCATTGTGAAATGGGTGGTCCTTAGAATGAAACTGATGGTAGTGGAAGAGTCATTGGTATCTTTAAAAAAATAATGGAGATCAAAGCAACTCGCATTTGAATAGTGATAGGCTTAGACTCCATTGTCTTTTTCAGTGCAACCATTATCGTGTGCATCTAGGAAAGCTAGGTAGGATGGTCATGGAGGCTACAATAAATTAGGCATTTTTAGCCTTCACTTTCAGTCGTGCATTGAGTATATTGACATGAAAGATAGATCATCACAGTTGGGCCACCTCATGGGATGTTAGTGTCAATCATAAACGACTACAAATCCTTAAATAGCAATAGGCTTAAACTCCATTGTCTTTTTCAGTGCAACCATTATCATGTACATCAAGAGAAGCTAGGCATGATGATCATGGAAGCTACAATAGTTTAGGCATTTGTATCCTTCACTTTTAGTTGAGCATTGAGTATATTGACATGAAAGATAGATCATTGCAGTTGGGCCACCTCATGGGATGTTAGTGTCAGTCATAAACGACTCCAAATCCTTGTGCAGAGAAAATCTGAAAGGCAAGTCACTTGCCAAGTCTTTAGTGAGTATTATTTTTTAGAATCTATATGCAAATAATTGATGCATTTTTTGCTATATTTCAAACTTAATCTAGATATCCATATCCTACAATATAGTTTCTATTTTTTTGGAAGCTATGAGAATAAGGGTAAACTTCTAGTGTATAGTTTTATATGTATGCTATATTTTTTATAGTTTTGAGAGACTCTTTGATAAATCCATTTTGTGAATTATCTTGTAAATCATTTCATTCCAATGTGGTCCATTTATTGCTCTAATGTAGGTACTCCAGGAGTATTTGGCATTGTTGGTGAGAGGCTTGGAGGCATTCTTGTGTTCATGCTTCATCTTTTGTTGAGTTTTGGAGGACCTTGGGTAGGCCTCCATCCAAGACTTTTTGTTTGTAGGTGACTTGGGGTATAAGCCCTACTTGCATTCTTTGGCAGATATGGTTGGAAAGAAATTGTAGGATCTTTAATGGGGTGAGTTTGTTGGCTCTTCAGGTTTGACATCGGGCTCGAAGCATGATTCAAGAAACAATGTAGGGCAGGTGTGAGGTTGATATTCCTTTGGAGGTTGGTGAGGTTGGGGTATTGTGTGAGTTGGGTTTGGTTGGTGGAGATTTTGGGAGGCCTTGCTCCATTGCTAAGATTCGGCAAGATGGTAGATGGCATCTGCCTCATGTGGGTGTCTTGAAGATTAATATTGATGGGTCTTCCAGGGGTAATCCTGGTTTTGCTAGTGTCGGTGGTGTTGGCAGGGATAGCGAAGGTTTTCCCATCTTTGTTTTTTCCATCTTTCAGGGGCACCAAAGTAATAATTATATGGAGGCTTTGGCTATCATGTTGGCCTTGGAAAAGTGTTGTGATTTGGGTTGGCATAAAATAATTTGTGAGTTTGATTCATAGATTATGGTGGCTATATTGAATAGAGGTTCCTTAGAGGAGGCGAATTGGCTACTGGTTTCAGTTATTCACCAAATTCATCGAATTAGTTCCCTTTTCGATTTTGTTGCTTTTGTCCATACCCCTAGGGAATGGAACAAGGTTGCAGACTGTTTGGTGAAATTGGCTTGAGAGCATAGGGGTACTTGGCAGATTGATGACTTGGAGCAACTTCCCTTAGACTATTCTTAGAGGTTGAAGTTGTTGCAGGAAGACATTCAAGGCTTTTAGGTTGGGTTTGGGGCTTTTGATTGGGCTCTTGGTGGGGTTGTTCTTGTCTTTGTGGGTCTTACTAATGGTCCTTGGTGTAGGGATTTGCTTTAATTGTATTGTCTTTTCTTGATGGAATAAATTTTTACCCCTCTTTTGAAAAAAAATCATTCCATTCCAAGAGATAATTTTGTTCCTATTCTGCAACCATGGAATTTCACATGCATGTCTACGAGTGCATTTGCAGGAAGAGAGGAGGTGGTGATGGTTAGTCATGGAAGGAGGGAATGAATGATAGTATTTCTTGAGTACTTGAACAATAGATCCATGGATTTATTTTTGAATACTGAGAAGGCATCCATGCCATTCCACATAGGATTTATTCGCTACGAAAATAAGAACACGTAATGGAAGCAGCAGTGGTTTTATGGTTTTGGTTTCCATGATGATGACCAACAAGCCACGTGGAGGGCCATGACCCTTCTAACATGGTTTGATCCCTCAAAATCAACCTTTTTCTTTGGGGTTTTGTTTCATGTCTTCATCATTCCATATAAATTATAAATTTATTTAATTTTTGGATATATATTTTTCATGAAGCTAGTAAAGTGAATGTAACTAGTCATTGTAAGATCATACTTTTTTTCTTTTCAAAGTAACAATGTTTTTTATATGTTAAAATAAATCTATATTCTTGAGTTAAGAAATGACAATAATGAATGGTAAGTTTTCACTTCTAAATTTTGATTACAATATGTTATTTTTAAATTATTCGCATATAAAAACTTACAAAATAATTTGCAAAAAGAATGCATTTTTAATTATTTTAACATTTTCTTTATTTTTAGAAATTATTATAGTATCTGCATTCTTATGAAGTTCCTGCTCTCATTCCTACTTTGCAACTTTTGAATTCCATGTGTGCATGGTGGTTGATTCCTTGGGGGCACCTCATAGTCCCTCTCCTCTGTCCCCACTGAACTCTGCCTCGCAACTACCACATGTTGTCCCACATTCCTTGAGGGACCCTCCTTCCTCAAAGGGACTTGTTAGGGAGCTCGTGATTCCTATCATACTAGGGCCCAAGGGCTGAAAAAAATGTGCTTATCAACTCACCTCAAGATTCCTTTCATCCCATTAAGTGGGAAAATAGTTGACCTATATTGTCAGAATTTGAATTCGGAACGAAAATTTCTATATTGGACTCCACAGTGAATAGGATTGTTTCTTCAATGGAGAACTCTCTAGTGAGAAAAAAATTCCATTCCGCCCATCCATAGATATGGTTGGTCGATGGACTAATGTTAAATGGCATCTAAGAGGCAGTGTGGAAGTTAGTGCCATGGTTGGAGGACTATTCCTCTTCAAGTTTACTTCTACATATGATCCACTATTGACCCTCTCATCGGGCCCTTGGATGTATGGGAAACATAGCCTCTCTTTATGTCAATGGAAGCCAGGTTTGACCCTATTGTTTATCTAAACAAATTCTCTTGTTTGGGTTCGGCTATCAGGGCTACCGCTTGAATACTAGGATGAGTTGGTTTTCCAATGTATTGGAAACTCGCTCAACCACTCCATAACAACTAATATCATCACAAAAATGAGATCCAAATTAGTCTTTGTCCACTTTTGTGTCAATATTGATATAAATAAGACTCTACCTAGCTTTGTGATGTTGAAATCTAAATATGGGAAATGTGTTGGAGTACAATACCACTAAGAGGGGGGTGAATTAGTGGTATGATAGATTAAAATGAACTAAAATTAATCTTCCCAACTTTGAACATGTAGAATGCAAGTTTTAGAATAGTTCAATTATCAAGTGTAGCATTATGCATGCAAAGCTATCTAACTTGAATGAACATAAAGAACATAAGCAAATCACAAAAGCTGAAGACACCATAACACAATGTTTATGAATGGAAAACCCTTTACAAGGAGAAAAAACCACTTGGAAAATATTCCCTCATTGGCTTAATAAAATCTCACTGATAGGGAAAACTTTAGTGGCGAATCTTCGCTAATTGGCGAATTCTAGAAATTGGCCAAGTCAAAATTGGTGAATTAATCACACCCAATAGGGTGTCCAAATCACCTAGATTTTACGAACTATCGGTCCAATGCATGTCCATTCACCAATGATTTTTTTTATAAGGCATATTTAAGCAATAAATTTGTCATAACAGATTATGCATTTCAAATGGACCGATTAATATTTTCACATGGAATCCCGGGAGCATGTAATAAAACACCTACATATTCACCAATACTATTAAAACAACATTATATGAGGACCCATTTCGCCAATTAAAATTTACAAATAGTTGCTTGTGAAGACCCATTTTGCTAATTAAAATTTATAAATAGTTGCTTATGAGGACCTATTTCGCCAATAACATTTAAAAATAATTACATTTGAGGACACATTTTGCCTTGAAAATTACAACGTATCATTGTATAAGCATGCGAGAATCGCTAATTATTAATATACCATTTAAAAATCTCATGAAATTCGCCAAATATGGATTGATATAAATACAATGGAAACTGTCATTTATTCTTACACATTTTATTTAGTTCTAAGGTTCTACTTCTTGATTCAGAAGTCAACGAAAGCCAAAAATATAGACTTAACTTAGGTGAGTGATCATTTCTTCATAATGTTATTCTATTATAATAATAAGATTTCTTTATCTCTTTTCCATCCCTGCTTCAGTCTTAAAGATGATTTTGAGTAGGGAGTGGGATCTATATTCTTTGTCCTTCTTAAACAAGAAGACATTTTTTTCCAGCTTTTATTCGAAGTGAGAGATCAATATATCGAGCAGCAAGGGTAAGACTCCTTAGGGTAATGTAGAGACTGGGAGGCCATCAAAACACCCAAAATGTAGAGGTACCATACAGTCTTACTTTGGAATTGGCAAAGCTTTTGATCCATTAGATCAAGATTTAGCTACATCATCAACTCTTCCACCAAATATTAATGAAGAAGGAATTCACAATACCTCACCACCATAGGAAGTTCAAGGTGAGATTGTCATTGAGTTAAATCAAAATGTATCAAATGAGGATGGCAATACTGCAGAAGATGTTCCAAGGGATACCCTAGTTAGCCAGAATGAGATAATTGACTTGGATGAGGATGATGTTGGTAGCAAGAAAAGAAAAGGCAAATCAAAATTGGGGTGTGAGTGGGAAATGACAAGGAATTTTTAACTCGGTTGGTTGTTGAAGTACCCATTCATTGTACCAGTTGGGGTAGCAAACGAAAATGATATTGAAAAAGAAACACTATGCAAGTGTACAATTTGTAGTTGGAAATGTAGAAGAGCCAAGACATTGCAGCTAAAGCTTGACACTATAGAAAAGCATATCGGTAAAGTTTACGAAAAAAAAATCATAGACGAAAAGGAACAATCAGTCGTACGATGGAAATCAAAGGAAGAATGTCTTCATATTAAGTATGTCATGAAATATGAAGAGCATAACCATAGAATGTCGAAGCTTGATGAATGTCAAGGTACACTTGAGGCTCATTTTGGAAAAGCAATGGAAGCAACAAATTTGTCAAAAACTATTCAAATGAGTGTTGTTTTTCATATTTTGTCCAGAGGGCGTCTTATGACAAACTACCCAAAATATTCTAGCTTATTATCTTATTTGAATGTTCCTCACTCTCCCTTCTCACATTGGTAAGTAAACGTTGGATGGGAATGGGAAAACTGTCTTGTTGTAGTGGAAAAGGAAGATTTAAAGGAGAAAGTAAAAGAGTCAAATTTCATTGCATTATCTTTAGATGAAGTTACTATGGTATACAATACTTCTTGGGTATGTATGCATTTGTATACTGTAGAACAACATGTTCGCCAAGCTCATCTTCTTTGTGTTCATAAAATGAAGGACAGTTCAACATTGCAAAATCTATTTGAACTAGTCAAGAAATATTTGAATGAAATTGCAGGTATGGATGAGTTAACAATTGCCAAAAAGTTGGTGTGTGTAGGAGTTGATGGAGTTGTAGTGATGCAAGGTCAAAGGAGTAGTGTTTGCACAAAGTTACAAACTACTTGTGTATCTTACATGCTTGGCATTCACTGCATGGCCCACAAAATGGATTTAGCATTCAAAATTGTAAGCAAGTTTCGTATAGTATCAAAAGTTGAAAATCTAGTCTACAAGATCCACACATACTTTTGTTGAAGTCCCAAACGTTTCAAATAATTTCAAAATTTTGCTAAGGGAATAACACCAGGAAACAAGCTTCTCAAGGATGTTGATACTAGATGGATCTCCCTACATGCATGGACCAGTGCAATGAGTTCTTTCAGAATATCAATCCTTGATTGGAGTGATCTACGAGCGTTGCAACACAGTAGACAAAGTTCCTGACCTCTTACATAGGTTAAACGATACAAAGACACTCTTGACTTTAGCTAGTCTTCTCCCCATGCTGGATGTGATGAACTATCTTGTGAAGAAAGCCCAAGACAAAACTGTATATTTATGAATATTCCTTGATCTACGTAAACATACATGCTTGGACCTCAATCATCTATATCTAGATCTAACACAAGAAGGCGTAAATTATTTCATGTGGTGAAATATTACTGATTTGAATAATCCTGATAATTTTTTATAGTTTAATGCAAGTAGGCACTTGTGTATCTATGTACATGGATATGAACTACCAATGTACCATTGTAAGACAACCAAGCACTCTAGTAGAGAAGTAGCTATTAACAAGGAATATTTTAATGGCATTGTTAGATTTGCTAGTGATAATTTGAAGGAAATTGCAAAATCTCTTTCCTCATGTATTCATGAAATATTCCCTTGACATGAAATACTTGAAGCCATGGATATTGTGTATCCTCAATTTTGGGTAAATTGAGATAACCCAAAATATTTTCATGATAAAGTAAAAATCTTGATCGAACAATTTTTGAAAAAGGTAACATGCAATGAGCATACAATAGAAGGAATTTTAAATGAAAATAAGCCTATACAACAATGTAGGAGTTTTGCAACAACTATGAAGGACCAGTATAAATCCATGGGCAAGGAGAAGGCCTTTGAACCGAGATCAATAAAAAAGGTTTGGGCAAACTTAGGTCAGAGTGAAATATTGTGTGATTCAATATCAGAATATTTAAAACTTGTTGATTTATGTCAAAAAATGATATTGGGGTCGGTGGAGGATGAGAGAGTTTTTAGTACATTGGGGTTTTTGAAATCAAAGTTAAGAAACAAACTAGACAAGAATTTGGAAACTTGCTTGAGGATGAAAGGAACTGTGTATAATGTCAAAAAAATTCCTTTTCAAAGGGAACTTGCAATTTGGAGGTCCACATGTGAAAGAAGAGGGACCGGGTTGTGCAACACAGACACTCCAAATCCAAACGCTGGTACTGGTGGCACTGCCAATGGTAGTGGGATTGGGACAATGACATTGACACAAATCACACAATGAATGTTGAATTTGAGACATAGGTCAAAGAAAATGAAGAGCAGACTCAAAATCAAGACAACTCTTTTACTTTATCTCAAGATGAGTGTCAGTTTGAGGACCCTGACTATACTACACTTCATGAATCAGTTTCCATTGTTCCAAAGTTCAAACTATAGTTGATGATATTTTATATTGTATTCAAATAAATTGTGAATCATTACACTTCATGATATTTTATTTTATATTGCACTTCATGAATCATATTCCAAACTGTAGTTGATGATATTTTATATTGTATTCCATGAAATTGTGATATTAAATTTGATCTCTTAAAAGGAATTTTAATTCTTCTTTACACAAAAACCAGTCGACAACATCACACAATTACAACAAATGTGTATTGACAAGTTAAATGTATTTTCACACACTTAATTTGAATAGTATAATCAAACCACTCTGGAGATAGCCAAATAACATATAAGCATGTAGATCCAATCAATAGTTGAACACTTGAAAGAAAATCAATAATTACGCATAACCTTCTACATTGTATTGCTCTTCAAATGATATGCATTATAAGAGAAGTTTTGATATTCAAGATGAAGTGGGCGGATGGGTGCAATCTATCTTCTTAATAATGCCTACTCTAATGAAAATGGAATGATATATCTTCAATCGAGTCTTGGTCTCTCTTTATATATGAGAGGCAACAAGCTATAGACCCATTTACAAAAAGGCACAACGTTTGATAACTAAAAAAATAACATAACTGAAAACACAACACTTCTACAAGTGAATGCACCAATCCATTAATCTTCAAGCAGACACCCATTACCACTCAAGATTTGTTCAAGGCTCCTACTCCATGATAATGCACCACCTGCAAAGTGTACTCCCCTTATGGTGCTAGTTGGCTTTCACATTTTGGTGGTTGTTCTACTGTATCTGATGCATCTCTGGTTTGGTTGATGAGCAGGTTGATGGCAAAGAGATGATGCATGTATTCCTCATTAGCATAAGTTTCCACATTCGCAGTCACACCTTTCATGTCGTACTCCATATATGTCAATTTTTTAATTTGTCTGTGAGTATTCTGCAATATCATTTCTTCATCATTAATTTATTGCAATGCAACAGGTAGAAACATAGTGATCTCCTCCTTCCAATCGTCTTGCTCCCTAGGATTTTCGAGGTTGTCATGGAGTGAAGGGTGCAAATCAAAGTAGTTGAGGTCCTCTTTAAGCCTGTTGTGGTACCCATTGTGTGATTCCACCAGCTTGTTGTAAGTCTGCAGTGTCTAACCTTTCATGACTTTCTTATTCAAAAGCTCCTCTCTTTTCTCAATCATCTGCCCTTGTAACCTTTCATTCTTTGCAAGTGTTGAGTGTGTTTGTTTGAACAATTTCAAGTATTCATCAGCACAGCCCATCATTCTATTAAATCTCTTTAATTATCTTAGACACCATATTATACTTAGTGGTTTTTATCTATGTTTCCAAATCCTTGCATTTATTTTGGGACTTTTGCTGACAGTTCTTCCAGTAGGCTACATTTGGCAATGCATCCAACACTCTTTTTTCTTTCTCGAGCCATGGGGAATATAATTCTGGTGTGGAGGAGGAGGGTTTGCTATCCCAGTAACTTTCCATTTCCTTCCTTAATCTATCATTTTCTTTGATCGACTTTTGAATTTGTGCTTTAGTGAACTTTGCCACATTTATATTTAGCTCAATTGTTTTAATGGGGTTAGTATCCCCTACTCTATGAACCAAGAGATGTCCAAACACTTGATTTGGATTACTAATTATAGCAGGCCTTTTGTCTTGAGGGTATAACAACCAAATCAGCAAGGTGGTTTCATCTGGGTTGTACCCAAATCCAGAATACATATTATCATTTTCCTCTTTTGTTAGGTGCATTGTTTTATCCCCTCTCTTCCTAAAACTGTCAAACACTATTGAAACACTGATGTCCCATCCTAGTAAGAATAACACTCTAGCCTCTTGAAGTAATTCCCTCCCCCTTTCAGGGGTGATGGACTCCAACTCTTTGTCTATATATTTCCTTAATTCTTCTAGGGCGGTTGCTTCTTGTTTAGGAGTGATGTCTTTCATTTTTTGTCTCAGCATTGTGCCTTTATGCTCATAAACGAATGATTTAAACTCAAAAGTTTTAACAAGTCACTATCAAAGATAAAATCTTGCCCAACCTTGACTCTCACATCATCAGAAAGCTCATCTGACGCCTCAAACCTAACAATATTATGTTCTTGAGAGGGATCATATTGTGCAACTATAGGGGCACTTATCTGTTCGACCTCATCATTCTCTTCATCACTCTCCTCTTCATCTCCTTCACTCGTGGTTGTATCTATAGAGAAGCTGACCTTAGGAGCGGGCTATGAAGGTATGTGATCAAGAGGCTCTATGTTTCAGCCTGCATTTCCGAATAAATTATTTGAGGTGCTTTAAAAACTACCGGGGACACATCTTTTACTAACTCATCTACATGAGTGATAAGTTGCTCAATTCTTTCTAGAGGATCCTACACTTCATCGAATTCTCTTGAATAAGATGGGATATTCCCCCTCTTCCATGTCTCAGCAAGCACAATTTGGTTATATGAAATCATCCTATTTTTGGTAGAGGCCTCATCATAATTTCTTATTACATCATCAACTGAGAAATGATGTTCATATCCTTATAATCCTTGTGACAACCTTGCCTTGTGAATAAAACTCTCTATATCAAATTTCTTTCTTTCATTACCCAAAGGTAAGTTGTATGGTGCCAATTTGTTATCAATCTCCTCATATCCCTCACTGGTGACCACTGTGAAATCTCCAAAACATAAAGTGCTAGGCATGATGGATCATTTATTGTGTCCCGTAAGGTGCTTGGCATCAGATTTAGCCATTTGTCTCACAGTTTCTAAGTAATTTTTTTTTTTGGGACTACCCTTGGCAATAAATGTGGGGCTCCTTCAAACCCATTGACTCTAATTATAGTACAATTAGAATATGCAAACCAATCCCCCCAGTTATGATTTACCTTTTTCCTTGGGTCTTTATCTTTTGGTCTCAAGAATCTTTGTATCTTCGGGGACAGGTTATAATTACATGGGTGTCCCAACAATTTCATCAATGACTTTAGAAAATATTCTTCAAAGTATAGATAATGTGATCCACCATACCTACTATCTCATAATGAAGTCCACATTTTTGCAGGCTTGTAATTCCCATTCTCATCTACATCCTTTATTCTTAATTCCTCACCCCAGAACCCTCTGACCTAACCTTCATGTAAAATCAAATGCATAAATAGAGAATAGTTTTTGAAATTAATGCTATCACTATTGTTTTGATCCTTTCCAACCCCTGATTGCAGGCATTAGCTAAATAGCTAGCATAGTAAAATGGTCTAGCATCTTTGATTTGTATATCTACAACCAAGACCATTGGCACAATTGGCATAAGGGGTGGAAAATCTACTCCTAACACCTATCCAACTGAATGATAGGTATGCCGAAAATATTCTTTAAATACATCTTCATGAAAGGGAGGGTTTTCATTGCTAGAAAATATACTAAGTTGGTTCCCTTCATCCCTGGGCCTGTGTAAGGGTAGCTTCCATTTTTTATAACTTGTGTCCATGTGGTTATATTCTATTAGGAGGTCTTTGATTGTGAATGGAAAATTCAGGGAACACTCTAATTGAAATACATTAGATATGGGGTGAAGCCACAATAGTGGTTTACAATTCAGGTGAGGAAGGAAAACTCACAAAAAATGACCCCAAGGCAAAAAAAGTGATTTTAGGGGTTCATACGAACCTACTGGTTTGACCGAATCAATAAGGGGTTCGCTCGAACGAACCCCGAACCAAGGTTCAAGCGAACCCCTTTGAATCTTGGCCACCAAAAAAGACAAAAAAATGCATAGGAAAGGGGTTCGAACCAACCTCTTTGAAGGGGTTCGCTCGAACCAAGGTTCTCTTGAACACTGGTTTGAGCGAACCCCTAGAGGTTCGCTTGAACCCCTATGGGTTTGTACGAACCCCCCTTATCCCTCATCTCCCATCTGAGACAAAAAAAACATAAATTTTGGCACTTCAGAGCTTGGGTTGAGGATGAAAATGGAGGAATCTTCACAAACCCAACTAGAATCAGATAGTCCTTAGAACGATCTATCCAATGAATATAATTTTAATATGTTTTGGTTTTATTATGTATGTGTTTTTTTAGTTTTATTAAACATACGTTTTTCACTGAAAATCAAGCTCTCTGTTATGCACATGTGGAAAAATAGCAAATTATCAAAATAAAATTTTTAAAAATACGTACAGGCTGGGTATTGATGTCCTTGATCCATTAAAAAAAATAAAATTGAATTTTGATACATACAGAAAAAAAGTTATGTTGTATACAGTCTGCCTATGTGTGAATTGCAATTGGTTTGACTTTGAAACTTGATTAAGGAAAAAATATTCAATAAAAAACTATGAGACCAAATGAAAGGGCTAGATATCATAGTTACAAATATAAATTCAAAAAAATTAGAATTTTATCCTTCATACAAAAAAATTTATGTTGTATACGGTGAGCATCACTTTTTTAAAATGTTGTTTTCTGAAAAAAACCAGTTTTCGTGGGAGATGGAAAAAAAGTGCAATCTGATTCCAAAAATTTTGAAATTTCTTTTTTTAGAATCTATAAACAAAATGTAATGAGACTCTAGTTTGCATCATCTTCAAATTCCTTACAGTTTAGCTGCTATAGGTGCTTGAATATGAAGATTTAGTTCAAAATAATAATTTCAGTGTCGAGTTTGGCCAAAAATTGTAAACCACTATTGTGGGATCACCCTATGAGATCTTTAGAAATAACAAGAATGTCAACCCCGTCATGTGATTGGATAGTCCTTCTTTTGGGGTCCTATTTGTTGACAAGAGCTTTAATCAGCTTTGTATTGGAAAACACATTGGGCACCACTAATCTTCCTAGGTTCAATCTCCATGGGTTGTAGACTGGTTGAAACCTATATTGTTTCCTATAATGGTACATAAATAGTTCATATCCCCATCATGGTGTCCACACATCTCCCAGACCTTTATGTTTTTCCCATAACTTATCCACAAAAGGATTTGATTGTGCACTCCTTTTGGGTCTTGGCCCTGACCCAGGGCATTGGTCTATTAGGTCCTAATTTAGAAGTCTTTTTTCTGTTTTCTATTTCTTAGCCTTTGGTTTCTTTATGCTTTCCTCCATTTTTTAAACTTCAAGATTTTATGAAAACAAATTTTTAGCTGGGTTTTGCGTACTTACTTGAATTTTTCTTTCCCTGGCCTTGAGCTGCACAACAATGGCGAATTCCAATCTTTTCCTTCTTGCTCTGGCTTTTAGTGAATTTCTCCAAATTTTATGATAAATACATAATTAAATTGAACTATAATTCACCTTAGTTCTAGCTCATAAATGCTCCACTTGTTTCCAATCTTGTCATCAGGATTCAGGGAAGATCATTAATTTGAATATCTTGACGATATCACCGGGATGCCACATCAACAAGAAATAATCATTATCGCTACATTAGAGGAACCATGATTCTCCTTCCACCAATAACCACCTTTGCCATTGATGGACTCTTTTTATTTCGAGTGATCAATGAGACGCCAGATAATGTCTCCCTGACATGCTAGGATTCCTCTGATATAATTCCTTAGCATGTGTTTGATGGTTCATGGTCTTATCGGGTCATTGAGGTAGCCCTTGTTTATCTTCCATGGATAGGTGTCACTTCCTCTAATGCCTTCAACCCCCTATCGTTGTATCGATGGAATTGGTCTTTATGTTGGCCCTATAGCCTCTTGTTCCCTTGATATACTTCTCACCATATGTTGAACTCTTGCATTGCACATTGTATCGCCCCATCAGTGGGACACTATGTTATCTTCCATTGATATGTTCAAGTGATACCGATATGCTTTGTTCAGGCCATCGGGGGAATGCTAAAATTTGTTCTACCGATGCACTTGTGTTACTACGATGTGTTCACCTTTGCTGACCCCATCGGTATATCAGGGAGAGTGCCTTGGGAATTTGCCCGATAGGACATTGTTATGTCAATATTGAGTTGTGGGTCGCTTTCATCGGTTGATCGGTGGAGCAGTGAGGGGAGTCCCCCTGATGCAATATTGTCAAGGGCCCAATAGTATCGAATTCTTCAGGTATAGGGGTTGTGACCATTGGGTTTTAAATTTATTTATGGATATGATAAAGTGGTAATGTGGGCCACAAAATGGATCTGGTCACACAAATCTCTGCAGTTTGTGCTAATCATAAAATCAAATGTAGTGTATTTTTGCAGTATGTGGGATGTGGGTGAGGTGTAAGTTGGTGGATACTGAGTAGGATTTTTAGTCCCAATAGAACAGAAGCTAACAATTCAACATCCATAACTTAGAAGCTCTACCAAGATGTAAATATAATGAGCTAACAGTTCAACATCCATAACTTAGAAGCTCTACCAAGAAGTAAATATAATGAGCTAACAGTTCATCACCTTATAGTTTACATTTTAATTGGGTTAAAAGTAAAAATTGAACATGTACTTAGTGATTCATCACTCAACTCAATGCTTAATAACATTTTAACAATAGTATTGGTAGCATATACAACAATGAACATCAACAATTGTTTAATGTGTATCTAGTATTTGAAACCACAGAATTTTTCTTCAAATGATAAAATAAATAATATAGATAATTGAACATCATCACATTACTAAAGTCTGAATTTGAGCTTTTATATTGATTTTCACATGAAGGAGTACATAGAGGCATTAGGAATGCAAAATCTTGCCCAAAGACAACTCTGCACAGAGCTGAGTTGGAACTTGGAAACTCAAATTATCAAAGATTCAAAAATCAAATCACAGTATCACCTTTTCTAGCAACTTCCACTCTTTAGGTGGTGGAATTGCCATTTGTTTTAACTGATGTTGTTTGACTTGAAGTTTTGTTAACATTTCATTATTTTAATTAGAACCTATCTTGAATTCTTCAGTCAATTTTGTATTCAAGGTTATCAGTGTTTTAATGGAATCCAAATAGTTCACCACATATGGGTTCTGAGGAAACTGGTCCAAATCAATCTTCCTTGCACCCTCCATCTTCTTTCTGAAATCATCCTTTCCAATGAATCACTCATTTATTTCAAAAGCCTCTGGCAAACCAAGCTCTATGAAGTTCCTTACCTTTTCATCCACCTTCTTCATCGTGTCTGCAGCCAAATGCAAATATTCCTTTGTTTCACGCATTCTCAAACACTTTTCAATGATAGATGACAAATTCATTGAGGTAGAAATCTAATTAGTAATCCCTTTTTATTTCAAATCATTGTCACTGGCTTTGTAGATTGTTTGTAGAACTTGATTTACATATTTCTCTAATGCTAACACATTTTTGTTGTCCACTAAATATTTGTTGAGCTTCTTATAATGTTGTCTGATAACATCAATCAATTGAAACATGTCACACAAATGATCAAACCTCTGCATTATTTCATCCCAGATATTTTGTTTGATATGCCTCATTGTATCTCTACAAAATGCAAATAACTTATTTTGACAAGAGTTAATTTCTTCTTTTGCTTCCATCAGCTCTGCCTCCAATCTTTCATTTTTTTCTCTCTTTCTCCAATTTTTGTTCCCATTGTGCATTTCCATTTGCAATGCTTAGTCTTAATTTTTTTGAAGTGGATTTTTCCTCATCATATTTCTTGTTGCTCTCATCTAGCCTTTGCTTTAGGTCATTCATTTCTCTCTCATTTTGTTTATCCTCTTTGCTTGATGATGTAGAGGCAAATTTTTTAATTCTTTTTTCTAATTCATTGCTCTTGTTATCTATTGCTTTCCTCTTTGCTTTCTCATTTGCTTGGTCTACCAGTAACTTTTCTATTCAAGAGTTTGCAAAATTTTCTTCACTCTTTTTTCTTTAGCAATGATGTGTACACCAATTCATTGTTCTTCTTTGATACATTAATTTTGCCAGTATTTTTTAGTCCAAAAAAATCCAATTGAAAATTGGACACCTAGTATTCAGATCAATTCATCTGATTTGTTGGTTTGTTTTGAACTATGGGAACAACAATTGTGTACTCCATGATTTATTTATTTATGTCAAATGTGGGTAATACCATGGTTGTTGCAGGCTCTGAAGTTACAATAGACACACTCTCCATTAGTTGCTTCTTTTCTTTTTTAATATATTTTGCCTCATATTTTTTTGAGAAAAATGATTTCTAGATTTTGTTCAAAACCTCAAAATACCATTTGGGTATTTCCTAGATTTTGTAGATAGTGAGCAAATCTTGCAAGATAACTGTCAAAATAGCCCAGCGCAACTATTTTCCTTACAGGTGAAGTTTACTTTTTTTTAGCAAATTGCATGTTTTGGTTTTTGTATTAAAAAATGATTTATGGGTTTTGTTGGCTACATTAAAATATTATCTAGGTATCCATTAGTTTTTGCATGCATTGGGTAAATATTTCATAAATAAAATTAGAAGGGTTGTGTCTGCATTGATGGTTGGCAACATTTATCCTTTTTTAAAAAAATCATAACTTTTGCCTCGGTTATCAAATTTTCATAATTGAATTGGCATTGAAAAGCTATTTTTTCCCTCTACATACATCTAAGGTCATTTTTATTCATGGAGGAAGATGTGAATATTCATTAGTGCTTGTACTATTTCCTTTTTTGCATGCATTAGGTTTACATTTTCTCTGCACCTCATTTTAGTTCCAGATCATTTCTCAATCAATTATTGCTTCATAAATTCCAGGGTTGTGCTAGTTTGCAAGTTTTCCAGTGTTATTTGGCATTGGGTCTGTTGTTGCTTATCATGATTCTGACAGGGTGAGTCTTTGAGTGACTCTATATTATGGTTTCTAGAAAATGGAATTATTCTTCCTTGATTGCCAGATTGAGGATTTCAGTGTTACTCCATAGTGTACTTTTAGTGCTTCTTTTGCAGTAGTTTATTTCATTATGGGGGGGTTATATGATCTCTCTTTTCATCATTTATGTGGATGGATATTGATTGGATTTGTGATGGATATCATTATCGTATTTATCTCTCTTTTGGGGAGGATTTTTGTCTCACTGGGTTTTCTCCTTTTTTGTGTTTGTGAGAGATTGCATTTACATTTGTATATGGGTACCTAACATGGCCTTGTAGTTGGGACCCATCTTTGTGTCATTTATATAATAATCAACTCCCTAAGTTGTACTTAAGGGTGTGTTGGTGTAAATAGGTATATTTCCTATCTAGTCATATCTAGGTCCTATTTACATTGTTAATAACACTTAGGTCCTAGGAGGGTATTTTTCTAGTTAGCATTAAATAGGAGAGAATCTTTCTAGAAGCATTAGTTGTCACTTATCTGATTTGTTTGACATTTATTTAATGCTTGTGTCCTAGGTTGTTATGATTTAGTTGTCTCATGTGATAAGATTATGACACTTGTCATTATCTTGTCTAATCCTATTCCTCACCTTGCCTATATAAGCAAGGCTTCATATGTCCATTTCATCATCTCAATATCAATTTTAGTTGTGTAAGTCCAATACATCATTGCAATCTTGAGTATTTCATATTCTCCACATCTTGCATCCATTGTTGCAATTTCATGTTCTTGCTTTTCCCTCTCATGGAAGGTTGTTGTTGGTTTTTGTAGATGATCTTGGAGGCTTGAGTGCTTGAGTGACTCAAACATGTTCTATGAGATGTTTCTCACCTCCTACAATAATTATTATGAATGCAAAATAGTTGATGTTTCCACTATACATATATGCTCAAGATTTGAACCATAAACACATCAGATTCAAGCAAGAAAAATAATCATTATTAAACCTAGAAATTTAAATATATTTATATAAGTGGGGCTTTGTACCTGAGCATGGTTGCATATGATTGGGTGTATACATAAATAGATGCAAACAAATATAATTTGTATACATACAAAACCAACCAAGTTCTTTAATCATTATTACAAAGGGCTAAATAATGAGTGAGAATATAAATGAAATAAAGATTAACGATATTACTATTAATTATATTAATGAGTGCACTTCATCATATGATAATCCTCTTGCTATAGATTGTCAATTTCCTTAAGTACAACCCCATTATTGATCATTCTTAAAAAGATAGTTCATAACCTAGGGTGTTATGTATCTTGATGTTCAAAGGATTTTTATGTGGCCTTGTTGATATAATAATGTCTATCAACCTCTTAAAATGAGAACCTTGTTATGGGAATTATCATGTGAACGAAGGAAGAATATTGGAAATATAGATAACCATAATGTGGTTGCATACTAAATGGAAGGTAACTATTGTTTGATATGATTATGTTGTTGAGATAATCCTTATGTAACCATGTAAGCAACATCTCATGGTACCTTACTATTGACCTTCAATGTCATATTTAGTATAAATGACAAGTATGAATAAATCATCCAATTTATGAATTTAATTATAATAAGAATTCGAGGTTGCATCTTAGTGTAAAGAAAACTAGAAGATTAAGAATATTAGTAGTAAAGTTATTATTGGGTTTATATTTCCATATATATCGATCCAATGGATATAGTGTTTCCAACTTTCTTAAGTAGGATTTTAATCCACACAAAAGTAGTCTCCTACATGCTCTCTCTAAATTTTAAATACTTATAGATTGTAAAAAAATAATTTAAATAGGGATTTTGGACTTGTTGAATACACATCCATGACCATTCTCAGGCATGACATTACTCTAATAAATTCTTGGTTGATGACCATATTTCATAATATGGGGTACTTAATCTATTTATTGAGTTGTAATCAACTAAAAATATTATAGCCAATAGTGGCATAAGAGGTTTATGTAATCATCATGTTATTAGTCCATGGTTGAGAAAAGTGTCTTGGACCTTAACCTTGATCTTGAAATTAGATTGCCATATTGTGAAGAGTTTCTAGTAGGCTTGGCCTTAAGTGAAATATGATGTAGGATTATGATGCCATTATTTTAGAAATAATATCAATTAATGATATCAAGTTTCCACAATCCATATCAAATTGTTGCAACGGTTTCTGGTTTAGATTGTGTGAGAGTTTTTTTGCATCGACATTTCGAATCACACTCCATGATCCATCATTAGGATGAAAGAGCTTAAGGAGAAAAATGGATCACACAGTGTGATCCGAAACGTCGATGCAAAAAACTCTCACACAATCTAAACCAGAAACCGTTGCAACAATTTGATACGGATTGTGGAAACTTGATATCATTAATTGAGTTTTTCTCCTTAAGCTCTTTCATCCTAATGATGGATCACGGAGTGTGATCCGAAACATCGATGCAAAAAACTCTCACACAATCTAAACCAGAAACCGTTGCAACAATAATATCAATGCCAATTAGCTATTACTTGAATCTTTCCTAGTATTGGTATCAATGTGTCCTTTAATTTAGTAAAATATGAGTCTTTAGATACTTGTAAATATTGAAAAGATATCAAGAAGTAAGTGATTTTGGACCATTTAGGAAATTCTATTGTAATTGCAATATGGGTCATATGTTCCTTAAGTGTATTTTTATCCTCCTAACTTAATGCAAAATAACATATGCTATATAATGTCTAGTATGGTATTTGGGTATTGGGGAAAAGCCTTATGATGTCTACAAGATACAGATTGACCCCTTGAGTATAAGAACCTCCATGTTGAATCTATTATGTGAATTTCAAAAGAAAGTACGGGTAAGATAATTTCATGTTGAGTAGTATGCCTAGCCTTATGTTGTTATGATGAAACCTTGGGATATTGAAGTTGTATTAAGAAGAAGAATGGTAGTGAGGTCCAATCTCAACATAATTGGATAAGAAGTTTCATGGTATATGTTCAATAAATTGGGAACCAGTGTGTAGGTATCCTTGAGATATCATGTAAGAACTACATGTGACTTTGATCCATTTGGAAGAAAACATATAGGCGGTCCTTGGGTGAAGGATGTCCTTGTAACCTCAAGTACAAAGGGGGAGGGTTCAAGGGGATAACTCCAAGGGTTGGGGTTGTTCCTAATTTGTTTGATCTTTCCTCCTTCATAAGCTTTAGTTCGAGGCTGAAATGGGTATTAAATGGGTATGAAACAAGTTAAGGAAATCTAATAACTTATATTCAATACATAATATACTTCTATATATTAAATAGAATGAAGTAAGGTATTTAACTACTTTATAATTAGTATTTCATTATATGTATATGCTAGGTAAAGGCCATCTTGTGTTGGTTCCATGTAACTCTTATGTGTTTGTGAAAACCAACTCCATATCTAGAGGTCTCTTTATGACCCATGTATCTATTGATTGTGATTGTGATTCATGTTATGTATAACCCACCCAAGTGTGAACCTCTGGGATATTTGAGTAGTGATAGGTAGTCATTGGACCATGCCAATGACTAATGTCTAGGCTAATACTAGGGACTAGCTGACATTCACCTGTTTGACGGAGGTGAAGGTTGTTATAGGCTACCCTAGTTATGATATGGTTATAGTTGCACGAGTATGGACCCATCCGTGTGGGTAACAATTATCTAGAGCCAACCATTGTATCGAGGGGGTTCATTGGCTATCATTGAGGGCATGGAAGTGACCGATTCCAAGTGTTACCCAAGATTGTGAGGAAGATAGTTGACAACATCACTAAGATCACAAGGTGGTATATGTTGAGAGCTACTTCTTCTTAGGTGGACAAAATTATCACCGGTGGCCTATAGGTGATTGAATTCAGAATCCATTGGGTTATGGTAGGTTCACTACTTGTGGAAAGCCTTGGGATGGTGGAAAGACTCGTGGTGTAGTATGGGATGCACCAAATCCCCTTACTAGTTGTCAGATTGTATACTTGGGCTTGTTGGGTTGAAGATGAACCCATGACCTATAGTGTGGGATGCACCGAATCCTCTTCCCAGTTGTCCAATGGTGTAGAAGATCAAAAGAAAGGATGGGACCCATGGTGTAGTGTGCAATGCACCAACATTCTTTTCTATCTAGGATACATTATGGACTTGTGTTAGTCAACCATTGTGATGTGCTAGAGCTAGTCACTTGTATTTGTAATGTATGTTGGAGCCAAACATTGACATAATTGTGATATGTGTATGAGTTAGTCATTGTTGTACTTGTGATGTTCAAATGAGATAGTCCCAATTATACTTATGATATAAATATGAGCTAATCACCATTATACTTGTGATTTATGTATGATCCAATCATTATTGTATTTTTGATGCATATGAGCTAGTCATCTTGTGTATATGGAGGTATGCTCATGAAAATCAATGTGTATGATCTTTAGGATTATGGCATGATATGCCCCTTACCAATATTGTGAGTGTTTGTACACTAATTCTTGTTAATTTATTTGGTATGGACCCAAGACCTGATGGCAAGGTTATTATCAATATATTGTGATTGGATAATTTGATATCTTACATGTACTTAATTAATAGTCATGGGTTAAAATCAAGATCATAGATCTTATGCAAGAGGAGAGAATGAACTCCCTCTAACATTGTGGGGAAAACCATGAAGCCTTTGATTCCCATGAGGGGATACGTAGGAAAGATCACCATGAACCCTCAAGGTTTACATTTTCATCTAAGAATGACCTTAGCTCTAGGAGCTTAACACTTTTGAGTGTAAGCATATAATTTATGATGATTTGTTATCACAATGATGAATGAATAAATTTTCATATTAGCATTTCAAATTTAGATGAATGATGCTTGGTTGATTAAGTTAGTAGTTGTGGTAAATTGTTTAAAAATGTTGGTGTACTTGAGTGGTGGATTTTACATTGGTATCAAAGCAACTAGGTTCAAATGTTGGACCTATGAAGCTTACCACAATTTACTAGATTTTTAAACAATTTACCATGCAACTAGCAACTTAATCGACGAAGCATCCTTCATCTAAATTTGAAGTGCTAATACTAAAATTTCTACATTCATCATTGTGATAAAAAATCAACATCAAAACTTATATGCTTACACTCATAAGTGTTAAGCTCCTACAACTAGGGTCATTCCTAGACCCATACCTAAACCTCGAGGGTTCATGGTGACCTTGCTTACATATCCACTCATGGGAATCAAAGGCTTCATAGTTCACCCCATAATGTTAGAGGGAGTTCATTCTCTCCCCTTGCATGAGATATATGATCTCACTTTTAGCCCATGACTATTAATTAAGTACATGTAAGCTATCAAATTAGCCAAAAATATAATATAATGATAATAACCTTGCCATCAAGTCTTGGGTGCATACTAGACATTACCAGGAATTAGTGTACAAACATTCATAATATTCAAAAGGGGCATATCATACCATAATTCCAAAGATTATACACAATGGATGTCATGGACATGCCTCCATATACACAAGCTGACTAGCTTGAATACACATAACAAATACAATAGTGATCTTGGATTGTACATAGATCACAAGTACAATGGTGATTAGGTCATATATACATCACAAGTACAACTATGACTATGTCATTTAGACATCACAAGTACAACAATGATTGACTCATACACATATCACAATTACATTAATGGTTGGCTCCAACATACATCACAAATACATAGTGACTAGCTCCAACACATAATAATGGATAACTAACACATGCCCATAATGCATCCCAAATAGAAAATAATGTTGGTTCATTATGAACTACATCATGGGTCTCATCCTTTCTTTTGGTATTTTACACCAATAGACAACTAGGAAGAGGATTCGGTGCATCCCACACTACACTGCGGGTCCTTCCTCAACCCAACAAAGCCAAGTATACAGTTTGACAACTAGGAGGGGGATTCAATGCATCCTATACTACACTACAGGCCCATTCACCGTCCCAAGGCTTTCCACAAGTAGTGAACCTACCATAACTTGATGGATTTTGACTTCCATCACCTATAGACCATTGACAACAAGTCTCTCCACCCAGGATGAAGTAGCTCTCAACGTATACCACCTTGCAACTTTAGTGATATTGTTAACTACCTTCTTCACAATCTTAGCTAACACTTGGCATCAATCACTTCTATGCCCTCAATGACAGCCAATGAATCCCCTTGATACAATGGTTAGCCCCAAATTATCGTTACTCGCATGGATGGGTCCCTACCCATGCAACCATTATCATATCATAACCAGGGTAGCCCATTGCAACCTTCACCTCCATGGACTAGGTGAATACTGACTAGTCCCTAGTAGTAGACCATACATTAGTCATTGGTACAGTCCAATGATTGTCTGTCACTGCTCAAATATCCTAGAGGTTCACACTTGGATGGGTCATACATAACATGAATCACAATCACAATCAACATATATACAGGTCTATACATAGAGACCTCTAGATATGGATTTGGTTTTCACAAAATCATAAGAGTTACACATAACCAACATAAGATGGAATTTACCCATCATATACATATATAATCAAATACTAACTATAAAGTAGTCAAATCTCTTACTTCATTCCACTTATTGTATTTTCCTTAACTCACTCCTACCCATTTGGTACCCATTTCAACCTCAATTGAAGCTTATAGAGGAGGAAAGGTCAAACCAATTATGAACAATCCCAAACCCCAGAGTTATCCCCCAAACCCCCCATTTGGACTTGAGGTCATAGGGACATCCTTCGCCCAAGGATGACTTACATACTCTTTGCCAAACAGATCAAAGTCACATGTATTTCTCCTTACAAGTTTTCTCTCAAGGAGACCTACATATTGGTCCCCAATATAATGAACGTATACCTCAACACTTGCATCCAAGTATGTCGAGATTGAACCTCACCACCATTATTATTCATAATACAACAACTATGCAAGAATCAAAAGTCTAATTGGGTTAATGGCTACCATAAACCTGAATGGTAAATTTACCCATATTCGTATAATAGTTTAGTTCATAGACTAGATGGTTTATTCATACTTTCCCTTTAAACTAAACTTGACCTTAATGATCATCGGTAAGGTATCAAGAAATGCTATGTAGGATTTATCTCATAATCATCTAATACCTACTTCTTATCCAATATTATCAAATAAAATTCAAGTTTGATTGTCACCCAGTAGGATTTCTTTTATTGATTCTCAACTATTAATAATGCTTAACAATATACTAGGAAAGCCAACCGTGTTCTCGATTTAGAAAACCTATAAGAAAGTACTTCCATTAAAAATTCACATAATGGATTCAATATTGAAGTTCTTATACTCAAGGGGTTAACAGATAATTTGTAATCATATGAAACCTTTACACCAATACCCAAATACCATTCTAGAAGTATATAACATATCTTATTAATGCATTGAGAAAGGAGGGTAAAATGACATTATAGAGACCTATTATGCCTATTGCTATTACAATACAATATACTAAATATCCCATATTACAAAATATGGTCATCAACAAGGAATTTTACTAAAGTAATATCATCTAAAAGTATGGTCGTGGATGCATATTCATATTTTCCTATTCCATTGTTAACCATAACATATTTATTAATCAAGTTGTTAAATTTAGTTCATTGTGACATCATGATGTTTGTATAGTTAATTTCTTGACAGTAAGAAAAACTTGCAAAATTACCATGATGGCTCCAAGCGCACAGTCAACAATCAGGCTAGAGCACTCTACCTTGAGGGCTTCCAAAAATATTCAAAGTTGTACTTGAGACCTAATCCCAAGACCATTTGGGAGGGACTTTACAGTAATTTTTAACCTTCGTCGACTCCCTTGAGGATGAAGATAGCTTCTTCAAGAAACCCAATTTACGTAGGGGAGAGGACCCAGTACCTGAGCATCTTTTAATAGTTGTTTATATAATGCCCAATATTTTTTTATCAATATTGGACCAATAGTTATGACTTTAAAGTTGTTAGTGTTGATGATGACTACCCATAATTAAACAAAATGTATTCCTTTGATCTAAAAAGCAACCAATCATGTGATTCCACATCAGCACTCAATAAAACATGATGTGAATGCACAAGTATTGGTCTCACTTTTTTTTTTGGGCCTTTTTAGACACCTTGACAAAAATCATGCCGATGTTGCATCATATTTGATGATGTGGCCCTGAAACCTTAGATATAAGTAGGGGAATTGCCAAGTAAGTTGCTGTAAAAAATTATAAGTGATTTGATATTTCCACGTGGGATAATTAGAAGTGCAAAGTTAGGGTGCACAACTACTGGGTTCTCTCCCCTAAGTGTTATAATCATTGCATTCCTCATAACAATTTTTTTTGAGGCAGTTCTTTTGAACAACCTCATTGAATTGTCATGTTGTGTATAACTACACATTTCCCACAATCATTACATTTACTAAGATGGAATGGCCATTTCTTCCACCAAAAGGGTTTCCCCTATCATGTCCATCAAGGTGTCTACACCCATATTTGATAAAATTCCTCAATTCTTTATGGATGTCTATTACCTATTAGAAAATTCCCCTTTTTGTGTAGGCTAATAAGATGGCTTTGAAATGACTGATGAACTTGGCTTTACACTTATTGATAGCCTTTACTGGAATCTAAGTGTTATGCCTTGCAAAACCACCCCATCTTAACTTTGGTCAAAATGGGTCCCCCTTGTTTCTTGTCCTTGGTGTTTTTGTTTGGGACTTAGGAGTTGTTCTTTTCTCCTAGGTCTTTTGTCTTTTCTTTTGTTCTGGCCGAAATCGGAATAGATCCTGAATTTAGAATTTGCATAGGTTCCATGTCCTGATTTCATCCCGAATCTACTTCCATTTTGTTTCTCCTTGCTTCGTTTGGAACAAGCTCGGTCTTGGTCCTGTTTCCTTTATTTGTCGTTGTTTGTTTGTCTTGTTTTTTCTTGTCATTTGGCAGAACTGGAACCAGAATCGAAACCGAACTTGTAACTTTGAAAAATTCCTAGTTTTGTACCCATTTCGATCCTGCCCTCGCCTTTGTGTTTGCTTGTACGTTTTGTTTGGACTCAGTTCCTTTGGTTCCGATCCCTTTCCTCTATTTTCCATTCTCATTCTTTGTTTTTGGTGTTTCTTTGTCTTTGTCGGAACCAGATCCGGAACCGAAACTAGAACCGGAACCAGAATCAAATCGGGAACTTGTCAAAAGTTCCCTGACCAATTTTGATCCCGATCCTACCCTGTTCTTTTTTTTTTCTCCACTTTACTTCAATTACACAGTAGTTTGTGTGCTTGTTCCCGTTGTGATTCTGCATCCGACCAACCATATTAATGACATTAATTACAGACCCTCCACACGTGTGAAATTGAATTCATAACCTTAATTAAGGTTAATTTGCTCTCTATTATTGTTGTTTAAACTGTAATAGTGAACCAAAGCTGAGGTAGAGAAGGAGGATCGTGATTTAGTCAGGAAGCAAGCATTTCCACGTGGATTGGATCAAGTTTCAACCTGTTGGGTAGCGATTGAGGTAGGTGGGTTTTTCTCCTACTTCGATTTGCTTGTCGTTTTGTTTGCCTTGTGTTCTTCGCACGTTCACGAAATTTCTCATGGATCTTTGCTTGTTTTTGTGGTGTTGTGTTCGTTTCCCTTTTCCATTTTCTTTTTTTTTTTGTTTCTAGTTTTCTTTTGTGTCTTTTCTATTTTGTTTTTCTCGTTGCAATCGTTTTCGTGTTTGGTCACGTCCGTACTATCGTGCCCTAGCTTTTGCTTAGGGTTTCATTTTCGAAAGGATTTGAGGGTTCTTAAAGGGTCTCTGATCTGTTGAGTGACTCTCCTAATCTTTTCGTATGTTGACTCGATGATTTTTGTGTGGGGTTTTGATGCCCTAATTTTCTAAGTTGACTAGTTAAAGTAAGCTAGGGTTTTTGCGTGCCATTTCAATATGAAATCATGCCCTAGCTGATGGTTTCCCTTCGGTCATATGAGGGATTGATTTATGTTGCTATTTTAAGCCTCCTCAGCTCATCATATGACCTTGTTTTAAATCATTATGAGTGCTTAAGTAAGGTGGCATCATGCTTAAATGATAAATGGAAGAGTCAGATCCAGGAATGGATTTGCTCCATAAACCTTTGTTTGAAATGTTTCGGATCCAGTTCTGAACCCGCTCCCAATGAATTTTTGGCTATCAAACCTCCTTTACTCCAGCAGAACCGAAACCAGAATGGAGGTGAGATTTGGAACTTACTAATGTATTGGGTCTGGTTTTCATTTCGGTCTCTATCCTGATCCTGAAATCCATTCCAACTTTGGTACTGACTTCGACATTGAGTCTAATCCCGGTCCCGGTTCCAATGATGGTCTCATCCCCGACCACGCCATACTAAAGTTTTTCCTATACTGGTTCCCTTTTTGGTTTTGCCTCCAATGACTTTCAAATTGTACTAAGCATAAAGGCTACCTAAGGAAGGATAGAGTAATATGAAAGGTAAACTTTCTAATGATGACTTTTCATGCTTTCTATTGATCTAATCCAGGGTGGTCTTGTAGGAACCAACAATGTCAGGAGCATCTAGAGAAGCTTCACAAGTGGAAGGCTAAGTAGTAGAGAGTTCAAAGCAAGTAAATACAAAGAAGATAATGGTGGAACAACTACCTTATACTCTAAGATACAAACATCAGAGTGCTAACCCCACAACTAGCAAGCTAGATTCAGGGTGGTCAGATATCACAGATACCAACTTGGGATCCTTAAATTGTGAGGATTTGACTCTAGAAACCTTTGCAGAAGAATTGATTGGAAGAACAAAAAGGATAGTCCAAGCTGGGATTGCTCATGTTACAATCTTCCCTCTGTCAATCCAATGCCAAAGCTTATCTTGACTGCAGTAGGGGCTTACAATGCAGTGTCAAGGCAATGCATGGATCAACAAGGGAATATCATAATTGACCTGTCTCCATAGATGATGAGACTTATGTTTAATGCACCTACTCCAAAGAACCCTAGGCAATTGACTGAGGTAGATGCATTACAAAGATTCAATGAGAATAAAGATGTCAATAGGAACCACATAAATAAGAAGTGGTTGAGAACTGAAATTATATCCTTAACCAAGATGCCTGACCAACCCAAAAGGGGAGATTTCAAGAAGGAAGTGGATGACTTAATCCTGATGCTCTCTAGGGTGTTTGGGAAGAAGGAATCTGCATGCTTCAGGGAATGGATGTTCCCATTCATAGAAGCCATTTTTGATGGTAGGCAACAATTTGATTGGTGCATGATCTTGTTTGACAGTTTGCACAATCATATGGTGAATGTAAGGGAAATAAGGACCTTCTTGATGAATTCTTATGTCATATATGCTGCTGCGAGGATGGGTATCTTTCCTAGGTTAAATGCAGTAGGAGTGTTGGGAGAAGCTCCTGGATAGAAGAAAGTGTGGAACCATTATGACCAATTAACTTTGCAAACATTAGAGCAACATCATAGGAGATTCAATGATGCATTTCTTTACGTCATTATCAATCGATTGACTGGAGATGTTGGTTTCAAATTAAGTAGGGATTTCATGGCATTCATTGCTCAGTGGGGACATTGGTATATCCAATACCCCAAGTTCTCTTATTTCAGGTTAGCAGGGTTTGATGGAAATCCTCACCTACTACCAAGGTGTTGCACTCATAGAATGATCCTCATGGAATTTATATATCAAGCCCTGGGAGTCAATGCAAAGTTTTCCAACAAACACAATACTGGGTGCCACAAGTTTCCCATGAAGTTGGGAGAGTATTGTTGTCTTCACAATGTGGCTACAAAGGAAGTATGTGAAGAGTTGAGCTACTTCAAGTTGGGACTATTATACATCTTGGAAACTCTTTGATCCGGAAAAGAAGATGCATACCTTGAATCCCACTATTTTTGATAACATTATAACATGTTGGAGGATTTTTGGGTTGATTTGCAGGATGACTTTGATGTGAGAAGGAAGAACTATGAAAGGTTAACCATCCCACAAATGATTGAGTATGGGGTGAAGGAAGATATTCCTAACATACTATCAAATGATGGTGTGGTTTTAGACCCAGGATATGAAGCAACAAAAATAGGTATCAAGGTATGGAAGCTGCAACTATTGGAGAAGTTTCTTCTTCTCAACCTTCCCTCAGTTAAGAACCTAGCAAGGAGGTACTTCCAGATAGCCTCCATGAGTAAGCATAAACTATGAAGGGCAAGGAGAAGGAGATTGAAATCCATGATGTAGACACTGACTCAGAGGCCACTCAATCAGATAAGGAGCCTCTTGTCGTTGCTCCCACTGGAGATATTGAAGGTGTTGAATTTGAACATGTCCTCACCCCAGAGGATCAATGGAAATTGTTTGAGGATGCTAAGAAAGAGATAGATGCAAAAGCAGAGGTTGAGGCACTAGCAAAACAATAGGAAGTAGAAGCCATGGCCAAAGATAATGTACTTGAAAAACAACAGGAATTAGAAGCCATTGCTAAAGTTGAAGAAGTGGCAAGGAAACAAAAGGAAAAAGAGGATCTTCTACAACAACAAAGAGAGAGAGAGAGAGTAGAAGGCTAAGGAAGAAAGGGACAAGTTAACTCTACTACAGAAGATCCATGAGCTAGAAGAAGAGAAGGCTCAACAGAGAAGAGAAAAGGAAGCTCTTGAGGCCAAATTTAAAGCAGTAGAGGAGGCTAGGAGGAAGAGAGAAGAAGAGGAATTGGAGTTAAAGAGAATAGAGGAGGAGGAACAGGACAAACTTGATCAAGAGGTAGCCAAGGCATGGGAAAGGGTAGAAGAATTAGAGAAACAAAGAGATCAATTGTTGGAGGAGAAGAGAAAGGAAGAAGATCAACTGGTCAAAATTGAACAAGAAAGGAAGGAAAAAGCTAAAGCTGACAAATTGGCCAAGGAGAAAGCAGTGAAGGAGAAACAACAAGAGGTTGACTCTCAACCCAAGGTAGCACTTTGGCAACCTCTCTCTCTTTCCACAACTTCTTCCACTCAGATGATAACTCCCCCTGCTGCCCCAACATGGCTAAAACTTAATCTGGAAAAGAAACAGGTAGTGCAACCACAACCCCTTAATTGGGATGATGTCGAAAAGGAAATAGAAAATAAGAGGCCAAAGAAGAGAGCCAAGGTTCTTCATTCTACAAAGCTAACAAATGCTGGGGAAATTGTTGTTGAATGTGCTATCCCCATGGTTGACAAGGATAAGTAGGATATGCAATTAAGTGATTACCAATTGGGCACTGTCAATCTAGGAAGGCCCACAAGAAAACAAAAAATGGGCTTAATTGATATTGTAGCTTCTTCTACCAAGTCTAGAATGATACAGGACAAGCAAAAGAAAGATGATCTTAAGTCATAAGTGGATCAATTATATAAATTTCGGAAGGATCTCTCTTCTCCTATCTCTTCACAGTCTGCTGCTCCCAAGACACCTATTCTGCTGAGAAAGAAAGATGTTGATAATTTGATTGAAATGAGGAATAAGGTAGGGATGATGGATAGATGGATTAATAAACTGAACCAAGAAGTGGAGGAGTTTTTTGTGGAAAGTTGCGAAGCTCATGAAGGAGCATTAGAATTAAATAATGACATGGTCACACGTACTAAAAATCTTGGAAAACAAGAGGAAGAGTATTCAGAGCATGCAAAGAGGTTGGAAGACATCAATAAGTTACCCAGGAAAACCTTGTTAGAACAATCCATTCTTGAAGAAGACAATGTTGATTTTGTTGAGAAGACTATTAGCATCATCAGATTCAAGTCTTTATTCATCTATACACACATAAATGAGGTGCAACGGGTTGGGAAAGATCTTAATGAATAAGCTGAAGAATTAGGAGCAAGTATTGCCATTCTTGTTGATGAAGATATCCCTATGGAAGATGGCCTCATCCTTGATAAACTCAAGGAAAAATGGAGTAGCAAATTTAAAGAAATGATACAAAAAGGAGATGATGGTGATGACCTTTTGATGGATAGACTAATGGATGTTAAGGAAGAGGTAAAGGCTGCCAGAAGGGAACTCATCAAACTTAAGGATATGAAAGAGTTTGCCTCTGCCGAGCTAACAAGAATGACATTTGAAGATAGTTGGGTTTATGGGCCAGATATGAAAATTCTTCAGCAAGTGATCACCAGCTATGATGAGAATATGCTGGAGCAGAAAATGCAAGACTAAGGCACCCATACATTTGCTCCTTGGCTAGATCAGCATCAAGAAGGTGTGGTTTGTTGGAGTTATATCAATTTCCTATTTTGCAGGGAGGTGACATAAGTTCAAATAAAGATCTCAACGTGTTCATCCTCCTCGTTTTGGAACACAAGTTTTAACAAGAAGTCTTCAATCAGCAATTGGAGATCAAAATGGGCACCCATTTTACATTTCCTGGTCGCCCCATAATTTGTGGATTTAGATTTTGATGAGAGAAATTAGTGTCATGCAAGTTTATATATAGGATTTCTCTCCACCTTGTAAAGTTCGGCTCATTTAAGCAAGATTATCCACCTAAAGGAGACTTAAGGAATATTTTTACAATTTTTAGAAGGTTTTACAATTTATGCAAATACACTTGGATAGATTTTCTTTACAAATTTTCAATAAAAGTTATGTTATTTCTGGAATATTGTTCGATGATAATGTTGATGAACCATAACCATTCGTATGCCAGTGAATGTTGTGCATAAGTGTTTATTACTTGATGCAAATTAGTAGAAGATTTTGAATTTACAGCTATTTCATTAAATTATCTGTAAATGGGATTCTTTTATGTTTGTTGATCTATGAATTAATGATGAACTAGTGATGTGTTCCTATCTAATTTTGAGGTTTGATGGTTGTACATTTTGAATTAGCCCCATGAGTGAATGCAATGGTACAAGATAGCTTGTGGATTGTATCATTTAATGGTTTTAGTTGTTTAAAAGGAATGCTAATTATGAAATTTATATGTCTGAATTGAAAAGGAGTTTACATTTATGATTTGATATTCTATGCTTTGATCCATCTTTTTTCTATTTATTTACTCCCCCCCAAATGTTAGATTAGTTCATATCATGCAGTTTGTGTCCTTTTACCAACAGGCCCCTTGAATATTATGGTTGCATGGACTACTGAATGAAACAACACAATTGAGAACCAACTATAGAGACCTTGGAAGATAGGTGGTTTTAGATCAGTTATCATTTTCAGGAGAAATAGAGTAGAAATACTCTATTTAACGTGTGTTATTTTGACCATCAACACTAAGCAACATCTAGTTTAGGGTGACTGTAGTCTTGAGGCTATAATTCACTACTACTGCCTTCCAATCTCCATGCCCATTTTCCAACTCCCTTCCTAACCCATCACCACTCTTATGCCTTTTTTCTTCACCCTTTACCCTTTCTTTTTTCTCATGCCATACTCTCTCTTCTTCTCTTATTGACCTCTACTTTGTTCTCTTTTCCACATAATTTTATGTATTCTCCTTCATTTTTTCCCTCTCTCTATACCTCATCCTTGCTTCCATATTTCACATCCCTCCTTGCCTTTGCATTCACTAGAGACCTCTCCTCATTTTTATCTTCATAAACAAATGTTGAATGAGTGGATATGGGGCCATTGATTGTAGGACCAACATGAGATTTATTTGTAATTAGTGGGAGATAAATTCCACCAATTGATGTTTAATCTATAAATACAATGGTATTTTTGGAAGTCTTCCTTTGAGATCTTAACATCTTGGAAATATTTGTGTTCTCTTATATCTCAAATTTAGCTAATTCCTTAGCCTTCAAAGATTTTTTAAATCTAATATTTATTTATTTTAAAGGCTCCCTTTTCTTGTGAGGCTCTTGATTGAATGGGTCCTACCTTTTATGTTGATTAGCTTTACAACTCTCCATATCATTGAGGGGAATCAACAATGCAAAGCCTTGTGAGTCATTCATCATTTGCCTAATGATGTAAGTTTTCCTTCCCTAAGACATTCATGTCACAAGAGTTCCAACTTTATTGCTCACCTTCTTTCCTTTTTGGATGCTCTAGGTTGCAACCATATTGACATGCTTCAAGATGCAGCAATTATTTATCTTCTAAAGAAATATGATGATGTTTGTACCTTTGTATCATCCATTTTTATATTCCATTAGGCCTAACTCTACAATGGCCCTCACCTTAGAATGGTTCCTTGTGATTTTAGGAATATTTGATTCCTCGTCGTGTTGAAACTTTCGTTCCAAGGTGGCATTTGATGGTCTTGAGCTTGCCATTCCTTCCCATTATTAAATGAAGTTGGATCTTGTTCATTTGAAGAATCTTATTTTCATAAATTATAGAACTAATCACATCACTTATGCACACAAATATATTCTTCAATGAAAATTGAACAAAATTAAAGATCCAAACAAATCATTTAAACCAATTGTAAATAAAAACACATATAATTCAAATTATATACCAACTTTCTTTCAAGATAAATCATATGACATATGCTTTTCATTGTTTTAATGAAAATCAAAGTAAATCTTAAAAAGGAAAAAGTTCAAGAGATGTACAATTTTCACCATTACTATGTTATATGAAACGTTCATCACCAACAAGAAAGAAAATACTGCCCATCTGCGATTAATAGGAATGCCTTTTTTATTGAAGAACGCTAAGGAGTTATTGATAAAAAGACTTGTAGACCAAGAAATCATGAATTTTGGCATAGAAACAATAGAGGGATGGATGCTTTTATCCATCAATCAACGAAGTCTAGAGTGAGCTGCATCACAAATATAAATGCTGAGGCAATAATGTACTTCAGACATCAGTTTACTCTCCTGCAATTTTTCCGAATCTCTCCCTTCCTTCCTGTGAGAGGTTTGATGTTTCCCATTTTCACCATCGCAGCCACAAAATCTTTGAAGAAAGCTTTTTGATTGGTACTATATCTTTTAACTTGAGCATCGGTAGAGCTTCCATTAAACAGTTCCTGATCTGAATGAAAGAGCCCCTTCTTAGTTGTCAGACTTTGGTAGTAGACATTGTCAAAACCGTTGGGAGTTACACTGTCTAAGGGTGAGAGGTTATTGTCACCACTACCACTGTTGAAGGGGCAATTTGCCTGCATAGAAGCAGCGAATGCCTTGTCTATATTGGTTTCATTGTAGATGCGACGTCTAAAGAAACGGCAGCGTGCTTGGCCAATCGTATGAGCACCTACAATAATATAAAGTTAAACCTCTTTTAAGTATCACTTCTTTGAAATTGCTTTCCAAAGACATCAGCAATAAGACTTACCTGAAAGTGCAACCATGTCCTTAGCAGACAGTCCTTGAGCACGAAATGCTGCGATTAGAGCGCTGAGGCTTGAACCAGGTCCTGGAATGTTGCTGTTTGCACCGCTTAGACTTGCAGTTCGTGAATCTCGCCTTCCAAGCCTTACAGCCCATGATGGGCCTCCCAACTACCAATTATAAACACAAATTTCTAATGTCATTACAGAGGAGAGTATAAATAATTTGTCTATAACATTAGAGGAGAGGAGTGCAGAACTATTTACTTGGACAACAGAATCACGAGCGGCTGTTGCCAGAATATCAGCGCAGGAAACAATGCCGGTGCACACACTCTCAACTCGAGTCTTAATTTTATCAATGACATCGAAACCTCTGGCTGAATTAAAGTTTGGTCCTGCACTCTTTTCTCCTGTGAATGTTGTTGTGTCGTCCAAGAGTACAGACCCATCGCAGCCCTGCAATTGAAGAGCAGACCCAAAACATTATTAGCTATATCGATATTAAAAATGTAGAGATAAATGATTTCAGAAAACATTTTCATTACGTTGACAAAACAATCGTGAGAGTGAAGACGAAGCAACGATGCGCCCATTCGTGGTTCATTGGCTAACGCTTTCATTATTTCTTCTTCCACAATCAGCAATGCCTGCGGACACGTCTTCTTGTAAAAGTTTGGGCGAAGCTGGGCATAGACTGTGCTCCAGCAAAGCAGGATAACAATAGATGCAATAAGCTTGTTCACTGTTGACATGGAAGAAGCCATGCTTGTGTTCTCTTAGGTGAATATATTGAAGAATTATGTGGCTACTTATAGAAGTGCTGTCATTGGTTGGATTGGATCGAATATTACTGCAATTGGGATTATCAATGGTTTCTGAAATTTCAACGACACACTAGCTGGTTCACGCGTCATGTATATTAATTAAATCGAGAACAAATTGGAGAGGACTATCACCAAAATAATACCGAATTAAAAAAGAGGTGGCTTTAGGTATCTCCCTTCAAAACATATAAATTTATGACAATGGCGAACCATAAACTTTTCTTTATTTGTCACCTTCTTATCGCCTTCGCGTTGCCGTCTTCTTTAAACGCTGAACTCTCAAGTTTGCAGGCGGTGAGCTGTCCTTGATCTGCACGTTCTCGAGATATACTCGGAGTGATAGCTTATTGTTTGCTCTCCGTACTTTTTTTTTTGGATTAGCTTTATCTCTGCACATTATTAATGTATATCTGTGATCTTCTGTTCTTCCCATTATTAAATGGGAGGGACCGTTGAATACCTTAGATATACTTGCAATAGTGAAATTCGACGCATGTTATTTTTTATTTAGTTTTATATATTTTAGAGAATATTTTAATATATGTATATACTAGTAATAAAGAGGTGTGGAAGGTCAATCAGAAATTAATGATTTATTTTTTTGGATATATTTGTGTAGCACATGAGGTCATTTATCAAATGGTGTTAGGGGAGAGGGGCTAGTAGTCGTGCAGGGTCCAATAGTCGTGCAGTCAATTGTGATTATTCATATCAATACTAGAATGAATTAATATTATATCTTGTATATAATCATTTCACATATTAATCAAAATATTACTAAATATGTGACATTATGAGACCAATAGTTGTTCAAGTAAAAAAAACATAAATACATTCATGAACAAGTGAAATAAATATTTTTTTGTCTCAAATAAAATACCTAAACTATCCACTATAAGTGTGTCATTTATAAAATTAAATGCTCATTTGATAAAATAAGACACTCATTAAAACAAGTATTGTTATATAGTGAACAAATATTGTTCTTATGTGTACAACTATTGGGGTAGCAATGTACAAGCATTGGAGTATTTAATATTAATAGTTTGTCCTATCACAAATATAAAAAGTGAGCACAATAAATACCATGTATTTTTTCAATAAATGTGAAGAATTTTTAAAAAAATTTAGTGTTCAACTATTGGTCCATTTATGTTTGATATAAGTTGTAATTTAAATAATTATGTGTTGTTTTTATAACAACAAATAGTTTTTATGTGTTCAATTATTGGTCCATTTGTGTTGAATATAAAAGCTAGCGATAAAAAAGATTTATGGTTACCAATAGGTATTTGGTACATTTAAGTTGCATATAAGTTTTATTTTAAATAAAAATATGATATTCTATAAACAACAAATAATATTTTTGTGTTCGACTACTAAGGGTGCCATGATTAAGATTTGGTCAAATATTTAAAAAGTCAAATTTTGGACACTTCTCAGTAGATGTGCTGATGTGGCAAGTTGCATGATGAGTCACACCTCCAAACCTTAGTTATAGATAGATAAGAGGCTAGTCCACATTTCAAAAAAAAAAATGAAGGTCCTACGATATTCCAATCAATCACTACATGGTGACGAAGTTAGCCTGCACGACTACTAGCCCCTTTCCCCTATTTGTGTAAAAAAAAATCTCAATAAAAAAGTTATAGCTTCAAATCAACTATGAATCAACTTACATAGATCCAAAGATGACTAAAAGAAAACTTTCAAATCAAAAAGATTATCAAGATCTATTACCAACAAGCCCATCTTATGTTAGCAATAGACAAATAAGGAGAATGGGGGAGAGATAGGGATAGAAAAAGAGAGATATAGAGGGGAAGAGGGAGGCGGGGCGGAGGGAGAGAGGGCAGTGGGGGTAAGGAGATAGAGATAAAGATGGAGATGGAGATGGAGGAGAGGGATATGGAGATGAGAGAGAGAAAGATAAAAGAGAAACATGAGAGAGAGACATATCGAGATAGAAGAGATAAGTATATAGAGAGGGAGAGATGAAGAGAGAGGGAGAGAATGAGAGAGGGAGAAATAGATATAGGAAGTCATAAATAGGGAGAGGTAGAGAGATGGACAGATAACGCGATAGAGGACGAGGGAGAGACAAAAGGATACATACATGGAGAGATAGAGATATAGAGAGGCAAAGAGAAATATAGGAGTTTAGGAAGGGGGAGAGGGAGGGAGATGGATGGATAGAGGGAGATATATTTGGAGATAGAGAGGGGGAAGGAAAATAGAGGTAGAGAAGAAGCTAGAGTGAGAGAAGAAGAGAGAGACAAATAGATAGAGAGATAGAGGTGGAGGGAGAGATAAAGATAGAGAGATAGGGAGATAAAGAGGAAGAGATATGAGAAAAAAAAAACACATATACAGTATATATGTATATACAGTATATATATATACATACATATGTATATACATATGTATGTATGTATATATGTATGTATGTATATATGTATATACATATATATATATATATGGATATATATGTATATACATATATAATATATATACATATGTATACATACATATATATCCATATGTACATACATATATATGTATACATACATATATATGTATGTACATATGGATATATATGTATGTATACATATGTATATATATTATATATGTATATACATATATATCCATATATATATATATGTATATACATATATACATATATATACATACATATATATATATATGTATATACATATATATGTATGTACGTACATATATGTATATGTATATACATACATATATATATGTATGTATATATGTATATATGTATTATATATACACATATACATATATATATACATGTATATATATGTATGTATATGTATATATATACATATAAGTGTGTGTGTATATATATATAATATATTGGCATCAAGAAAATTCATCGCGGAAAATTCACCGCCATGACGAATTCACCTCAAGGAAAATTCACCACCAGTAATAGTGGTGAATTTTCCTTGAGATGAATTTGTCATAGCGGTGAATTTTTCCGCAGGAGGAGACATAAAGATAAAAGAGAAATATGAGAGAGATATACAGAGATAGAATAGATAAGTATATAAAGAGGGAGAGAGATGAAGAGAGGGAGAGATAGATATAGGAAGTCATTTATAGGGAGAGGTAGCGAGAGGTAAAGATAAAGGGATAGAGAGAGATGGAGAGATAATGAGATAGAGGAAGAGTGAGAGACGAAAGAAGATATATGGAGAGATAGAGATATAGAGAGGCAAAGAGAAATATAGGAGTTTAGGAAGAGGGAGAGGAGAGAGATGGATGGATAGAAGGAGACATATTTGGAGATAGAGGGGGGGAATGGAAAATAGAGGTAAAGAAGAAGCTAGAGTGAGAGAACAGAGAGGCAAATAGATAGAGAGATAGAGGTGGAGGGAGAGATAAAGATAGAGAGATAGGGAGATAAAAAGGAAATATGGGAAAAAAGAGACATATATATATACATGCATATACATGCATATATATATAAATATATATACATATATATATATGCATATATGTATATTACATATATGTGTGTATAAATATATGGCATTAGGAAAATTCACCGCCATGACGAATTCGCCTCAAAGAAAATTCACCACCAGTAATTCACCATCACAAAAAATTAATCGCACTTTTAATGCGATGAAATTTTCGCGATGGTGAATTACTGGTGGTGAATTTTCCTTGAGATGAATTTGTCATGGCGGTGAATTTTTCCGCGGTGAATTGTTGGTAGTGAATTTTCTGATGGTGAATTTCTAGCTATGAATTTTCTTAGAACCATATATATATATATGGTAAGAGAAATAGAGAGAAAGGTAGAGATGGGGAGATAGATAGGGGAATAGTGGGAGCGAGGGAGGGAGAGATTGGGAGGGGGAGAGGGAGACAAATGGGGAGAGATAGGTAGAAGAGGAAGAGAGAGGGAGAGAGATATGTGTGTGTGTGTGTGTGTGTGTGAGAGATGGGGGAAGAGAGTAGCAGATAGCTCAATTTATAGAGGAGAGGGAGGGGTAGAGAGGGAGATATATAGATGGAGGGTGATATAGAGAGATAGAGAGGGATAGGGAGATATGAGATAGAGGTAGAGAAAGATATAGATATAAAGTGATAGAGAGAGAAGTGAGAGGGAGATAGAGAGAGATATATTAGAATGTGAGAAATTATATTAAGTGTGCAATGGGTACACTAAAGAGGTCTTAAAGGTGAATTATCACATCCTTAATCAAATGACATGCTACCTTGAGCATAACTCCCCAAGGACACATACTATCCTTGGATTGTTGGCATGAAACAACTAATTAAAAGTTAGTTTCTCTTTTCTTTATCTCTCTTTCCCTTTGTATCACTGATATTTCTCTCTCACACTCTATCTCTCCTTGTTTATTCCTCTCTCTTTCAATTTTTATCTCCATCTATATCTCTTTTTATATATATCTATATCCCTCTTTATCCCTCTATCTCTATATCTCTTTATTTCTATACATCTATTTCTCTCTCTTCCTCTCTTGCTATATATCTATCTAAATCTCTCTTTTTCTCTCATTCTCCATCTTTTGAGTTTCTTTCTCTTTATATATGTACTTCTCTCTATATATAGAATTGTCTCCCCTTCTATCTTTCTTTTTCGTCCTCTCTTTCTCTCTCTTTAAAGGTCAATTAAACTATTAGGTTTTTTATATATTAATTTGATTTGTACTATATCAAATTATATTAACTTGCATATATATATATATATATAATATGGCAAGAGATATCCTTCTCAAGGTGTCTATTTTAAAATCAATTTCTCACATAAAAGTACAATAGGTGCCTCAAGAAGGATATCTCTTGGCATATTTTATATATTATTAAATATATATGTGCTAGTAACATTCATGGTGCAACATGTAAGACAATTAATTAGGGTTAGGGTTAGTGTTAGAAATAGAATTAGGGTTAGGGTTAGGATTATGGTTAAGGTTAAGATTAGGGTTAGGGTTAGGTTTAGTGTTACGATTAGAGATATAACTTGGATTAGGGTTGGCATTAGCATTAGTATTAAGATAAGGGTTAGGGTTAGGATTAGAAATAAAATTAGAATTATGGTTGGGATTATCATTAGAATTAGGGTTAATGTTAGGGCTATGGTTAGGGCTAATGTTACATGTATGAATAGGGTTAGGAAATTAAGATTAGGGATACGATCAACATTAGGGTTAGGGTTAGAGTTACAATTAGAGATATAATTAGGGTGAGGGTTATTTTTAGAGCTAAGTGTTATGACTCTTATATTAGTCTATAAATTAGGATATAGTTAAGGTTATGAAAATTAGATTTAGGGGTAGGAATAAAATTAGCATTACAATTAGGATAAGGGTTAGAGATAGAATTAGGATCAAGGTTATGGTTAGAGATAAAATTAGGATTAAGGTTATGGTTAGAGATAAATGATGTGTTGAGCAATCCATAGTACACCATAGTAGTAAAAGTCTTTGGTGGGATCATACCATAAGTAAATTATTTTATCTTTGTCATCTTTACCACAAACTCAAAAGAAGAAAGTTGCAATATAACTCATCTTAAATAAATGATTTTTCATGATAAATCAATCTCAATGAAATGAACTAAGATTGTAATTTCAAATACATACATAATAAGTAGTTGAACACTCCCATCAATGTCTCGAGGAACCATCTTTATTTTCATGGTAATGTTCCCAAATAGATACTTATTCTTCGAAGCCAATACTGACCCTGCTACACAAACACACCCAACATCTAGAGAGCTGAATTTTCTTTCACATAAATAGCTTGATTTTTCCATTACTTACCTTAATTATGTTTGAGGGTGAGCTAATGTTCCATGCCCACCATTAAATTAACCTATGAAAATATAATTTGGATGAGTGGAAAATCTATTTTTTCTTTTGGTTGTGATTGTGTAGCAAGTGTCCACTTGCATACCAAAAAGGTTTAAATGAGTTAGTTGAGGAGAAAATATTGTGTAAGACATATAGTATCAATTGCATAGTGTTAGTGTGAAAGAAATTGGATTGGCAAGTGTATACCTCACTTTTTCATAGTGAGAGTAATTGTATACCTCACAAACTCTAAAGACTGACTAATAGCTAAATGGATGAATTCACAAACATATAAGCTCTTCCATAATTCATCCATTCATTTTTTGTTAATAGAGTAAAGTTAGAAGGATATATTCCAACACAATTGAGGCAAGAAAGATGTTTATCCCTTAATTCCAACTATGGTGAGAATTAAACTATCATTTTATTTCAGATCCAGTAAGTAAAATTATTTGTTTACTTAATGCAACACTGTTTGGAGAAATAGATAATTGCTTATAAGACACTATATATCATTTTACTTGTGCATTTATCTATAATTACAGGCATAAATCCCCTACTAATAGGTATAAATTATTATGACATCCAAAATAATCCAAGTTATTTGAGCTCAGGGAAACATATTTGTTGTGTAGTTGAGATGATGTTAAAGGCACATCTAATACCATGCATGGCATGCTTTCTACCTGCAATAATAAAGAATATTCTTACCCCAAGAGGCAAGTTGAAGTAAATAGCAAACCAAGGAACTAATATGTGGTTTATTATGATAAATAATGAAGTTTACCACCCCTTGAGATTAACAAGATTTATTGGACCTCTCATAGCATTCATATTTTAAGCACCACTTATGTATTTGAATATACTGGAAAAAAATCATCAAGTTCTCTATTGATTCAACAATTAAGTTCTAAAGATTGGCAATATAGTAAATATTTGCAGTGTTATTTCTAATATGTGAAATGTAGGACAAACTAAGAAAAAAGGTGTCCATATTCAATTTTATTTATTTCATGAAGTTTACAAGTATATTGCTACAAGACAGTAAAGATTTTGTTCAATTGCGATTTTTACAATCAAGTTAGCTGACATTAGTTTTAACTTTCACAATGCTCACTTTCTTTTTTATACCAGCAATATTTGAGAAATAATTGTGTTTTGATTATATAAGCAACATTTACAGGGTGTTGTACCCTTTACACGGAAAGCCCATAGGGCCAAAAGGGAACTAGTTCAAAACATTATCAAAAAGTCTATAACCAAAAACAATGGAAATAGGACACAAATACAACACATTAATAACAAAACACCAGCAGAAACCACCCAGGCCAAAACACTAACTATCGAAATTTTCCCATTTTCAGACGAGGAGATTCAAAACATCATCCCCGATCTAGTTGGGTCCTTTTCCCTCAAAATTCTTATCTACTTCCTCCTTGATGACATCAGACAAAGTGACATCATATCTGTACAGTGAATCAGACCAGAGAAACAACTATGTTATACCAACTCAAGATTAATTATTTCTCTATAATTCCATTGACTTTTCTTGGTTATAATATCATTATAGTTCTAGGTGATTAGTTTTACATTAACCTTTGTAGATATTAAGGTTACAAGATTATTAGAGTACATAATTTAAACATCTTCTCTTATATGAATATCTTAGTATAAGAGCAAAGCTTAGAGTCTCTAGCCCAACCCCTCTCAAGCTAGTTCTGAAGATAAACTATTTCTTTTTCCCGGTCCCAAATTTTGCATTTTCACATTTATTTTCAATGGCATGGTAATCTTTACACACCGCTCACCCTTTTCATTGAAATTGTATTTTCAGTTTGATTTATAATGGAAAACAAACCCCAAGTAATTTAAAAGAGTCTTGGTCATATGCCTAAGGAATAATAGCCCGAGTGATCTTTGGATCTGTTATCCAAGGCCCTTCCCAAGGGTTGCTGTGTAATGCTACCTCATCAAGAGGTCATTCATCAGAACATAAAAAATTTAACAGTCTCGATCCAAAGGAGATCACAGTCAGACTTCCTGTGTTAGATGTGCAACAGTCACAAACCGGGTTGAGTCATATCTTGTCCATATGCATGCGATCATCTAAAAATTAACTCTGAAGGAAAAAGCCCTACCACTTGCCTCCAAAATTCTGTCCCAGTGTAAAGGGTAGTAGAGAATAATGCTTTGGCACATCAAAGTAAAGAAAAGAGTTAAGAAAATACTTTCCAAATCTAATTGAGATTGTCCCAAGTTGTGTTTAATAAAACAGCATTATTACCACCCTGAAGTGGCCATATATGGGCCCAAGACCCCCATACGAATTCGGAAGGCTAATAAATGCAGGCTATGGTGACTATCGAAACTTGTAGACAGAGTTCATGACTGATTAAGATCAATGAGCTGACTTTATAGTCTACCTTCAAGAGTTCATGCAGCAGAAGATGCCTTACAATGACATCACCCTCAAACTGCATTTGGAAGGCTAATAAAAACAGGCTATGGTAATTATTGAAAACCTGTAGACAAAGTGCATGACTGCTTAAGATCAAGCAATTGGCTTTACAGTCCACCTGCAAGCGTTCTTTAAGCACCAGAAGATACCATACAATGACATCACAACATCAACCCCATTGCACATTTGGAAGGCTGATTAATACAGGCTAAGGTGATTATCCAAAATATGCTAACTAGAAGCGGTATACAGGGGATACAATATAGAGTATTCCAAACCTACTCTGTGCCTGGCCAAAACCCATATTGTTATAAATGTCATGGCAGGAACCATACTGTTATAATTACATAAAAGAAATAGAAGAAGACATTATCCAATAACTAAAAAATATCTCTGCAATATGCTCACTAGTTACACACTGTTGTTGGGAGTGGTTTTTTCGTTTGGCCACTTATCCTGAATAGAAGTGGGAGAGGGAAGGGCCGCTCGAGTGAAAACTTTCTTTTCTCCACCGCTACTTCAAAAGAGAAGTGAAAATCAACGTTTGTATCATGCATCAAATATTAGATTGGGTGAGAAGAATCCTGGTCCAATGTTAATCAAAATTCTTTAAATCATTATGATTTTGATTTTGTTTTTAGCTGTTTCGTTGTAGTCCCTTGGATTCTGTTTTAAGTTGTCTCCTTATAGTTCCTTCTGACTGTTTTGCTGTGCACAAAGTTATATCTTTCTTTATGTAAAAAGATCAGAACCCTTTCAAAACTCTGCTTTCTTAATCAAAACATATATCAAATTTTAATCTATTTAATTTATCGTCCTCTAAAAACCAACTCTTCATCTGCTGTCATAGATGATCTTACCTCAATATCAAAATCAAAGCCCAAATTGAAATCTACAAGCTCCTGCAAAGCACCTTCTCTGATCTTTGTTAAAGCCATATCAGCGAGTGAAATTTCCTTTTATCAAGTACATTTTGCTTGATATAATAAGAAGAGATAGTTAAAAGAAATAGAAATCAAATGTTCATTACAGAAGGCTATTCCTTTAGCCACGAGTTGTTCCTAATGAATTTTAAAACGAATTTCATGAAGGACAGATCTGAGTCCTGTCGTTCTGAAATTCATTAGTAACAACTCGTGGGTAATTATCTGCCTTCTTACAGAAGCACATACTCATGGAGAACGCCTTCAAAAACAGATTGCACGCAAACACACACAAGGTAAAAATAAACACTGCAGGTTGCTTCGGGATCAACGTAATAAGTTTAAATACAATTCTAATCCGAGCTTATGGAGGAAAATTATTGTCAATTTCTAAAAGCATAAGATTTAATGATTGATATGTTGCAGGAAAATCTTTGAACAGCTAACTAAAGGGAAACTTACTATCTGTACACCGTAGAATTAGAATAAATGCCTGAATATCATGCCATATCTGGACTTCTATTTTTTAAAGATCTTAACAAGTGCTATGCACCAAAAATTTCGATTGCATTCGATTAACACGCAGTATTGAGGGAAAATCGTGGGAAATTCATGGCGAACGTAATGGTATAAGTTTGTGATTATGGGTGGAAAATAGGATCCACCCAAATGAGTGAACAAGAGGATTAATCACTTATTTTTCAAGAACCAAATCACTTCAAATTATGCAAAATATGATGCTAAAAACAATTAGAAATGCAATTTAACATGAATGTTTTTAGAGTTGTGTACCTGGCAAAAAGTTGCTGTTTTTGAGTTATGGATGACTCATTCATCTTTAGTGGCAAATGGGTCCTCAACCTGTATCTTGATGTCTGCACTCTTGAGTTTCTGATTATCATGTTTTGGAAGCCTGCGATTAATTTTGTTAAGCTCTTTTTGTGATTTTGCACTTTGAATGACAATTTTTGCAACTTTGACCAATTTTGCTCCAAATCTTGCTCCAACCTGTAAAATCTGCAACACACACTCAAGAGCAACAAATTTGTTGATTTGTTAGTGGATGGGGGTTTGCCTCAGGCAGGCAAACCCCTTGTAGGTAATTAAACCAAATGATGAAATGAAGCATGAAAGTGCAATAATGTAAATGATGTCACCTTGGATTTTCTCTTGTGAATCAAATATGCAAACAATCATGGAGTGGCCATGAAGAATGTAGATCTTAGATGTAAGATGAAGCTTGTAAATAGATCCTCAATGCAACATTGACTTCTTAGCTCAACACACATGAATGCATTAAACCCTTGACATGATGATAAGACCTTGAATTGCTGCAATAATGACTTGAAATCTGCCTTGTAATGCCTTGTAAATGCCTTTGAAATGCTCTAATGCTTGATCACTTGAATTCTTGAATGACTCATAAACTTGCTAGCTCTTGTTAGGATAAACAATGTGAATTAACCCCTTATTCATACTAAATTAGGAGATTAACTCCGAAAATAAAAAAACTAAGGCCGACACTAGATCTGGAAAGAAAGATAATTAAATTCCCGTCATAATGAAATTCAAAAATTAGGGTCTCATTAAGGGAGGAGCCATTCGCCACCAAAGGAGAATGGGTCTTGGCTAAGTTTCTAGGACCAAGCTTTGGGGAGTTGGAAGAAGGCCAAAAACCCATTCCTGATCACCAAAAAAAGAGGGGTCCTATTAAGAGAGGACCCATTCGCCTTTAGGGCGAATGGGTCTTGGCTCAACTTACTAGTACCAAATTTTGCCCAATGAAATAATTTTATGTTTATTTTATGATTATCGGGAAGGATCCTCGGGAGGTGTCAAAATCAAGGCCTAAATAGGGGGTTAATAACTCTAATAAACCACAATGAATTAGGACCACCTAGATAAGTATGAAAATGCTTTAAAACAATTTACAACATTTTAAAAAGGCATACATTATGTACATTTTTATTGAAAAGGGGCCCATTAGGCTTAATTAAGCAGATAAGTCCTAGAAAAGTGTGAAAGTGTGTTACAACACTTTACAACACCTTTGCAAAAGACCAATTAAAGCATGTTTTAGTTAAATAAAGGTCCTAGAATGGTATGAATGTCTACAAGACATTACAACACTACTCCAAGACACTATTAATTCAATTTTAATATCAATTATTCAAGTGAGTAGGAAAAAAGACAACTTTTTTTGTTACTACAATTTATGTAATGAAGATTGATTTCAATTTTTTAATTGTTTAAATAGGCCTATTTCGAAGTGAATACATTTTCCATCAAACTCAACTGTTACAGGTTTTTCTTATTTTTTAATTAAACAATAAATATTTCTCGTAGGTTTATTATTAAAGTTACAAATCCTTTATATTAAAAAGTGGTAAATATTTTTATTGATTAAATTTTTTATTAGCCCTCTTCTTATCATTAAAATACTTCATCAAAAATGATAGGTGATATATTTGTTTTTGATAAAAAAGTAAAACGGGTTTTACAGGGACCTGAAACCACAAAGTTTACAAAACTACAAAGAGGACACCAGAGATCCACCAAAAAACATAGCTGCCCGAGAAAAGATCAGCAACAACCAAACAAAAAGGACCAGAAAGGTCAAGAAAGAAGGACTAGCAGAGGAAGCACAAAGAAAACCTCAGCCATTAATTCAGAGTCCTAAGGATAGACTCCGTCTCTGCCTCCAGATCCTACATATCTTTAACCCCCTTTTTAAAAGTTTGAATCATTTTCGGAGGAAGGGGGGCCTTGCACTTCATATTGGCTCTGGTTCTTCTGGAAATACCAGCTTTCGTATCTTGGCTTTTATCCTTGGTATCCTCCATATCAACCACCAGAGACCCCTGCTGGGCTTTATCAAGCTTCTCAGTCATCGCATTAATGATTATAGCATTGTGTCTTACTATACGGTTGTTTTGCTCGGCGACAATTTTGATGGTATTCCTTAAGCTCTCAACTTCGGTGTCAATCTTTCTGTTACTGTGAGCTGCTTCTTTCTTTTCCATCTCAGCAATCTTAGCGCCCATATCATCGATCTTACTTTGTAGGGCCCAATTTTTAATTTTCAGCTCATTAATTTCAGAGAAAGTCCAATCCAAGAGTTTGGAGTGGGACTCAGAGTTGGTTTTGGCAAGGTTGAGATAATCCAGGGAGGGCTCTTTTCCAGTGTTAACAGGGGAATTATCATAAATGTGTGTGTCCGGCAGAGGGTTAGCACAACGCTCAAAATTGTTGGTATCAAATTCCTCTGATTCAGAGGACTCTTTGGAGTAGGAGACAAGGCTTTTGGCCTGGGTTTTCTTGTCAACAGAGTTGATCTTAAGGGAAGGATTGTCAGGCTCAAGCACGCGGGTTTTACCAGAATCCTTGGAAGGGCCAGCATGCAAGCTAGGGGATTTTCTAACCAGGCTAGAGTTAGGCAAATACTTCGAGTTATTGGGCTCAGTATCATCACTCTCAGAGTCTGGGTTGGTTTCCAAAATAGCAGGAGCGGGCACATGGAGATGTTCAACAATCAGCCTAATTAACCCAGTGTGCAGAATGGGGAATCTTTTAGGGTTTTCCTTATTGTCCTCCAAGCTTTTCTTCAAGGAGCAGAAAAGATAATAGGGGATAGAGACCCTTACCTTGTGTCAGAAATGGTTGAGAAGAGTGAAGTGGTAGCCATAGACTTTTGTGAAGCGCCCGTCCACCGTAATGTACTCCATGATGACCCGAAGAGCCTTTCTCCAGATAGCCTTTATGGAGTCAACATCGAAGTAACTGTTATCAATTTTGATAATACTTAGCCTTTCTTTGTCCTTTTTAGGAAATCTGATAACAACTTCGTCAGAAAAAACCCTGTCCCTAAAGAAATTCTTCCCATCAGTGGGTAATCCCGTAACATCAGCAATAAGACTTTCGTTGAGTTCCACATTCCTGCCAAACAGAGTCAGCTTACCATCATTCCAATTTTTGGCAAAGAGATTTGTGGCCGCCTAGTTGGAGCCATGAAGCTTCTTCAGGAAAGGAATCAACCCTCCGCTTTTAATCTTGTTCCAAACCTTGGCATTTTTCATATGTGTTTCGTAGCTGTCCGGCTCAGTTCGCTTTCTGTCTCCTCCCATTTCGGCCGACACAGTGAGGTAGATCCAAACACAAGCCTTTCTAAAATTGGCCCCGCCAAATCTAAGAACCCACAAAGCGTGCGGAGTTTTCTTGCAGCTTACTCCACTGGGCTTTGTCCCATGCAATCTAATGATTGTGATGTGATAGATCCAACCTGTCCTCATTAAAGGGATAACACGTCGCTTTACCATGTGATTTATCATAATTTAATAGGACACAAACATTAAAATTTAGATCGCTAATATTTAGCCAGGTACACACTTCTTTACTCTTAACTCCTTCATTAGCAAAAAAGTCCGCCACAGCATTGACTTCTCTATAGGTGTGTGATATTTTAACTTTTTCAAATTTGGCCAAGTTCAATATGGCTTCCTCAATCCATGAATTGATGGTCCACGAGGGGGGAGACTTGCCACAGAGGCAATCAATTATGTTTTTGGAGTCTCCTTCAAGCCATAGATTTTTAATGTTAAGACTTTGGGTTAAATTTATGATGTGGTAAGTGCCAACAGCCTCCGCCAGATGATTAGTTTGAGAGCCAAGAGGCGAGGCAATTGCACCAATGAAGTTGCCATAGGGATCCCTTATAACTCCTCCACAGCCCGCCACCCCCGGATTACCTTTAGTCACGCCATCAAAGTTAGCTTTGATCCACCCGTTAGGCGGAAAAGACCAGCAAACTCCCTCTCTGTCCTTTTTGGCCTTCATAATAGAACAAGACAAATTAGGATTGATGTCCCATTCCTTAGCAACAATTAGATCATAGTTCGAAAACTCCACATTCATGGTCTTCCTGTCCTTCTAGGCCATGACATTGAAATTTTCCTTCAGTGATCTGACAATTTTATCAAAGACATAATCCATAGAGGCTTCTTTGCCCCTAAAAATTATGTTGTTGCGTTCTTTCCAAAGGCCCCAAGCAATATGAGGGAAGGATAAATCCCAAAAAAACTGAGCAAAGGGTTCCTTGTCGGGGCTTTCCACTGAGAAAAGAGATCCTCAATGGACAAAGGGAAAACCCAAGGAATGTTCCATAACCTGATGAATTTTTCCCAAAGAGAAGCAGCAAAAGAGCAATGAAGGAATAAATGACGCACAGATTCAACCTCCAACTTACAAAGAAAGCATCTATTTGGGATTTGAAATCCGTGTTTGCATAGGTTGTCAATCGTGAGCACCTTATTTTGGAGAAGGATCCAGAAGAAGATATTAATTTTAGGTATCAGATGTTCAAACCAAGCTTTAGACCAAAAGGGAGGATGATCCAAAGAAGAAGTGATCCTGGCAAAGGCGGAAGACACAGAAAAGTTGCCAGAGGGATCATCAATCCAAACCGCACGATCATCCAGCTGCTCAGAACTAAGTCTAACAGCTAGCAACAAAGTCTGGATGGGAGCCAAAGCCTGACTGACACTGCCCAAGTCCACCCAATTACCATTCACTCTGTAGTCTTTCACATAAGTTCCAAACCGAGCCTTGCAATTCTCAGCCCAATCTCTGAAGGAGTTGATTTTTATCATGGGTTCCTTGAAAAGCCATCTGTCTTCCCAGAATCTGGTACGATTACCATTTCTCACTTGCCATCCAATACCATCATCCAAAATCTTTTTTCCAAGGATTAAGTTGTTCCAGCATATAGACCCTTTCAGAAGAAGGTGGGGGTCCATTTTTATAATGGAGGAACAATTGTTTTCTAAATATTTACTAGCCATAATATCAATCCACTCCCCAAAAGAAGAGAAGATTCTCCAGATTTGCTTAGCTAAGAGGATTTTATTGACAGTTCTGATTCTTCTTAAGCCAAGTCCGCCGTTCTTTTTAGGTCTACAAACCAGATTCCAGTCAATTAGGGTAACTCTTTTATTTTCCTCAACACCCGACCAAAGAAATATTTTTTTAATTTTTTTAATGGCATCAGCAAATTTTGCAGGAATCTTAAAACGGCTCAGGGCATAGATAGGAAGATTCTGGAGAGAGGCTTTGAGGAGTTGAAACTTACCAGCTTGACTTAGTAGTGCTCCTTTCCAACCTGCAAGCTTCTTATTGAATCTATCCACCAATGAGATCCAGAAAGACTCAGGGGGTTTCATGCTTAATGGAAGACCAAGGTAGGTGGCAGGAAGGGAATCCACCCTACAACCCAGAATTCTAGCAATTTTGGCCTGTCTATGAGACGGAGTATTGAAGAAGAACAAAGAACTTTTTTGATTGTTGATCAGCTGTCCTGAAGCTCTCCCATACTTATCAAGCAACTGTTTTATAAATTTTCCTTCATACATAGTAGCTTGACCCATAAGCATAGTGTCATCAATGAATTGTTGATGTGAGCACACCAGGTTGCCCGAGGAAGGTCTGAGCCCAATTTTTTTTTAAAGTCAACCAGATTTTTTAGATTCCTGCCTAAACTTTCGGCCATAATAGTGAATAAAATAGGAGATATAGGATCGCCCTGCCTTAGACCTCTGGTACTCTGAAAAAAGGAGGTAGGGGATCCATTGACCATAATCGATATGGAAGCTGTGGACACAAGTTGTTCCACCATTTGAATAACCCTATTATTAAAGCCAAAGCCTTCAAGATTTTAAATAAAAAAACCCAATCAACTCTGTCATAGGCTTTAGAGATATCAAGCTTTAATAGGAAACCTTTAGTCTTCAACTCAACAAGGGAATGAATGTTCTCATGAACTGTAACAATCAAATCAAGGATTTGTCTGCCAGGAACAAAGCCATTCTATTGAGGAGAAATCAAGGAAGGCAGAAGAGTTAAGAATCTAGAGGTTAAGACCATAGAGATGATCTTGTATAAAGAATTACAGAGACTGATGGGCCTAAAAGCCTCAAAGTTATTAGCTCCAGGTTTCTTGGGGATGAGAACCAAGAAAGTAGCATTTAATTCTTTTAAAAGACATATGGCTCCAAAAAATTCCTTAACAGCATTAACCACATCTTCTTCAACAATCTCCCAGAGCCATTGAAAGAAAAATAGAGGGAAACCATCAAGACCCGACGCTTTACTCCCATCAAAGGAAAAGACAGCTTGCTTAACTTCCTCGTTGGTGGGGATAGCTGTCATAAAAGAGTTGTTTTCCTAGTTGATAACTCTAGGTATAGCTTCAACAAGCTAATCTTGCTCATTTTGGTTTATTTCATTACTTGCCGAGAGAAGATGTTTGAAGAAGGAGCTCGCCTGCTTCCTGATATCCTCCTCCTCCTCATACCTGGTACCATTCACTTCTATGTGAGATATTCTATTTACAGCTCTATGTTTTGAGGCCGAAAGGTAGAAGTACCTATTGTTTCTATCTCCAGCAAACAACCAAAGGGCTCTTGATCTTTGTTTCCAGAACACCTCCTCCTTCCCAATTATGTCATGCATCTTCATAAGGAGCACATTCTCTTTTTCCTTAGTATCATTCAAGTAACCCTCCTTCTGTATTTTGAACTGAATTGCTCCCAGATCAATTTGAAGTTCGGACTTAATCTTAAAGATGTTCCCAAAAGAATCCTTTTTCCATTTTTTTAAATTACATTTCACTTCCCTTAATTTTTTGGCAATTCTGAACATAGCTGTTCCTTGAATACTTATATTCCACCATTTCTTTATTTCCTCTTTAAGAGCAGGATGAGAGATCCACATTTTTTTGAATATGAAAGGAGTATTCTTCTTTTTTATAGGGTCTGTAGTGAAACTGATAGGAGAGAGATCAAAACCTATTCTTGTGAGAGCTTTAAGGGAGCAATAGTAATCAAAATACCAATGATTGGAAATCAAAGATCTATCTAATCTGACCTGTATGAGATCCATCCCCTTTCTACGATTGGACCAGGTGAAGGAGGCTCCATGAAGATCCAAATCAATCAGCCCTTGATTATCAATGAAGTTCTGAAGATCCTCTTTACTCTCCAAATTAATCTGAGATCCCCCAAATTTTTCATCATTCATTAAGGGAGAATTAAAATCCCCCATAACAATCCAAGCTTCTTTATCAAAAATCCTCCTAATGGCAGCTAATTCCAACCAAAAAGATTTTCTCATACCTTTTCCATTAGGAGCATATATGTTCATTTGAATCCAGCTGAAGTTATCTCTTATATGTGTGAATCTAGTAACTATGTGATTCGTACCTTCCAATATCAGATCTCCTTTGATATTGTGACTATTCCAGAAAGTAACAATGCCTCTCGAAGTGCCATTCGAGTTATTGCCCTGGTTACTGTAGAACTGAAAAAGTTTCATCTTTTCAATTTTCTCCTTAGACATTTTAGTTTCCTGAATTAAAAGAATGTTAGGTTTGTGATCTCTAACAAAGTTGTGAAGAACATCCTGCTTGTGGGGGCTATTGAGTCCCCTAATATTCCAGGACATAATCTTCATTATATATCGGGGGAGTTAAGACATTCCGGAATGGTTTTTTGAGATCCATTCGCTATATCCTGAAAGCTATCAGCTCTCTTTTCTTTTTCGAAGAATTTTTACCTCTTGAATTCTTTACTGCTCCACAATCTGCCTTACCTCTTGATCTGGTAGAAATGCCACTTGGGGTCTTCCCTTGTTTGATTTTTCCAGACTTCTTCTTTGATGTGTTCTCCTCTTTATCAGTCTCATCTTGATTGTCCGTCTCTCTACTGGATTCCCAACCCTTTTCATTTGGTAATCTTTGTTCCCAGGGTAAGGTGTCCATAATACCATTCTCTTGACAAAACAAGACATTACTGGATAGGTTAGCTGAGTAATCCTATTTTTCCAAGGATTCTAAAACCCTAATAGTGGAGTTGAGATCCGTCAGGTGCTCCACACCCATAGGGGGAAGAATATCAGAAGACGGGGAGAGAAGAGGGATTTTTAGAACCAAGGATAGGCCCTCACTAGGGATATCCTCCAAACCCAGGATCTCTTCATTTCTATCAGAAGGGACTGTCATTTGGGATAAGGAAGGAGAAAGGTTCCGATCTCCTTCTCCAGCTAGGGTACCCTCATTAGAAACTCTTTCCTTTGAAGGAGACTTTGAGTTATGAAGATCATCAGGGATCTCACCTTTATTCTCCAAGACCACTTCGATCTCTGAGGAGCCTTTCTGATTATCAGCTTCTATGTTTTCCAACTCCCGCTCTTTATTTTCCCTCCTTTCTTCCCCTGAGTCATTCTTCTTTTTTTTCCATTCCTTTTTTCCAGGTTTTGCTGGCTTTTCTTTCTCTAAAGTAGCATTTAAAGGGCATTTTTTTGCCCAATGACCATATTTCCTACACTTGAAGCAGGCGAACGGGATGGTTTCAAACTCTATGTTTTGTTCCCAGGAACCCAGTTTAGATTGTATCTCTGTCGACGATGGTAAGTCTGCTTCTTGTGGAACTCCCACACATATCCTCGCAAAAACCAATATCTTTCTAGCAGCTATCATTGTGTCGATCGAAAGGAGCTCACCAAAGGAGCTCGCAATACCAAGGAAGATGTCTTCACTCTAGTACTCCAGGGGCAGGCCTGGAAGTCTAACCCAGACTGGGACATTCTCAAAGATGGAATCCGATAGATCCAAGTGGGAGGACCACTTCTTTAGAGCCAGGGAAGATTTCCCTATCACCCAGGGACCTCCACCTCTTACAACCGTGATATCCTCTTTACAAGTAAATTCAAAAGCAAAAAAACCCTTTGGAAGAGCAGCAACTGAGACTTTCCCACTGGTTCTCCATTTATTTATAACAAACTCCCTAACCACTTCAATATTTGGTCTAGGTCCCATAAATTTTCCAACCAGAGTTCGTTCCATTAGGGCTATATTATGGTCTATAATCAGATCTGGAATGGAAATAGCAAACTTACCTCTAGCAGGGGATGAGATATTTTGCACTGGAGGGAAGGAAGACTTTCCATTAGGTTTTACCTCGAATAATGAGGTCCAAGTTTTGCAATTGCCTCCAAGACCACCTGTGGTCCCCACTCCCCCTCTATCTTTCTCATTTTTACCGGTGGAAGAAGTAGCAGGGATAATCGCCGGATTTTCCTTTCCCCCGGGATCCACCTATATTTTGACTCCGGAGTCCACATCATCCTGTTCATCCTTACCTTGCTTCTGACTCGAATCCAGCTCCTGATTCGACTGTCAATTTTCTGATCTTGCTCCACTTCCGATTCTGATTCCATTGCTTTGAATTTTGAACTCCGTTTTCTCCCGCCCGTGACTGCACCCGTGACCGCTCTTGTGTTCGCACTCATGATATATTTGTTATAGGTGACAAAGAAAAGATTAATAGAAACATGAGTTGCACTATAACAAAGTCCTCACTTAGGGCTATAAGGACAATGTGTAAAGATCAAAATGTTTGTAGTTTTGTTGGAGTGCTTAAAAACTTGTCTAAGTTCTTTTCATCAAAGTTTTAGAAAATTATAACAACAAATAAATTATCTAGTTTAATAATGTTCTTGTATATTTAAGATTATTATTGAGCTTAAGATTATGTAGGAAGTTTTTATAAACAATAAATTTTAACATCATTAATTAGCTAGATCATAATTTAGTCATTCATTATTCATTTGTCAAAATAGATCATAATAGAAAATGTTAAAAAAAGGGTCATACATGAAACACAACGTTTACTTGTACACAAATAATGATGAGTTGAGAAGTTTATGTTGAGAAAATAAAAATGTTCGTCTACAACTTGGACTTTAATTTGTACATTTAATTATGCATAGTCACAATAGTTTTACTTTTATGTATTCTCACCCTTGTATAATTGAAACTTATGAATTTATTTTGAAAATATAATGTCTATTGATTATAGTGTTCAAATAACTATAAAAAAAATTCTAGCTAGATTAAGATATATTTATACCAAATACATTAGAGTATTAGAGTATTAGTATTTTCTGAGTTTGGGCTTAATGCCTCATGTGCTATGTATCTGGTTTTCTTTTGATGCTTTCAGGGTTTGTGTTTCTCTTTCTCTCCTTAGTTCTTCTTAGGCTTTTCTTCTTTTCTCCCGAGACTCTTTTGGTTCTCTATTATTCATTATTCTTGGCTTGTTTGACCTATTGTTTTGTATTAGTTTTTTCCAAGTTTTGGCTTAATACCTCATGCACTATGTATCTGGTTCTCTTTTGATGCTTTTAGGGTCTGTGTTTCTCTTTCTCTCCTTAGTTCTTCTTAGGCTTTTCTTCTTTTCTCCCGAGACTCTTTTGGTTCTCTATTCTTCATTATTCTTGGCCTATTTGACCTATTGTTCCTTATTTTTTATGATGATTTAATAAAAGCGTATGAATAAAAAAAAACAAAATTAGAATTTATCTATTTGTAAAATGCAAACAAGATATGATAGAAAATTAAAATTTAAAGCGATTGATTCTTATATCAATTTAAAATTGAAGGTTTAAAAAATAAAATTAAATGGCTAATTTATGTTTTATGATTTTATCCTTATTTAAAGAAGAAACAATTAGTTTTTTATAAGAGAAAACAAAATAATAGTATTATCAAATGTAGTGAACTTAAGTAATAAAAATAGAAAATCACAATCTATATATTGGTAGAAATATCAAAAGTGAAATGAATGATTCTTATATATACTTAAAATTTAAGGTTCTTCAAAATAAATTCAAAGAAGGTAGACCTCTTTCCAATTCCATAATCCTTGCATGGTTTCTTTCCTTACAAATCCACAAATCCTATATCAAGATGGTACACTTCATAAGAATGAAATGGTAGTCATATTTATGAAATTTACACTTTGAGAATGAAGTATTTCTCTTGTTCAGAATGTTTTTTTCCTATTTTCAATCATATCTATTTCTATACCAAACAAAGATGAGAATATAAACACTAGACTTCTACAATACAACCAAATAAGTGTTTGGATATGAACCTATTGAGCCAAAAAATGTATTCACAATTAGAGGTATCAATACATAAAATTGATTAGTTGATATAATCCATTCAAAACATGTGACAAAAATTATGAAATAAATACACACGAACAATAGTGAAAGAAAAAGAGAATATGTAATATCCCAAGAAAAATGCTTATATAAATTTAATCCTTAAACCCCTACTAATACTTATTATTGGATAACAACACTATTGAATCCTATTATTACAGTAAAAAAATAGATAATTTAGATTTAATTTATCATTTACACGTTAGTTACAATATCATTATATTTCCAAATAGTCAATGACAGATCTTTCCAAATCTTCTTAAATTATAACTAACAACAAATAATAGATGTGGTTCTCAATCTCTTTCTTATTACATTCGAATTATTCTATAATATCAACAATTACAACAAAATAATGTTTATTCATACCAATGATAATAGAAAATTGTGCCAATGCAATATGGTTGAAATTTTTATCCAATCAATCTCAAATACAAACTCTATATTGGATCACCCTTGAAATTAATAGGATTTTCATCCTATGAACTTGCTCAAACATAAGTGTTCAAAATAATTTCCAAAAAATGATTTATGTAAAGTGTACATGATGATACCAAAAAGGATGTATTCACTCTTTTATATTTGTCAAAATAATTATAGGTAAACCATAAAGTAAACCTACAAGTTTAAATTTAAATAAAGATTTTGGGTAGGAAAGATTCCACTTTTAAAGTTAGAGTGCCAAAAATAGACCAATGATGAATTTATGATACATGTTTGGAAGTTGGGAAGAGGGTGTAAAAAAGGTAGGAATATCGAGGTCAAGGATCAAAGATATCAAAAGACTTATTAATGAGGACCACACTACCCGAAACCCTCACAAATCACAACAAATAGGTACCAAAACAAAAGATTCGAGACATAAAATAACTCACTTTCAATTATTTTCAGAAAAATGAAATTACAGATTCAAAACATACAATGCTACAGCCTCATGGGTTTGATTCATTACAACAAAATCAACTCTGAAAATTAAATATATTATTCGGAGCCACAATCTACACTAATGGAGCCACTTTCTACAACCCCCACTTAACGCTTTTTATTTTACCCAATAACCGCCCTAGAATGTTCTAGAAAGTGTAACTTTCCCTTTTTTTGGCGCCAAAAGTCCTGCTGTTTGATTTCTTGCCTAGGAAGATATTTGAATGAAATTCACTTTTTAGTGGGGGAGATTCGTGGGGCCATAACTTTTGATCTAGGTGTCTGATTTTCTATTATAATATATATAGTTGGAAATATTTCAAAGAGATCTACAACACCGAACCCATCAGAGATCATTTCATCAGCTTTTTGAGCTATTTTGAGGCTTCTAAGGTTTTCAAATTTGAATTTGAAGCTGCATTGGAGAAATTTCTCGGGATGAAAACTTTAATATCTCCCAAACTATACATGGTATTGAGACGATTCTTTTTCCATTGAAAATATTTTATAGTTCCACTCCTTGGGGTAAATTTTTAGTTCCATATGAGTCCATTTAGGCTAACTTACTAAGAATAGTAAGTGATTATTTTTTAGCTCTTCTTACTTTTGACTGTCTTACACCCCTTAAGTGCCGTCATGAGACTCAAAACAACTAAAAAATGGATTTTTTTTGGGTGATGTAAGATTGTCCTACACCACTGGATGCTTTGGCATCAAACACCTAGGGTTATCTAAAAAGTGACCCTATCACTTCTCAAGAGTTAGAGGGAAACCAAGACAGTTAACCTCAACCTTAGAAAACCATGATGAATCTTCCACAGGTCTTCCTTTGTATTTAACCAGATATTCTTCATACTCCCTATTTCTTGTACTTCTGCCCACACAACTATCTAAGATTTCTTCTATCTCTTCCTTCTCTAAAGTAGGTGCTGGAATTTTCCACAGTTCTTTTATCGACCCATCCTCTATATCACCTTCATGATACTCTATCAAATCAACATTGTTGAACACAAGAGAAATTTTTATTCCACTAGGCAACTCTACCTCATAAGCATTTCCTGAATCATGCTTCTTTGGGATCTTGCATGGTCCAAACTTCTTCATCTTTAACTTGTTGTATGCACCAACTAGAAACCTCTCCTTTCGCAAGTGAACCATCACTTCATCTCCTACTTGGAGCTCCTTATACCTTGTTTTTTGATATTCCCTAGACTTATATTATGAGTTCACCAAGTATTGATATGTTTCTTCACCCCTTCATGCAAATTCTTCAGGTGCTCAACAAAATATTTAGCCTTAACACTAATCTACTCCCCTTTATCCATATTTCTTAGTTTAGAAGTTGTTCTTAGACTACTACCATACACAATCTGCAATGGTGATTTACCAGTGCTCCTATTGATAGAATTATTGTAAGAAAATTATGTCTGTGGTATAATCAAATCCCATCCCTTGGGCTTATCTCTTACTAAGCATCTTAGCAGGTTACCCAAAATCCTATTCACCACCTTCATTTTTCCATCAGTCTGTGGATGGTGTGCAAAACTGGACTTCAAATCTACCTTCATCTTCTTCCATAATGTCCTCTAGAAATAACAAACAAATTTTGTATCTCTATCTGAAACTATACTCTTCGGTATACTATGTATAAGTCTCACCACCTCTCTAAAAAAAAACTTTGAAATATGAATAACATCATTGGTCTTATGAAATAGAGTGAAATGTGCCATCTTTAAAAATCTATCCACCACCACAAATATGGAATCATGCCCTCTATGTTTCCTTAGCAATCCAAGAACAAAATCCGTGCTAATATCCTCCCATGGCCTCTCAGGTATAGGTAATGGCTGATATAATCCAGTATTCTGACTTGTTCCTTTCACCATCTAACATACTCTGTAACTTTGTACAAACTAATTCACATCTTGTTGTAACTATGACTAGTAATAATTCTCACTAACAAGAGCAGTGGTCTTATCTCAACCGAAATGTCCAACCAATCCTCCTGTATGCTTCTCCTTGATTATATTTTGTCTCATATAGCTCCTCGGAATGCATAATTGGCTTCCTCTAAACAACATCCCATCTTGGATTAAGAAATCCAACCATCTTGTCCTATCCAATGTAATAGGTTCCAAACAAGCCTTCCAAACTTCTGCAAAGTCTGGATCTCCAGGATACAAACTCTTGAGTTCATTGAACCCAGTAACCTCTATATTCATCTTTATCAGAAAATTTTTCCTTCTACTTAAGGCATCTACAATTATATTTGTCCTTCCACTTTTGTGCTTCAAAAAAAAGTATAACTTTGCAAAAACTCAACCCATTTTAAGTGCCTTTGATTTAACTTTCCTTGACTATTGAGATATTGCGAAAGCCCAGTGATCAGTATATAAAAAAATTCGTTCGGAAACAAGTAGTGCATCCATTTATTCAAAGCCTTAACCATAGCATAAAACTCCTAATCATAGATATAATATTTCTTCTAAGTATCATTCAACTTCTCACTAAAATAGGTGTTATCAATCAAATATGCACCCTTTGTTAGATTTGCAGAAATCAAACTATCTGTTAAAACATGGAAACCCTTTTTAGATGTGGGTGATCTATGTGAAAAGGGAATCTCCAGAGTGAGCTGATTCTCTGAATGATGAAACCTATTCTAAGTGATTTTCTGGGAAAAGGGAGAGAAAATATGACTGAAATGTAAAAATTTAATCTAAGATGATTCGAAAACTTAAAGATGACTTTGATATTCTACCCACAAACAGTTTTTTAGAAAAAGAAAAATGAATTGACAATCTCTCATGAACATCCAACACATAATTTATTTGCATGAAGGTTTAGACTTTAACACAACATGCAACCTACATTAAATGAACTTTCTATATCAATGATCTGCAATAATAGAACATGAAAAGGATCTGTAAACATAATCAAAATGTAGACATCATACTAAAACTACAAATAGAGACAAAAAATGGAGATAGGAATGTTGCTTTTATTGAACTGAAGGAGTATGCCAAAGTTTGAAACTAAGCACAAAAAGTTTACAAGCTCTCAGAATGTGTATTAGAGCAAGAAACAATAATTTGAACTAGAGAAACACAATTTTTTTCTCAAGATATATCACTAAAACCCTAATTCGAGCTCAAGAAGAAAGCTCAAGGAAAAGCACCTAAAACTACAAAATATGGCAAAAAAGTGGAAAAGTCTCACTTTTTGCATGTACATACTGAAAATCTCCTAAAAATAGGTCTGCTTTGCCGTAAAAGAAAAAAAAAAACACCTTATCTCTCCACCAAGAAGCTCAAATCCGACTAGAAGAAAATTCAACCTATTTTTGCATCCAAACTGCTAAAAATAGAAATAAGAAATAATTTTTTTAATAAATTATTGTTTTATTCTCTACTTTACATCATGTAGTTTTTACAATTGCTTTATTTTGCAATTAAAGATAGAATCTTGTGCAAAATATTAACCTTATTTCTCCATTTACAATACTTGATTTTTCTAATAAAAAATCATAAAAATAATATGCCCCTCCACTATTACATTTAATTGATTTTCTTTAAAAATCAATTGAAAAATAAAATAACTAATGTTTGAATTTAAATCTAAAGCAATAGCATCATTCAACCTTTATACTTAATTGATTTTCCTCCAAAATCAATAAAAAAGCTAAGGCATTAATACTTATTCTCCAAAGCATAAATTTGATGTTTTAACAAATACCTAAGGTATTAGACTTTGAAATATTTTATCAAACTTGAGCCTAAAGACCTAGGCAAATAAAGTCAAATGAAAACTGAAAGGTTCGACCTAGGGCATATGACCATTCAGCCACTTAAGGCATTAAATTCAGATCTCAAAAATACAAAAAATAAAAACCCCTAAGTTCGAATTAGGGTAAGTAGAACAAAAGAAAAGGGGAAACCCTAATCTTCATTTCATTTGCATTTTCAACTTTGAAGACTTGACTTTGCCTCGAAGAGAAGGCACCACCATGAATGATCTCAATTTGCATCTTGCAAGGGCTTGATAACTTCACATTTCTTCCACCATTTTGGTCGACCCCTCTTTGCAACTCGTGGTAAGTTGTTTCATGGAATTTTGTGGCTTCATTCACTGTATTTTGGAAGGTAGGAAGCCATCAAGGCTATGGCCTTAACATGCACTCATTGTCTAGTTTTTGTTTCTTTATTCTCTTTGTGTCTACTTGATCACTTTAAGGCCGCCATGGGAGAGCTCGATTCTTGCATTTGTGAGCTCCATTAGAGTTGGTCACGGCTAGTCTATTCCTCTATTACTTAGACAAGGTAAGATTTGACTTCTTCTATTATTTATTTATGTGTATTTTCTATCAATGGAAAAGCTTTTAATAGCTCAAAACTCAAGAGCTATGCTTGTTGTTTGAAATGAATAAAATACAAACCACTACCCAGGCCGCACCATGTGTATGTCATTCTGGTTTTTTTGAAGAAAACCCTCTGCATTTCTTATTCTTGTTCTTCAGATTTTGATTGCTACAGTAATTCCTTGTGAATGAAATTCCTCCATAAATGGGCTTGACCCATTATGCATTTTGTAAAAAAAAATCCCCATGTGGGTACTTCTGAAAGTGAAAGAAAACATTATCTAATGATGTTGTGCTCTTGTGTCTCATAAGTCACTCATGCTTGACTATCTTTCGAGTGCATAGGCAGAATGGAAATAAATCTATAACTTATTTTCCTTATGCTTGACTATATTCATAATGTTATACTTTTCATTTCCTGATGATATCCACTTGCACATACCTAGAAATGCTCTCCTCATTCTGCACTCTCCTTACATATTCTTGGTGGATTAATGTCTTCCATCTGGCACTCTTCATGCATTTTTATGTTCCTTAATGAAAAGACTGCTCTATGTACTTGCTCCCCTTTCAAATGAAAATCTGAAGCTCTTCATGTGCTTTCCTTTATTGAACAGTGCTCTTGTTAATAAGGCATTATGTATGCCAAAAACTATCACCATTCTGAGAATGAACATTTCTTGAACAACATGAATGAAAGTGACCAAAACACTATATGACAACAAAGATGTAATTAATTTGACAACATTTAAAACTTGCATTTTAGTTTAATTGAATCTATTAAGTTCATTGTCCACCTGTAGCTTTCATTTCACTACTCAGACTTGCAAGTTATGAATGAACAATAAACTTAATTGCTTTGATGATTGCAATTCTGTTTTACTCCTTCAGTTGAATAGCTCAGATGAGCATGATAATTATACTGTTTTGCTTGGCCCACTTGTAAATTTAAGGGGAAGCATTCCGAGCTCTACCCTTGTGGGAGCCCATTTTACCCCACATGCTCTTATGTCTTCAGATATGATCAGCTACATGAATTTTCCTATACCTGCATAGGAAATAAACAATGTTAGCAAAAACAGTAAATAACATGTTTACTCTTTCAGCTCTGATTCTTGCACTTTTATTTTAGTTGATTCTATGCATCTGAAGGATTGAATTATATTTTTGTTAGCAGGGCATGTGTATAGTTTATATCCTAAGCTCTTAATTGACACCTTTCTCAATCTTTTGCAGATATAGTCAGGAGTGGCAGTAGAATGGAGAAAGCTACAAGGCATCAACTAAAGATCCAGGCAATGACAGATATGTCCTATGTTATTTGTCACTTTCTTCCAGTTGTATATTTCCTTTCTTGTAATAAATAGAACTAGCTAAAACTATGGCTTGTGTGGATCTTTTAATTTCTCCTTCGGCTTTTCATTCTGAAAAGAAATACAAATTTGTACTATCATTTGTATTCTTGCAATCAAATGAAATCTGTAATGTAACAATGTTATTGAAATAAATGAAAGCGATGAAATGCTTAATCATTTGTATACTCAGTTTTGTATTTCATTTGTTATGTAATTATTGAGCAATGATTCTAAACTTCGTTCTCTTAAACAATGCATAACTGATACTTAATAGAACAGATGCAATCAGTGATTAAAACCATGTAGCAACTAACTAAATTTCCACTTTAAGATATAACAAACTTTAATCAGCTCCGCCAATTGAGCTATAGTGAAAAATTGGTAACATTTTTGCGATTTCTGCTAGATGCTTGTCGACTAAGCATTAGACCAGTTGCCTATAACACTCCGTCGGGCGCAGAGTCAAATCTGCCCCCTTCATGAAACTCAGAAATTTGAACAACAATACTCCAAACAATAGGAAAAAAAATAAAACAAATGTCGAAAGCAAACTAACAGGCCCTAAAGGCCAACTAAAACATGCGTAGCAACACTTATGGAAAGCAGTAAAACTGAAAAGAAATGTGCAAACACACTTATTGCAGCAACTACTCTACCTATTTACAAAATAGAACTTATCTCAGAGGCAATGCTTGAGGTGGATCCCATTTACTAGGATAGACAACACCTCTCCAGTCAACTTAGAAAGTTGGAAAGCATTGTGTTCCTTGCACTCTATGATCACATAAGGCTCGTCCCAAATTGCATCAAATTTGGAATGTCGTCTAGGTTTATTCTTATATTCATTCCACTTAAAGACCAGATCACCAATGATGAATTCGCATGGTCTTTCCCTTTTATCAAAAGAGCTCTTCATCTGAGCTTGATGTATCTCAAGTTGTCTCAATGCTTCCTTTCTGGTTTCTTCGAGTTCTACAAGCTATGCAAATCTCACTTCAAGAGGTTGTTCATTCAGTAGTTCCAACTCCTTAACAAAACTCAAAGTAGGTAATTCAATAGAAACAGGTAACTTAGCTTCTTTTCCATAAGCAAGTACATAAGGTGAACAACTAGTGGCCCTTTTAGGAGTCACCCTATCAGCCCAAAGAGCTAACTTAAGCTTTTCATGCCATGTCTGTTGATTGTCCTCGACAATCTTCTTAATTATCCAGATCAGATTCTTATTTGTAGATTATGCTAGCCCATTGCCCTGCGGATAATAGTTAGAAGATGTGTTCAAATAAATGTTATTTATAACTGAACAATCAAAAATCCTTAAACCAATAAAGGCCAAACCATTGTCATAAATTATTGAATCCGGAGTACCAAATCTTGACACTAAGTCTTTATAAAAATTAAGCTGCAGAAGTATCATTTGCTTCTTTCAAAGCAACAACTTCAGTCCACTTAGTAAAGTAATCTGTTACTATAAGGATCCACTTATGAACCATGCTTGAAGGCAGGTTGATAGGTCCAATGAAGTCTAAACCCCACTTGGCAAATGGCTGCTCCACCTGAATAGAATGTAGGGGCAGTGTTGCAAGCCTCTATTTTCCAGAAAACAAAGCACACTTTTCACATTTACGAACCCAAGCAATAGCATCTTTAAACAGATCCAACCAATAATAACCAGCCTGCATGATTTTCAAGGCTATTGTTCTTGCAGCAAAGTGGCCTCCTGAAGGCCCATCATGAAATTCTCCTAGCAGCTTGTCAAGTTGATCAGGCTTAATGCATCTTAACAAAACACCTTGAAAGTCTCTTCTATAAAGAATTCCATCAATAATTGCAAAAGGAATGGACTGTAATCTGTAATACCTCATTTTTTCTTTGTCTAAGCCTTTGAGGCACTCACCATTTTGCAAATAATGCATCATTTGTTGCTCCTAGGTAGCAGCAGGAACTGGAACAACAACTGCATCATCATTGTTTAGCACTGTACCAACATTTTCAGCTTCTTTTAAGTTGTTGTCCATTGTGTTTTCTACAATTTGTTCACAGAAACCCTTGCCTCTAACAAGATTGGTTATTTTAATATCAATATCAAACTCCATAACCTTGGTTATCCAAAAAGCACACTTGTCATTAATTTCTCAGTTAAGCAAGAAGTCTTTAACAATTGAATGGGCAACTAATAAATGAATTATGTTATTTGATAACATATGCTTGAACTTTTTGAGGCTTCTTAAAACAGCAAAAAAATGCTTTTCAATGAAAGAATACTTCACCTCATAATCATGCAATACCTGGCTAAAAAACGCCATAGGCTATTCCAAGCCTTCATCATTTTGTTGGCACAACGTAGCAGAAATGGTGTCAACCCCTCCAAAGGCATAAAAAATAAAATCTCTGTCATAATTTGGATCAATGAGAGTAGAAGCAGTTGCAAGGGCTTCTTTTATCTGCTCAAAGATCCTCTTACCTTCCTTGGTCCAACTAAAAGGCACATTTTTCTTAAGCATAGCAGTGAGAGGTTGCAACAAAGCTGCAATGTTAGGTATGAATCTCCTTACAAAATTTATTCTTCGAAGAAATCTTTGTAAGACTTTCTTGTGAAGTGGTAATGGTAATTCAAGAATAGAAAAAACTCTCTCAGAGTCTATAGAAATACCTTATTTCGAAATAATATGTCCAAGGAGTTTACCTTCGTGCATAGAAAAAATACATTTTTTCGGATTGAGAGATACTCCAAACTCTCTGCACCTTTGAAAAATTTGTTTCTAATGCTCAAAATGTTCATTATCATTTATGGAAAAAATAGTAATATTGTCTAAATAAACCAGAAAAAACTTGTTCATGAGGCCATGAAAGGCCATGTCCATCGCACGCTGAAATGTTGCTCCAGTGTTGGATAAGTCGAAAGGCATATTTTTATAGCCCATGGTGCCCCATTTAGTTTTGAATGCTATTTTGAATTGATCCTCCTGCTTTACCAGAATCTGGTTATAACCTGAATACCCATCCAACAAAGAAAATCAGTCAGAACCAAAAACTACTTGTAAAATCTGCTCCATGGAAGGGAGTGGATAGTGGTCCTTCAGTGACGCTTTATTTAAATCACGAAAATCAACACACAATCTGATTTCCCCACTTTTATTCCTAACTAGAGCTAAGTTAGACACCTAGGAAGTATGCTTGACAGGAAAAATAATACCACTTTCAACTAACTTGTTTAATTCAGCCTTCATAAGATGCTCTAGTTTGGGATTAAGAGGTCTTTGTTTCTACCTTATAGGTTTAGCATCAGGTTCCAATTCAATAACTTATGTTGGACTATTTTTGGATCAAAACCTTTCAGATCTTTGTATTCCCAAGAAAAGACATCACTAAACTACTGACATAACAAAATAAAAGCTTGATGTTCCTCTTTGCTACATACCTTTCCCAGCTTGAGAAGTTTATCTTTGAAAATCTCAATCACCTCATAGTGCTCTTCCTTAACGGTCATGCTGCATTTATATTTCCGTACCTGATCATCTGAGTTGAAAATAGACTCCAAGATCACCAACCCCTTTGGCAGCTTGTTTGTATTTAATTGAATAATCAGATTATCATACTACTGCTGCCACTTTTGCTGATTTCCATCTGCAAATTCAGCTTCAACAATTAAGAAGCTTACAATCTGCTCATCGCTGTCAAAATCCTACCAACTCACATTATTGTCAAGTACAAAAGGTCTGACTATAATCTTAATATATTGACACGCCTCTACTTTGTGAGTCTCATTCAGAATATCAAATTGGGGTCCTATGGCAGCGAGCCTATCTGCATGCTTATTTTCATTTCTAGGAACTGAACATATATTGAAAGCATCAAAATCTTCAATCAAATCCCATACACGATGCTTATACTTTTTAAGTGCATCATTTTTTGCAGCATTCATATTTATAACATGATTCACTATCAATTATGAATCACCATAAACACGTAAGCATCTAATACCTCTCTTTCGGTCCCATTCTAGGCCATGTACAAGTGCTTCATATTCAACTGTATTATTTGTACAGCTGAATGCAAACCTGAAAGCTGAATAATATTTATTTCCTTATGGTGAAATCAGCATGGCTCCACCACTAGCACCTACACTGCTTCTTGAGCCATCGAAATAAAGCTTCCAAAGTTCACTTCCCTTCTCTATAGGTTGTCCTTCCTTTTTAAACAGATTAGGCATATCAAAATCGGGTTCATGAATCATATAAACCCCTAATCCTATCTCATCTGTGTGTTGGAAGGGATGAAGCTCGTGATCTTTGGCTTCCCATTCATCTAGATTCATATTTTCTATATGGGTGTTGTGGTCTAAGGTCATGGTTTGCTCCTCTAGTATAGGGGTGATGTAGAGGTTAGCATTTATAGGGCTCGAGACATATGGTTTGATATGGTCTTTGGCTAGAGCCTCATGGTCACTTTTGTACCATATCTTGTTCTAAAAAATAGATGAGACCAATCAAAAGACAAGAAATCCCCCAACTTGGTTGTAAAATCCCTTGAGAGGTAAATGACAAAGTGAGGTGGCAAATCAATAACATGTATATCCTGATGGATCACAAAACTAGGGGATGTATGCAAAGTAAGAGCTAAATTTTTTACTATACCAACAATTTTAATAGCAACCATCCAGTTGAACTACACCCTTATGAGAATTGGGTTCATAAACAAGACCTAACACATCTACTAAGCTTTTAGGCATAATGAAGCTACTTGCACCAGAATTGATCATACAATTATGCACTATTTTATCTCCAATAATTAAACTTAAATAATATGGAGGAGGTTTTACCTCTTTAGTTTTCTTCTCACTCTTGGCTTCTGATCTATTTGTGAGCACAACTTTGGCATTCCTTTAACTATTATCAGAAACAAAAAGCTCTGCTAAAGCATCCTGCAACAAACTCTTTTGACCCAGAATATGCAATGCATCCATAACTGACATATTGACATAAGATTTCTTAAGATGTTCAACCACATTGAAAGACACAGGAGTTACCTTCTACTGATTTTTAATGACAACAACATCGCTCCCTTTCTCTAAAGGCCGGGATTGTGTTTTTGACTGTTCCTTGCTAGGTATTCCTTGGCCTCTTTGCAGAAACTGTAACTTAGGTTGTGCTGCAACATTAGTATTTGATGCAGAAATAGGTTGTTTGTCTTTTGTAGACTGTTGTTGTGAATTTTCAGCTTGCTGCCTCAAATCCATTGCTCTCTTTTTGGCTCTCATGTTGGTTAAAATGGGAGAATCTTGTTGATCCTAACTGTTCATGCCACATAACTTAGAACTCTACCATTTTGGTAAAGCAACCTCGAAGCTTTCTTCTTGTTCTATATTTTAACTGGGAACACTTTATGAACCTGCATAACTATTTTGGACCATTAAGGCCTGATTTCTCATGTTGTTAGCACATGCTGAGTGGCTATGGGGCTTATTGCATGGATAGCACCAGTCATGATCTTGGGCAAGGTTATTTTGTAGCATGAGTTCCTTTGATGAACTGATAGCATTCGGGTTGTAGGGCTAGAAGGGTCTAGGATTAAAATTTTTCCTTTGGCCTTGTTAATCATTCTGAAAGGCTAGCCTATTCTACTGGTTTTGTTGGCATGGGGCTTGATATGCCTTATGTTCTTGGACAACTTGCTTCTTAATGCAGACAAGATCATTCCCAAAGGTTTTCAATATACTTTTTATCTCTTGAAACTCTTGGTTTTGGGCTGGGGCAACAATTTCTTGGGCTGTGGTCTAATAACCTATTGCTGGAACAATGGGAACATTAGCTAAGGGAGGCAAAAATGTAGGTGTAGGCACTTGAATATCTGGAAAAAAAGGCATGGGAGGCCTAGGGGCAATTTCCCTGACTTGAATGAGACAGTTATCAACTCTAATGGCGATATCATAAGCGTTAGGGAGCGTGTGCCCACCCATATATTGGGTCATAACTGAGATTTTTCTATTTAAGGCTTTCAAGAAATAAAGAAAGGCATGAGCTGGTAAAGGTTTTACCATTGCAGGGATTCTATCCCAAGTTCTTTGAAATCGGTAGTTGAAATTAGGTAAGTGTTTGTGCGGGGCTCTTTTGATCATGCTCAACTGCTCCAACAAAGATGCATGATCTGATTTATCAACAAAATACTGATATAGACCATCGCCTAATGAATTCCATGTTGCGATAGAATTTGTTACAAGGCCTCTGAACCATTGCAATGATTTTCCTTTAAGTGACGCAGCCAAGAGTCTCAGTGCTACATTCTCCTGAGTAATGTTATGAACTGAACATAGAGTGGAAACATTACAAATGTATTCGATAGTAGTAGTTTGTTCTTCTCCAGTAAAGAAAGGCAGACTTCTGAAAGCTGCTACTAGAATATCATGATAGTGTGTAATGTTTAACGGGCTGCCCACATTAAAAGGTTTAAACGCATGTCGTCTTTCCATCGGTGGTGCTTGTGACACAGGAACAAGACTTCCTAGTGATAAGATTATAGTTCAGAATTGAAGGTGTTGATGTTGACCTCCTTAGTGTACCAAAAAACCTTTTTGATATTCTGCCTCTCCTTCGCGGTGGGGACAACTGCAAGTACTCAAAAGGTATTGAACTGGATCTTGTTTGCATTTTTCTCATGCGTAGGCTGCACTAAATTTGCATGTAAAAATCAGAATCGGAGTCGCCAAGTATATTGAAAAGGGCCTCCAATGGTTGAATGACTTGCTGCATACACCAAACAACAATTTTAAAATATTGAAAAATTCTTTGAAATTGATTTTCAGAGTCCCATTGGGCGTGCCAAAAACTTTTATCAATTAAATATGCACCCTTTTTTAGATTTGCAGAAATCAAACTATCTGTTGAAACATGGAAACCCTTTTCAGATGTAGCTGATCTATGTGAAAAGGGAATCTCCAAAGTGAGCTGGTTCTCTGAATGATGAAACCTATTCTAGGTGATTTTCTAGGAAAAGGGAGATAAAATATGACTAAAATTTAAAACTTTAATCTAGGATGATTCCAAAACTTAAAGATGACTTTGATATTCTATCCACAAACAGTCTTCAGAAAAATAACAATGAATTCACAATCTCTCATGAACATCCAACACATAATTGATTTGCATGAAGGTTTAGAATTTAACACAACATGCAACCTGCATTAAATGAACTTTTTGTATCAATGATCTACAATAATAGGACATGAAAAGGATCTGTAAACAAAATCAAAATGTAGACATCATACTAAAACTGCAAATAGAGACATAAATTGGAGATAGGAATGTTGTTTTTATTGAACTGAAGGAGTATGCCAAAGTCTAAAACTGAGTAGAAAATGTTTACAAGCTCTTAGAATGTGTATTAGAGAAAGAAACAATAATCTGAACTAGAAAAATAATTTTTTTCTCAAGATATATCACTAAAACCCTAATCCGAGCTCAAGAAGAAAGATCAAGGAAAAACACCTAAACCTACTCCAAATATGGCAAAAAAGTGGAAAGGTCTCACTTTTTGCATGTACATACTGAAAAGCTCCTAAAAATAGGTCTGCTTTGCCCTAAAAGCAAAAAAAACACCTTATCTCTCCACCAATAAGCTCAAATCCGACCAAAAAAAAAGTCAACCTATTTTTGCATGCAAACTGCTAAAAATAGAAATAAGAAATAAAATAATTTATAAATTATTGTTTTATTCTTTGCTTTACATCATGCAGTTTTTACAATTGCTTTATTTTGCAATTAAAGATAGAATCTTTTGCAAAATATTAACCTTATTTCTCCATTTACAATACTTGATTTTTCTAATAAAAAATTATAAAAATAATATGCCCTCCACTATTACATTTAATTGATTTTCTTTAAAAATCAATTGAAAAATAAAATAACTAATGTCTGAATTTAAATCTAAAGCAATAACATCATTCAACCTTTATACTTAATTGATTTTCCTCCAAAATCAATAAAAAAGCTAAGGCATTAATACTTATTCTCCAAAGCATAAATTTGATGTTTTAACAAATACCTAAGGTATTAGACTTTGAAATATTTTATCAAACTTGAGCCTAAAGACCTAGGCAAATAATGTCAAATGAAACTTGAAAGGTTCGACCTAGGGCATATGACCATTCAGCCACTTAGGGCATTAAACTCAGATCTCAAAAATGCAAAAAATAAAAACCCCTAAGTTCGAATTAGGGTAAGTAGAACAAAAGAAAAGGGCAAACCCTAATCTTCATTTCATTTGCATTTTCAACTTTGAAGACTTGACTCTGCCGTGAAGAGAAGGCACCACCATGGATGATCTCAATTTGCATCTTGCAAGGGCTTGATAACTTCACATTTCTTCCACCATTTTGGTCGACCCCTCTTTGCAACTCGTGGTAAGTTGTTTCATAGAATTTTGTGGCTTCATTCACTATATTTTGGAAGGTAGGAAGCCATCAAGGCTATGGCCTTAACATGCACTCATTGTCTAGTTTTTGTTTCTTTATTCTCTCTGTGTCTGCTTGATCACTTCAAGGCCACCATGGGAGAGCTCGATTCTTGCATTTGTGAGCTCCATTAGAACTGGTCGAGGCTTGTCTATTCCTCTATTGCTTAGACGAGGTAAGATTTGACTTCTTCTATTATTTATTTATGTGTATTTTCTATCAATTGAAAAGATTTTAAAAGCTCAAAACTCAAGAGCTATGACTGTTGTTTGAAATGAATAAAATGCAGACCACTACCCAGGTCGTGCCATGTGTATGTCATTCTAGTTTTTTTGAAGAAAACCCTCTACATTTCTATTGGGGATATGGAGTCGGTCTGCCATCATAGATCAACATCTAAGACAACAGTGCCTTAGTGATTTCATTTAAATCACAACAAAGAAACAAACAACTATGTCATAAAGCAGAAGCATGCATAGTTGATCTCCCATTGATCCTCTGAGAGAAGTAAATGCAAAACTTATAACATATTCAACATGTGGACATCAAAATCTGCAAATGGTTAGCACAACTCTAACATCCTCATAGAATAATACAACATTCTTCAAAACAAATGACAAAAACTAATCCAAGCATGTAAAGAAGACATGAAATATACCTATTCTATGATGGATTGGTGCTACTTGAATATGTGAAAGAGCCCTTTCCCAATCCTTGCCAAGCTAATGAGATGATAGACAATGAGATGCTATGTGAACTCAAGTTGCCTATAGTGAGGATGCTCTAAAAATGTAGATGAAAAATGAGAGAGAAGGCATTGAATTTATAGGAAAGATTGAGAGAGGAGAAGCCAAGATTGAGCAATGTGGGACTAAAACCCAACAAATGAGAGAGAGCCACTTGTCACAATGGGATTGGCCCATGATTGTGCAAGTTTTGGCTAATGTGCCCATTTTAAATTTAAAAATGGAATTAAATGAATGTGGTTGAGAACTTTTTGGGGGGAATTGTGTTTGGCCAAAAAAGTCAAACAAGAGAGTTAATGAGGGCATATTCCCAAGGAATATGCCTTTGTGAGGGAAATAGGTGTTTTAATAAATCAAATTAAATGATTTATTGTGCAAGTGGATGAATCTAGAGGATTCAGGTGATTAGGATTAAATTAATCAGGATTTGATTAATCTAACAAGAGGTTAGGTGATATTGACTTTTCACTTATATTTAAGGATTAGATATAAATCAAAATGAGGAGAAAATGATTTTAGATTTAATTAAATAAAGATTTGTTTTATTTAATCAAAGAGGATGACATTAGTGTTAAATCAAATAAAGGTGAATTTATTTAATTTAAGTGGATGACTTTAGGAGATTTATGATTTAATTAAATAAAATTAATTTATTTAATTAAAAGATGAACATTAGCAATGATGTCAATTCTACATGTCTGCATTTTCCCCCTCTTTGAAGCAATGTACTCATTGCATTGGTTCAAAGAATGATGCCATCGACATCGAGAATTAATTTTTTTTTTGAGTTTTTTAGATGCCCCAGCGAAAAGAAGTACATTCGTACATTGCCCCCTCGAGTGATCGAGCGAAAAGATTGAGGTCGATCTCGTCACAAAGAGGTTCAAAATGAATGTATTGATGGTTAGACTATATGGTCTATATGATAATTATGATGTAAATAATTTTTTCGAAAGATGCTTAGAATAACAATTTTATATTATCTTAAACAACTTTAAATGATTATGAAAATGAGATGTGTGGAAGATGCTTAGAATAAAAAATCTATATTATCCTAAGCAACTTAGATGATTATGCAATGCATGTGAGATAGATGAGATGGATGATGTTGTCCTATGATGATATGATGTGATTATGTAGGATGCAGGATGGATGCATTGTTAGCGTGAAAGAGGATAGAAGAATGAGAGGGATCAACTCTTAAATTCAAGAAGATGTAGAAGTCCAAAAAGTCCACTACTCGTCAAGACTTTATTGGATACGATGGTGAATGATGATAATGTATTTCTTATCCAACGATGGGAGAGATAAAGAGAATACCCTTCTTTATGTTTGATAACACACGTAGGTGCGATGCATCAAGGTATTAAGAACCAGGATGGCATGGCGCCTAGTGTGATGGACTTTGAATCGTCAAACAGATAGGAGTACTCTTGTTCACACTTGACAAATGAAACCTTATTCAGAATGCAGTCCAGATATTCTAAACATCTCAGGCCAAAACATAAAAATGCAAGCCTTCTTATGTGGTCAACAAGACACCTAAAACATTCTTCCTACAAACAACACAAAGTACGCATGACGAAGTTATTTTACAAGGACATCCAACAAGCACATCAAATAAAAAGATAATGATCATTGCCCCATTCCTTTCTCTCTAAACCTGTTTTGTTTAGGCATCATCGAGAGGTCCTTGGAATGAGCACAAAATAAGATAAGTCAACAAAGACCAAAATAAGGTAAACAAACAAGATAATGTTCTTCATACCGCTAGCCAAGGCTAAACTACTATGGGGTACTTGATGCTTATGTCCATCGTGGGAAGGATTCATCCCAGGACATGTAGTGATCAGGGTTTTGGTGAGATTGATTGGATGATAAGCTATTGGTACTCCGAGTTGACCAACTTGCTTCCTTACTGACTTAGGCTTAAGACTCTAACGATTAGGTGTTCACTTTGGAACCTGCTAAACTTGCTTCTGACTGACTCACCAAAGGGTGAAAGCGACGATGCTTTATTAGGAATGATGATTATTGTGGGTGAAAGCGAGATGAAATGGATGCACCATTTTGGGTTTTTCAGATATTTTGAGGCTATTTTTGGTATTTTTAAAGATGTTTTACAAATGTTTTTGGTATTTTCAAGATTTTTGAATGTTTTTGGTATTTTCATAATTTATGACAAAGAGACTAACTTAAAGACCTATCCTAGGGGTCTTGGGAGCTGATCCATAGATTAGCCTTGCCTACGTTATACACGTAGAGACCACGTAGTTTGAATGACGACAAACTTGACTCAATGAAAAGATAGATGGGAAAATGGATTGCCAATGCGACAGATGCCTAAGGACTAACCTAAAGGTAAAATAGATGGGCAAACGAATGCCAATGCAATGGACGCCTAAAGGACTGACCTAAAATGTAAACTAGACGGGCAAACGAATGCCAATGTGATGGACGCCTAAAGGACTGACCTAAAATGTCTCGGGGATGATCAAAGATCAACCTTGCCTACATTCAAGCTTAGAGATGATGTAGTTCGGACAAGGTGAAATACTGACAAGACTCAATGATGAATTTTTTGAGATTTTTGACATGTTTTAGATTTTGAATGATTTGGATGTTTTTTGGTTTTTAGCATGATTTTGGGAAGAACACAAAATATATACACAAATCCCGATCCACTGCCAGTTTCAAGGACATGCCCCCAACGTTTAAGCAATAGACTACTTCGATAAAGGCAAGACAAATTGACCTTAGAAATATGCCAAGTAGTACCATGGTGGAATATGATATGGGCACCAACTTAGGCTATGGTATGGATGTGAGCGAATGGGTGGATGGAGGATTAATGAAATGTGATGGGATGGATGAGTGAGTCGCACAGATCTTGATGGATGGAGAATTCTTTATTTACACTTGGCGCCTGTTTTCCAGGTTTTCATCAAGGTACTTGTCCAAAGCACCACCGAGGTGGTTTTCACTAGAGGACAATTTTTTTGATTTTTATATTTTTTATATTTTTTTTATTGTCACCAAGACGCCTGTTTGCCAGGTTTTCATCAAGGTAACCATTTTTTCAGGATATTTTTTGAATTTTTTTTTGCATTTTTTGATTCTATACCTTGCAAGATTTAGGCATAAAACTTTTTGAGATGACAACTATTTATGGATTCCTGCAGAGGCTCATCTTCTAGTGTTGACAACTGATATGCCCCTAATTTATAGTTTGCGGTGATGATGAAAGGTCCCAACCAGTTGGGTTCAAATTTTCCTTTGCTATCTGGGTTCAGTACATTCTTTTGGTTCTCTTTTAGCGCAAGGTCACTGACTTGAAAGGTGTGTTGGATGATCTTCTTGTTGTAGCTGTGTTTCAGGCGATTCTGATAGACCTGTAGATGATTGAGGGAATCCATGTGCCGTTCATCTAGTAACTCCAGCTCATTCAGTCTTGTAACCTTGTATTCATCATCTATGATGAGGTTTTTCAATGATATCCTCAATGATGGGAGCTCGATCTCGATTGGGAGGATGGCTTCTGATCCGTAGACTAGGGAGAATGGGGTGGCACCTATTGGTGTGCGGATGCTAGTACTATAGGCCCATAAGGCGAGGTTTAGCTGCAGATGCTAGTCACGACCAGAGTCATTAACTATTTTCTTGAGGATTTTCAAAATAGTTTTGTTGGTAGCTTTTGCTTGGCCATTGCCTTGTGGGTAATACGGAGTGGAAAAGCGATGTTGGATTTTGAATTTTTCGCACAAGTCATGGACATCCTGATTCTTGAAAGGTGTCCCATTGTCAGAGATAATGGATTGAGGGATGCCATATCGGCAAATGAGGTAATTCAGGATGAACTTGGAAAACTGCTTTTTGGTGATGTAGGTCATGGGAATTGCTTCGACCCACTTTGTGAAATATTCGGTGGCGGTGATAATGAACTTATGGCCATTGGATGAGGTGGGTGAGATTTTACCTATGAGATCGAGCCCCCATTGGGAAAAGGGCCAAGGTGTAACAATAGGATGTAATTCTTGAGCTGGTGCATGAATGAGGTCTCCATGCTATTGGCACTGTAGACACCTTCTGACAAAGTCATGTGCCTCTCTTTCCATTGTCGGCCAGTAGTACCCAGTTCTTAGTAACTTCTTGGCCAAGGTCATACCACTCGAATGTGAATTGCAAGTGCCATTGTGTACCTCAGCCAAAGCAGTTAGGGCTTCCTCAGGTTTTAAGCAACGTAATAGGGTTCCATCAATGCTTCTACGGAAGAGAGTTTCCCCTAGGATGAAAAAATGTAAGGATCTCTTGACAAAGGTTCGCTTGAGGTTCGGGGTAATGTCGGTTGGGAGGATCCCTAATCTCAGGTAGGTGTAAATTTCATGATACCAAAGATCGTCGGGACCAACAAGTTCACACGCATATTCTGACAGTATGGCGGTATCCACCTGGTAAACCACTGGCGGTCACACCGCACTAACGCGGGGGCCACCAGGCCACCCCGCGGTAGGGTGGTAACCGCTAGGCCAACCGCAGGTGGTCTCACCGCGGACACCACGGTGAGTGGAACCATCGCCTGTAGTATGGCGGTAAGTGCCAAGCCCACCGCTAGCAGTCTCATTGCGGACACTGCGGTGAGAGGGACCACTACCAGCGGTATGGTGGTAACCGTCAAGCCAGACTGATGGTAGCCTTACTGCACCATCGTGGTGAGAGAACTCACGCATGCGGTAAGGCAGTAACCGCCAGCACAGGTTGTAGGCGGCCTTACTGCACCACCATGGTGAGATAACTCACCACACGTGGTAAGGCGATAACTGCCAGACAACAACCGCCAAGACCAAGCCAGACCATTGCGGTAAAGGCCAGAACATGGAGCAAAATACCAAGTCTTCAAGGGAAAATCTAGAAATGTTGAGGCATAATTTCTCGCCAATCTCCCACTTGCCGAAGAATTTCAGGCTTCCTTCAAACACCTGAACAAGGACCAAAACCATGCTTCCACGCTCCAACCAAGACCCCTGCAATGAAATCAAAAATTTCCACCATCTCAGGCAACAAATCCAAACAAAGGAATGCACCAAGGTGAAAAAGCACCAGTCTCAGGAGCGCAAACATCTAATCCTTCAAGCGATAAAGGCACCAAAACAACAACAACAAACAAAGCACAATGCGAACACAGAAAACCATTCTCCATAACAAAAAACCAACTAGCTAGAACAACAACCATAAAACTAACTACCCTCATCCAGCTGATCAAACCCACATGATTGAAAACCAACACCCACAGCTCATGCTGAATCATCCAACCACCTATACCTCAAAGGTATGACCATCAGTGAACTGATGCCATCACACAGCCAACCCATCAAATAGAAAAATAAGCACCATGTGCCAACCAGTCAAAATACTAAACATGTCCAGGTACTCCCACTGCAAGGGTACTATCAAGATGAATGCAAACAAAGCACCATCACAAGTGATCCAGGCATACCAAGTCCACCAAACCTCTACATAAAGAAATGTAACCATGTAGTTCCAAGGAAAATCCACACTAATCTGCACAACCTACAACCACCTGTTGCAAGAGACATTTCCCTCAACAGTCTTCCACATTCTTCCAAGATCCTCCATATCTAACTGAAGAAAGAAGCACAGGAACCTTCATGTCATCACCCAAGTAATAACACATGACTAAAAACTATGACCAACTTGGCTCCACAAAAGCATCTCACATCAAAAGTCATATGAAAACAAACATACAGGTAGAAAAGACTAGATTAGAGAGAAACTGCAAATCAAAACATGTAGCATCCTCCTACATACATTTCTAAATGTGAGTTGTGCCAAGAATGATCTTCTTCACATCCCAAGGGAAAAGCCTTGACAACATCCAACAAAACCATGGATGTAAGCACCTCAAAGAAGATCAAACTCACCCATATAACCATCTCCTATCAGTCGTCAAAAGCACAAGGAGATACACAATGTTGTCCACCTTTCATTATGAATCCTCCAAAATATCAAAACAACTCAAGATTCATATAATGAAAGAAAGCATAACACACATCTGAAAGATATAATGGGTGAATACCTTTCAAATAAACTTTTCTGCCAAGCAGACCAGGAAGAAAAGAGAAAATGCTCCTCCAAGATATACAAGCCACCGTGACTTACCTAAGAGAATTCTCCTTCATGGTCTCTGTTGAACTCACATTCAACCAGGGTGCAGGCTACTCAGACTTTCAACTGTAACAACAACATTCTCAAAAGAATTCTAGCTTCACCTTATTCTCCATGCATCCATGAGATCCAACAACCTGTCATCTCATGCTAACTCCAAACTACATCACTGCACTAAACATGAAGTCCTCCAGCATATGGCCAATATACTCAAAACAAAGAGAAACCCCAGACCACTGTCAAAGCTCCAAACCATGGAACAAGAACTTATCATGACACCATGATCTTACACATCCCCCTTAGGAGATACCATGGTTTAGGTGAATTGTCCATGGTCTCAAGAGCAAAGCAACATGCCAAAACTCTAATGCACAAGCAAGAGTGTACCATGACATAAAGCAAACAAACTCTAAACCAACATCACGTATCAAGTACTACCAACACCTCAACCAAAGACTACCAAATTCCTCCATGGCTCCAAGATGTTGCACATCTTCAAATAGTGACCATGCAGATGCGAAAGGAACTCTTATGCAACAACAGGATCAAAGAGCCCTTCCAAAACATCTGTAACACCAAAGAAGATCATTCACCACCAAGTGATGAATCCATAATCACTACTAAAGATCCCACTGGAACGTGACACCGATCTCTCCAAGCATCATGACCAAGCATCTGCTGATCTGAAAACCTCCAGGTACAAAACAACATGTCCATCGAACACCAATGCCAAACTGCACCAAGATCACCAGATCATGTAGACCACACCATCACTGCCAAAAGATTATACAAGCCAGTGTATCTAGCTCTCCATGAAATCATGATTCACATGCTACAGGTCCCCATCGCTTACTATTCAGGTACTCAAATGCCATCCCTCCTCTCATCTCAAAATAGCCACACCAATGCACAAGTGACCACAGAAAAGGTCAGCTAACAAATCTTCACCACACAGTTACAACCTCGTGGATATAGATAGTCCACTTCCGAGTTGTCTCATAACAAACATGTAGGTAAGGGCAGCCCACAACAATGCACAACTCATGGATGCAACCAAATGAAACCTGCAAATCTATCATCACATAGGAAACAACAAAAATGAGATCATCAAAGAGAACAACCAAAGTAAACTATTAGAACCCAAAATTTTCATTCAAAACCCTAACGTTTTCCCAAATTTTCATCAAAAACCTAAACGATTTGCACATTTTAAACCCCTCATTTCCCTATCTTTTCATGAAAAAATCATTCACTACCTTTTAAAATAGCTTATAACCTTTACCGCTGCCTTTATATTCATTTTTATATCACTTACCTCTTTATTGTGGCCTCCCAAAATGGGCTAGCGGTATGGTGGTAGTGGTTAAAGGGGCTGGCATAAAATTATTACTACCACATCGCGCGTGGTCTAAACTTAGATCACGGTATTGCGGTGGGTGGTAAGTCTCCAATGAAGTAGCAATGAGGATATCCCACCGCGGTACCCCAGGGGTCATCTCACAGACCATGGTGAATGAAGACAGGCAATGGTGCGGTAAGTGGCGAAGGGTGAGTGGCGAACGGGTAGCAGTTACCACAATATCGTAGCTAGGCAGAATGATGACCATGGTGATGCGGTAGCGGTAGAGAGATGGCATAAGATGTCTACCGCAGTACCGCTGGCAGTCAAGTTAGTGACCGCAGTAATGCGGTAACAAGAAAAGCGACAAGGAGGTAGCAATAAAAGTCAGCCACCATGGAACTGCCGAGGAGAAAGATAGAGACCGCGATAAGGTAGTGGAAGAAAATTCAAATACCGCACAATCGCCAACAGTGTAAAAGCAAACCACGGTAATGCGGTGAGGAAAAGAAAGGGTAGAAAAGTCAAAGCCAACGGTGGAGTGGTAAATGAAATAATTGCTATGGGAAATCAAATGTAAGGAGTGGAAATGTATAAAGTGAAATTATAAAGGGTGGTAAAAGTATTAAAGGTAAAATCAAATGCAGAACTATATAAAAATATTTAATTTTCTGAAAGGCAACTCAATTAAATATTTTAAGTTTTTGTCATGAAATATCAAATGGCTGTAACAGAAAATGAAGAGTCACGACCCTTGAGATATGTATTGTATAAATATTTTGAAAATCAGTTTGAGAAGAGGGGAGTGAGAGTGGTAGAAAAAGTTAGTAGTTAGAATAGATAGATTTTTCCAACTGGGCATGGAAATAATGTACAAACCTTCCTGAAACAGATCAATGGAAATAATAAATGTTTTTTTTGTGTTTTTCTTTTTGTGTTCAGTTGTTGTGATGAAATAATTTACAATTCTTATTTGGTTGTCTCCAACTTGAGTTCTTTTATCATTCAAATCCGTATATCAAGTATATTTCTGATTTATCAAAATGTATTCCATTTTGTGTGATTTTTATTTGCTGGTGTCTGCAAGTCAAAATTAAATTCCTTCAAGTAAGTCACAGTGATTTTAAGATTTCTTTTGGATGGTTAAAGTAGAACCAGATAGAGAAACATCTCAGCATAGTTTATGCAAGTCATAAATTAATGAAGTTTTGTTCCAGTCATATAGTTTCATTTTTCAAAGTGCCTAGCAACTTGAATTAAGCCAGATAAGGAAACACACATAATTCTTGATATTTGACTCTGTTGCCCATGTGGATAGAAGGCATTGATCTGCCACAACCCAGAGATTTAATTCCATATCAAACAACTTATTCAAAACCTTTCATTTGTGCAGTAGGAGTAGGAGTAGTTGTAGTGATTTTATCTGTCCACTTCCCTTTGCCATTGTGGATAGATTGCTTCACCAGGAAGTAAATTTCAATCTGCATCATTCATATAGGTTCACCCGCCTTGGCCTAGCAGAACCTAAAGAGAAGAAGGTTCAATTGCATAGATTGGCCTTGTACATTGGCCAAAAGCATTGTGAGAGCTTGGCAACTTCTCATGGTTCAAACCTGCATTTTTGAGACCCAACAGTTTAGCGACTCTACTGGGGAATTACTCAGGAATATTTTTTTAGCCTTTCTATTTAGAGTCAGAAAAGTTTTACATTTTTTTGGAGATTCCGCTGGAGCAAACCAAAGCAATCCATTTCATTTTCCTACTTTTGGAAAAGTAGGTGGCGACTCTATTTTAATTTGATATATAATGCATAGATGTTATTGAGTAGTAACATTTTGTCAAGATGGAAAAAGTAGAAAGAGGACAATAGTCAATAAGAGAGTTGAAGGAATTGAGACAACAAAGGCTGCAATTGGACTGACATATGCTACAAGTGAACCAACAATTGCTGCAATTGGGAGTCAAAAGTGTTCCAGATACATCACCGAATGGGTCATCATGTAGTAAGAATGAAGACACAAATGTCAGGAGATCTTGGACACCACAAGTACCCCATGATGCAACTAAGAACTCTAGAAACAAAGGTAATGTACTCTATTCACAACAAAGTACTTTTGATGAGTATATTCAAATTGAAGAGAGAGGAAAAAATCTTGTGGATGCCTTTTTGGACATAAGGAGATATAAGGGAGAAGATGTAAACTCTCTACACAATAGGATGGCAGACATTTGTATGAAATTACCTCCTCATTTTAGGCCAACAAGACCCACATTTGTTGCACAACTTCTAAGAGCATCAGAGCCTGAATCAGTTTATTGGCCAGAATCATCAAAACAATGTACCTTGGATGTGGTGAATAAACTTATTGATTCCATACTTGGGACGAGGTATGTGGATACCACCAATAGTGCTTCAGAAGTTATAATAGAAAATGATATCATGTTGTCTGACAATGAAGATGTGGAGAGTTTCTCTTGCATAATAGATTGTGAGTCAAATTGTGAAGATGAAATATTGGATGTTGATCTTCAATAGGATGATTGTTGCAGTTATTATGAAGATAAAGAAGAGGTTGGAGACATGGTTGAAGATATGGAAGCAGAGACCTTCTCACTCAGTAGTGAGCAAGTTTCAAATTTGTTAACTCTGGAATACCAAAAGTATGCACATGAAGATTATTCCAAATTTTTGGCTCCAACCTACATTTGTTTTGACAGTGAAAGTAATAATTCATATGACCCCATGTGTATCTCTCATAGTGATAAGGAATTCTTTGAAGTTGATCAAAGATCCATGTCTATCCAAGAAGAGGTATGTGACTCAAATAATTTTTGCCTGCAAAAGGAAGATATTGGTTTACATGTAATTGATGATGAGTGTCCAACATTTGTTGATTCAAGTATGTATAAGGATGACTGTATGAGTCAAAAGTGTGTGTCAGTGCCAACTAGTGATAGGAAAGAAATGAAGAGTAGCTCTGATTTGATTGTTTCAAAAAATATTGTTGAGATAGAATTTTTTGTTTTCCAAGAAAAGAATTCAGATTTTTAGGTCCCAGTACAGTTGCTTGATCATTCAACAACATATGACAATGAGCATGCCTATGAATGTTTTGTTGAATGTGGATACACTTTGTATGCTGAGGGTGATAAATATTTTTCATTTGATAATAAGAATGTTGAAATGTAGAGTGGTGAAATGAATATATATCAGGCTAAATGCAATGATTTCCTAAAGGTTTTCAATGGCAGTGCATGTTGCAAGACAGGTGGAATGGATAGTTTCAAAAGAAACTTGGTGAGTTTTAATCAGAACAAGGTCTATGATAGAGGAAAGTGCAGGTTTTTATTTTGGGGTGGCCTAGGGCCATCCTTTATGGTTTGATTATTTGAACCATAGCAAACATAGAGGATTAGGGATTTCCCATAAATGGACAATTCCTAAAAAAACCTTTTTAATCATTCTCTTCCATGCACAGTAGTTTTTGAAGGGTTTGGGTTTTCCAGTACATGGACATTCTCAGAAATTCCCTTGTTGAAAAAATATTTTTTCCATGTACACTAGTGTAGGGTTTTCCATTCTCCATTTGCTCCATCTTCCATATTATGCATCTGTTCATTCCCTCCATATTCCATTGCCTTCATTTTCAACCTTTACTTGGTTTTCTCTCCCAAAGAATTTTGGATTCTTGTAGTGATTGAAAAATCACTCATCCCCAACAGGAGCCACTATTAGAACCCAAAATTTTCATTCAAAACCCTAACGTTTTCCCAAAATTTCATCAAAAACCTAAGCGATTTGCCCATTTTAAACCCCTCATTTTCCTATCTTTTCATGAAAAAATCATTCACTAATTTTTAAAATAGCTTATAACCTTTACCGCTGCCTTTATATTCATTTTTATATCACTTACTGCTTTACCGTGGCCTCCCAAAATGGGCTCGTGGTAGCGGTTAAAGGGGTTGGCATAAAGTTCTTACCACCACACTGCGCGTAGTCTAAACTTAGACCACGGTATTGTGGTGGGCGGTAAGTCTCCAATGAAGCAATAGTGAGGAGATACCACCGCGGTACCACAGGGGGTCATCTCATAGACTGCGGTGACCACAGTGAACGAAGACAGGTGGTGGTGCGGTAAGTGGCGAAGGGTGAGTGGCGAACGGGTAGCGGTTACTACAATACCATAGCTAGGCAGAACGGTGATCATGGTGATGCGGTAGCGGTAGAGAGCTGGCATAAGATGTCTACCGCGGTACCGCTGGCAGTCAAGTTAGCAACCGCAGTAGTGCGGTAACAGGAAAGCGACGAGGAGGTAGCAATAAAAGTCAACCACTGCGAAACTGCCGGGGAGAAAGATAGAGACCACAGTAAGTTAGTGGAAGAAAAGTCAAATACTGTGCAACCACCAACAGTGTAAAAGCAAACCGTGGTAGTGCGGTGGGGAAAAGAAAGGGTGGAAAAGTGAAAGCCAATAGTGGAGCGGTAAATAAAATAACTGCTACGGGAAATCAAATGTAAGGAGTGGCAATGTATAAAGTGAAATTATAAAGGGTGGTAAAAGTATTAAAGGTAAAATCAAATGTAGAACTATATAAAAATATTTAATTTTCCGAAAGGCAACTCAATTAAATATTTTAAGTTTCTGTCATGGAATATCGAATGGCTGTAACACAAAATGGTCATGACCCTTGATATATGTATTGTATAAATATTTTGAAAATTTGTTTGAGAAGAGGGGAGTGAGAGTGTAGCAAAAGTTAGTAGTTAGAATACATAGATTTTTCAAACTAGGAAGGGAAATAATGTACAAACCTTCTTGAAACAGATCAATGGAAATAATAAATGTTATTTTTGTGTTTTTCTTTCTGTGTTTAGTTGTTGTGATGAAATAATTTACAATTCTTATCTAGTTGTCTCCAACTTGAGGTCTTTTATCATTCAAATCCGTGTATCAAGTATATTTCTGATTTGTCAAAATGTATTCCATTTTGTGTGATTTTTATTTGCTGGTGTCTGCAAGTCAAAATTAAATTCCTTCAAGTAAGTCACAGTGATTTTAAGATTTCTTTTGGATGGTTAAAGTAGAACCAGATAGAGAAACATTCCAACACAGTTTATGCAAGTCATAAATTAATGAAGTTTTGTGCCAGTCATATAGTTTCATTTTTTAAAGTGCCTAGCAACTTGAATTAAGCCAGATAAGGAAACACACATAATTCTTGATATTTGACTCCGTTGCCCATGTGGATAGAAGGCACTGATCTGCCACAACCCAGAGATTTAATTCCATATCAAACAACTTATTCAAAACCTTTCATTTGTGTAGTAGGAGTAGCAGTAGTTGTAGTGATTTTATCTATCCACTTCCCTTTTCCATTGTGGATAGATTGTTTCACCAGGAAGTGCATCTCAATTTGCATTATTCATATAGGCTCACCCGCCTTGGTCTAGAAGAACCTAAAGAGAAGAAGGTTCAATTGCATCGATTGGACTTGTATGTTGGCCAAAAGCGTTGTGAGAGCTTGGCAACCTCTCGTGGTTCAAACCTACATTTTTGATACCCAACACAGACAAACATGACTCAAACAACCGATCAACAACATATCCGATTTATCAGTCACATCCACAACTCAAGCACCATAGTCTAGGAAACCAACAAGCACACCACAAGAATGCTAAAAGAGAAACTCATACCAACACTCCCATGCAGAGAAGACATCACACCTCCTCTAAGACATGTCGAACTGCAACTATCTCATCCAATCACACCCCAGAAGCCAGGGTCTAGAAAATAGCTGAACAATAGCTCCACAAACCACGAGTTTTTCTTGACCATGTAAAACCTGCAAAACCATAGTGTTTATAAAACACCCATGCATATCCATATTCACTGCTCATCTAGATGACTCAGAAGTCTGCACACAAGCATCACGGTTAACCAGAACAATGAAAAGAAACATGAAAAAGCATGATAGACTTTTTAGGAAAATCTACATAAAACCTCCAAAGCCAAAGACATGAATCTGAACCATGCAAGTGCAAGACATAGGTAAGAACAAAACAGCAGGTCCATTTCAGACCAGTTCCAAAAAACCACAGTCATGCACAAGCATACGAGAGAGCCAGGCTATACAAAAGTTATAGACCACTAGGATTAACTTCATAGCCTCCATGCAATTAGAGCAGCAAAGAAATAGCCTTAAGTGCTAAGTTAGAACACCCAACACAAGCACCAAAACTTCATGGCTGAACAGTAACACAAACAACTCCATACCGCCAGGGAGCCTCTCACACAAACACCCAATATGAAACCACGCTTTGCAGCAACACAACCAAAAGCACATCTCACACCCTTTGCATCAGGAACATTTGCTGTGAGCCAGGAGCCTCAGACCATATTGCAACAATATGATCAACTCTAGTCATCTCCAACGTCTTTCAAGCTACGTGTTGAATCAAAAAAGCAACTTCCACTCATCGAAGGATCAATCACCAACCTATTTCTCCAGATTTCCTCAAGCTTGCCAAGATAAGAATTCATCATAGGAGAAATACCCAGACCTTCAATAACTAGGAGAAGGCTCTGATACCACTTGTTGGTATCATCAAGCCTCGACCTCCTTCAACCAGCTATGATACCACTTGTTGGGGATACGGAGTCGGTCTGCCATCATAGATCAACATCTAAGACAACAGTACCTTAGTGATTTCATTTAAATCACAACAAACACACAAACAACTATTCCATAAAGCAGAAGTAGGCACAGTTGATCCCCCATTGATCCTCTGAGAGAAGTAAATGCTAAACGTATAACAGATTCAACACAAGAATAGATTCAAGAACATGAATCAGACAACCATGAAAGACAGAACTACGAACACACAGTTATAAGTGGGGAAAACCTTTTCAGGTAAAAAATCCCACCTCCAAAATATTCAGCTCACTTGTATTATTCAGTAACTAAAATGGTTACAATACAAACACAAAGCTATGCTCTTTAGGATATTACATCTTGTTCATCTGGAGAAAGAATATATGCAACACAAAATAGAGTCTTCACATAGTTACAATGTCCTCCATGACATACTGTGTAGATTCCCTTTAGCTCCTCACAAATGAATATCACAGCCAGCCTCACGGCCAACCAAACCCCTTGGCCTATTAGGTTCACATCTTAACAGATCCGAGAGTCTAAGTGTTCACGGTTGAACCACTCGAACACACTCAACCTCTCTTTGTTATTACTCATCATCTGTATCGATCTACACACCAGAATACATATATTGTGTGCCAACCTGTTTAGCCCATCCCTGCCAGTAATGGTCATGAAGATAATAAATTATTCACCTGCAAGCTTTCCATTTCTAATAATGTGCACCACTTAATCTGCAAGCATCGAGCCGCGCAACATTAAATCCGGTCTCAGACATGTCCATCAACCTTGCTATAATAATGCAGCTTAGTCGCACATCAGAAAATAAAGCTTCGGCCAATCAGATCATAAAGAATCTGCCACGTGTTTCCATATCATTCATCTATCACAATTGACTGTCGGTCGAGCTCAGTCAAGCTTAGTCAACTGAGCTCTGAGCCCAAAAGCCTTCTATCGCGCTACCGCTGAGTCCATATGACCCAGCCGCGGTATAGTGGTGAGCTCACTCGAGCTCACCTAGCCTTCTACCTCGCTACCACTTCCTGGACCATCTCACCTCACGGTATGGTGGTAAGCCATCCGAGCTCCTTCAAACTTTGGCCCATAGAACACCACCGCACTATCGCTGACCTATTCGACTTGCCTCGCGGTATGGCGGTAAGCCATCTGAGCTCACACCTTGACTCCACCGCACAACCGTGCCCCTATCTGAGTCACATCGTAGTATGGTGGTGAGCTCACCCGATCTCACACTCAACAATCCCACGCTACCGTTGAGCCAACCGTTCCTTACCGTGGTATGGCGTTATCCACCTGGTAAATCGTTGGTGTTCACACCGCACTACCATGGGGGCCGCCAAGCCACCCCGCGGTAGGGTGGTAACCACCAGGCCGACCACAGGCGGTCTCACCATGAACACCACGGCGAGTGGAACTACCACCTGCGGTATGGCGGTAACTGCCGAGCCCACCACTGGCAGTCTAACCGCGAACACCGCGATGAGAGGGACCACTGCTAGTGGTATGGCGGTAACTGTCGAGCCAGACCAATGGCGGATTTGTCGCACCACCGTGGTGAGAGAACTCACCGTGCGCGATAAGGCGGTAACCACCAGCGCAAGTTGCAGGCGGCCTTACCACGACAACGTGGTGAGAGAACTCACCACGTGCGGTAAGGTGGTAACTACCAAGACCAAGCCAAACCGTTGCGGTAAAGGCTAGAACATGGAGGAAAATGCCAAGTCTTTAAGGGAAAATCCAAAAATGTTGAGGCACAATTTCCCAACAATTTCTTATTCTTGTTCTTTTGATTTTGATTGCTATAGTAAGCTCGAAATGGGCTTTTACATTCTTAGTGATTCCTTGTAAATGAAATTCCTCCATAAATGGGCTTGCCCCATTATGTCTTTTGTTAAAAAAAAATCCCCATGTGGGTACTTCTGAAAATGAAAGAAAACATTTATCTTGTTTTTCTTGTTGAAAACCCCATGTGGGTAAGCTGAAAATTGTAAATACCTTCCTTTTGATCAAAAACCCCAATGTGGGTATTCTGGAAATGGAGAGAAAACATCATTTTTGTAAAAACCCCCTCATGGGTATTCAACATTTTGAATAAATCTGCATTTTAAAACAAACCCTCATGTGGATACTCCATTCCCTGGATGAAAACACTTATTTCTCTATTATGTGAAAAAACCCAAAGGTGGGTTTATTATTGTGAAAGGCCTCTGCACTTCACTCTTTTGAGAGTACCATACTCCTCCTTTAATGATGGTGTGCTCGTGTGTCTCATAAGTCACTCATGCTTGACTATCTTTTGAGTGCATAGGCAGAATGGAAATAAATTTGTAACTTATTTTCCTTATGCTTGACTATATTCACAATGTTATACTTTTCATTTCCTGATGATATCCACTTGCACATACCCAGAAATGCTCTCCTTATTCTGCACTCTCCTTACATAATCTTGATGGATTAATGTCTTTCATCTGGCACTCTTCATGCATTTTTATGTTCCTTAATGAAAAGACTGCTCTATGTACTTGCTCTCCTTTCAAATGAAAATCTGAAGCTCTTCACGTGCTTTCATTTATTGAACAATGCTCTTGTTAATAAGGCATTATGTATGCCAAATACTATCACCATTCTGAATATGAACATTGCTTGAACAACATGAATGAAAGTGACCAAAACACTATATGGCAGCAAAGATGCAATTGATTTGACAATATTTAAAACTTGCATTTTAGTTTAATTGAATATATTAAGTTCATTGTCCACTTGTAGCTTTCATTTCACTGCTCAGACTTGTAAGTTATGAATGAACAATAAACTTAATTTCTTTGATGATTGCAATTATGTTTTACTCCTTTAGTTGAATAGCTCAGATGAGCATGATAATTATACTGTTTTACTTGGCCCACTTGTAAATTTAAGGGGCAGCATGTCGAGCTCTACCCTTGTGGGAGCCCGTTTTACCCCACATGCTCTTATGTCTTCTAAAATGATCAGCTACATGACTCTTCCTATACCTGCATAGGAAACAAATAATGTTAGAAAAAATAGTAAATAACATGATGTTTACTCTTTCAGATTTGATTCTTGTACTTTTATTTTAGTTGATTCTATGCATCCCAAGGATTGAATTATATTTCTGTTAGTAGGGAATGTAGTGTAGTTTATATCCCGAGCTCTTAATTGACACCTTTCTCATATTTTATAGATACAGTCAGGAGCGGAAGCATAATGGAGCAAGCTACAAGGCATCAACTGAAGATCAAATTAGGTAATGACGCATATATCCTATGTTATTTGTCACTTTCTTTTAGTTGTATAATTCCCTTCTTGTAATGAATAGAACCAACTAAAACCATGACTTGTGTGGATCTTTTAATATGTCCTTTTTATTATGAAAAGAAATGCATCAAAAATGCAAATTTGTACTGTCATTTGTATCATTGCAATCAAATGAAATATGTAATGTAACAATGTTATTGAAATAAATGAAAGCAATGAAATGCTTAATCATTTGTATACTTAGTTTTGTATTTCATTTGTTATGTAATTATTGAGCAATGATTCTGAACTCTATTCTTGTAAACAATGCATAATTGATACTTAATAGAACATATGCAATCAACAATTAAAACCATGTAGCAACTAACTGAATTTCTACTTTAAGATATAACAAACTTTAATTAGCTCCACCAATTGAGCTGTAGTAAAAAGTTGTTAACAATAGGAAATAGGCTTAGCTTGCTTGACTTAAAACAACTCTTATGGCAATACCACTAGCATCACAATCTAACTAAAAGACCTTATTGAAATATGGAAGTGCTAAAACAGGTTGCTCTGTGAATTTCTTCTTCAACATATCAAAAAAATTTGTTGCTCCTATAGTCCATTTAAAATCCTTTCTATCCCCTCTCATTGCTTCTATTAGAGGTGCACAAATACTACTAAAATTCTTAATAAACTTTCTATAAAATCTTACGAGACCATGAAATGATCTTAGGTCTCTATAACACTCCTTTGGGTAGGCCATTAAATGATATCTCTCACCTTCTCTGCATCCATTTTAAGACCCTCTGATAAGAAAAAAAATCCAAGATACACCAACTCCCTCCACAAAATGACATTTCTTCAAATTAATCAACAACTTCTCCTCCCTTAGCTTCTCAAAAACTATACAGGTCGTGCATAAGTCACAAGCTCTGATACCATATTTGACCTGATTTGTATGTACTAGCAAAAGGCTGGTGAATATAAATTGTGGCTAACTCTAGCTTACAATGGCAGAAATAAAACTAGAATCTAAGGACATTTTGACTCTAGATAGACTTGCTTTGCTCAAGCATTGGTTTGAGTGTCATCTTCTTCTCCTTATATAACCAATTCGTCCACTACAAAAAATCCTTGTGATTAGCTCCTTTGTTTGCTCCTCTTTTGCTTCCACCCACTGTTTCAATGTATTTTTATCCAATTTTCTAAAAAAATTGGTGCTATTTTTTGGGTCGGTGCTATTTTTGGTGTTTATTACATCGGCCAAAACAAGTCGGCACTAAATTCAGTGCAAAGTAGCACCGAATTTAACACCATGTTTAATGTCAGGTTCAACGCCAAGTTCTGCGCTAAATTTAGCATCGAGTGTAGCGCCAATTGTAGCGTCGATTTTTCACTGAGTTTAGCTCTCGAGTGTAGCGCCAATAATAGCGCCTAATTTAACACCTAATTATGTGCCTACTTTGGAGCATACTTTAGCGCCTAGTCTAGCACCGAGTGTAGCGCCCTATTTTTTGGCTGAATTCATGATTGATCGGTCCTATGTGCATATCTTAGGGATTAGAACATATTAAATAAATAATATCGGCAGCACTAGATCATATCGACGGAAGGGAACATACCGATGGAGAGATAAATTGTACAGTAACAAAGTTCAACATGTGGTGAAAGTATATCATGGGAAAAGAAGTCTATCGGGCCAACATAAAGTCTGGTTCCCCTGATGCAACAATAAAAGGCTGAAGGCATCAGAGGAAGTGACACTTATAGGTGGAAGGCTAACAAGAGTCTCCCTGATGACCCGATAAGACGATGAACCATCAAGTAAATGTTAAGAAAGGATATCGGAGGAACTAGGGCACACCGAGGAGACATTATCTAGCATCCCACCAATACTCGAAAGGAAGGGGTTCATCGATGAAGAAGGTGGTTATCGGTGAAAATGGAATCATGGTCTTGCCGATGCAACGATGATGATTGTTTTCGACTGATGTGATGTCTCATTTATATTGTTGAGATATTCAAAATAAATGATCTGCCTGATGACAAGATTGATAGCAAGTGGAGCGTTTATGAGCTAGATTTGAGTGAATTATACCTCAATTTGATCACATCTTTTCATTAAGACTTGAAAAGGATTAGCTGGACATGGGAGCAAAGTAAAGGAGGTTGGGAATTTTCCATTACTGCACAGCTTAGAACCAGTGAAAGTGAATCCAAGTAAGTATACAAAAACCAATGAAGAAGTTGCTTCTATAAAGACATAAGAAAATTGAACAATGGAAGAAAGCTTAGAAATGCTAAAAATTAAGAAATGAAAAAAAGAGAAAAGATTTCTAAACCAGGACATAATTGACCAATGCCCGAGGTCAGGGCAGAGACCTAAAAGGAGTGCACTGAAAAATCCTTCCATGGATAAGTTATGGGACAATCACAAAGGTTTAGGAGATGTGTGGACACCATGGTGAGGATATGACCTATTCATATACCATTATAGGAAACAATATAGGTTTCAACTAGTCTACAACCCATGGAGATTGAACCTAGGAAGATTAGTGGTACCCAATGTGTTTGTTAATACAGAGATGGTTAAAGTTCTAGCCAACAAATATGACCCTAAAATAAGATCTATTCAATCACACAATGGGTTTGACATTCTCATTATCTCCAAAGATATCATATCTAATGTTTTTCAATTGGAATGCTCTTTGAATTTACCATTTACAATCAAAGACCTTCTAACAGATTACCTCACATGGACATGAGCTATAAAAGATGGAAGCTACCACTACATAGGCCCAAAGATGAAGGTAGCCATCTCAGAAGGTTTTCTAGTAATGATAACCCTCCATTTCATGAGGATTTATTTGAAGAATATTTTCAATATACATATTATTCAGTTGGACAAGTGTTAGGAAAAGAGGTCCCACCCCTCATGTCAATTGCCCCAATGGTCCTAGTTGCAGACATACAAAGAAAAGATGCCAGACCATTTGACTATTCTGGTTGTTTAGCCAATGCTTTGAACTAGGGGATGTGAAGGATCAAAAGAAACAGTGATAGCATTCATGATTTCAACATTACTCTTTGTTTATACATGTTCTTCTACATGAAGGACAAGTTAGAAGGTTCTAGGGAGAAGAATTAAGGATAAGAGATGTAGATGAAAGTTGGAATTATAAACCTTTACAAATGTGGACTTCCATATGGGATAGGAGATATGGTAGATCACACTATCTGTACTTTGAGGAATATTTTGTCAAGCCATTGTTGAAATTGTTGGTACATCCATGTAATTATAACATGTCCCTTGAAATATAGAAATTCTTGAGACCAAAGGAAAAGGACCCCAGGAAAAATTTAAATCATAACTGGGGGGATTGGTATGCATTTATTGATTGCATTGTGATTAGAGTCTATGGGTTTGAAGGAGCCCCAAATCTATTGCCAAAAACAGTTCCAGACATAATAGCCTATTTAGAAATTGTGAGACAATTGGCTAAATCTAATGCAAAACATCTTAAGAGATACAGTAAGTAGTCTATCATGCCTAACACTTTGTGCTTTGGAGATTTTACAATAGTCACCAGTGAAGGGTATGAAAAAATTGATACAAAATTGGAAAAATACAATTTACCGTTGGGTAATGAAAGAAAGAACTTTGATACAGAGGGTTTTATTCACAAGGAAAAATTGTCACAAGGAATATCAGGACCTATGAACACCAATTTTCTGTTGATGATGTAATAAGAAATTATGAAGAGGCCTCAACAAAATATAGGATGGTTGCATATAAAAAAGTTGTGCTTGCTACGATCTGGAAGAAAGGAAATGTCCCATCCTATTCAGGGGAATTTAATGAAGTACATGATCCTCTAAAAATAATTGAGCAGCTCATCACTCATGTGGATGAGCTAATAAAATATGTACCTCCAGATGTCTTTGAAGCACCTCAAACAACTTATTCAGTAATGCAGGATGAGGACATAGAGCCTCTTGATTACATACCCTCACAACCTACTCCAGAAATGAACTTCTCTACAGATACAACCATGAGTGAAGAAGATGAAGAATAGAGTGATGAGGGGGATGATGGGGTCGAACAAATAAGTGCACCTATAGTTACACAATATGAGCCACCTCCATAACAAAACATTATCAAATTTGAAGCATCAGATGAACTCTCTGATGACGTGAGAGTCAAGGTCATGCAAGAATTTATTTCTGAGAGTGATTTTGTCAAGACTTCTGAATTTAAATCATTTGTTTATGAGCATAAAGGAAAAATGTTAAGATAGAGGATGAAGGATATCACTCTTGAGAAGGAGGCAACTACCTTGGAAGAGTTGAGAAAAGAAATAGACAAAGAGTTAGAATCTATCACCTCCAAAAGGGGAAAATAATTACTTCAAGAGGCTGGGGCAGTACTCTTACTAGGATGGGATATCATCTCTGCAATAGTGTTCGATAGTTTTAGGAAAAGAGGAGACAAAACAATGCATCTAACATAGGAGGCAAGTGATAAAATGTACTCAGGATCAAGATACAACCTAGATGAAGCCACCCTACTAATATGGGCATTGTATCCTGAAGATAAAAGGCCTGCTCTCATCAATAGTCCAAACCAAGTGTATGGACATCTTTTGGTCCATAGGGTAGGGGACACTAACCCCATTGAAATATCTGAGGTAAACATAAATGTTGCAAAATTCATTAAGGCATAGATTAAAAATTTGGTAAAAGAAAATGATAAATTAAGGAAGGAGGTGGCTAGTCACATAGATAAAACATCTTCCTCTTCCAGATCAAAATTATATTTCCCATGGTTAGAGAGTGAAAAAATAATATTGGATGTATCAGCAGATGTAGCTTACTGGAAACACTGTCATTAGAAGTCTCAAGAGAAATGCAAGGAGTTGGAAATAGGAATAAAAATCACTAAATATAATGTTGTGTTTGAGATATTCAAAGAAAGATTCAACAGGATGATGGATCGTGCTAATGAATATAGGAAATTGTTTAAAGAAACACACTTAACACTTGTGGAGAATGAAATATTGCAAAGACGGATGATCGACAAAAGGGAGGAGCTCCAAAATGAGAAAGCCATGAAAGATCAAATATTGTAGACATACAATAAGCTGGTGGAGTCACACAACAAGTACGACAATAGGCTCAAAGAGGACCTTGACTATTTCAATTTGCATCCTGCAGTCCATGATAGCCTTGGCAATCCTAGGGAGAAAGATTATTGGAAGGATGAGCTCTCCATGTATCTACATACTGCATTGCAAGAAATAAATGATGAAGAGATGGTGTTACAAAATACACAAACAACTTGAAAATATGATGTATGTGGAATATGATATGAAGGGTGCAATTGCCAATGTGGAAACTTATGCTGAGGAGGAATACACTTGTCATCTCTCTGCCATCAACTTGTTCATTAGTCGAACCAGGGATGCAACAAATACATAGGGGCAGCCACTGGATCTTAAAGACCAGTCGACATCATAAGGAAGATACACTCTATAGGTGGTGCATTATCATGGAGTAGTGTTGTGCAGTTTTGCACACACGCCCCTCTGAAAGTGGGGACCCTCTCTTGGCCTGCCTTTTGGCCTGTTTCTATGGCTTGCGCCCTTTTTGAGCTTATCTTTGAAAATATTGGGGTTTTAGTCTTTGGTGCTTGCCTTGGTTATGGATGCCTTTGTGTTGAGTTCCTGATGGTTTTGAGATCTTGCGGATGTCCTCTCTAGGGTGGTCTTATTTTTCCTTCTGTTTTCTCCCTTGGTGTTTTTGTTTGGGTCCTAAGGGTTGGTTTTCTCCCTTAGGTTTCCCTTATTTTCCTTGTTTCCTTTTGTTCTTTCGGAGGCAGAACCAGGATGAGACTGAACTTTGAACTTTGGCTAAGTTCTCGGTTCCGTCTTCATTCCCGTTCCAGCTCCGCTTCCTTCTCGCTCTTTTTATTCTTTCTTCATTTTGTTTGTTTTCGTCCTAAGGGTTGGTTTTCCTCCCTTAGTTTTTTCTTCGCTTCGTGTTTTCCTTCGCTTGTCAGAGGTGGAACCGGGATGGATCCAAACTTTGAACTTTGGAAAAGTTCATGGTTTGGTTTTCATTCTCGTTTTGACTCTGCCTCCTGCGTTCTAATTTTTGCCGTGGTCTTGTTTGTCTTCAACCTTCAGGTTGATTTCCCGCCCTTGGGTTTTCTTAGGTTTTCTTTTCTGTCATCTTGTTGGGGTCGGAACCGAGATCGAATTTGGCTTTGAAATTTGGCAAAGTTCACGATTTCTTCTTCGTTCTCATTCCACCTCCGCTTCTGCCAAGGTAGGTTTTGTTTCTACCTCCACCTAGTTTCCCTTTGGTTTCCTTTCCCGATCTTGTTCCACCTCCACTTCTGCCGGGGTGGGTTTTGTTTCTGCCTCTGCCTAGTTTCCCTTTGGTTTCCTTTCATGTTCCCGTTCCACCTCCGCTTCCATCGGGGTGGGTTTTGTTTCTACCTCCGCCTGGGTTTAGGCTTGATTCTCTTGCCTTACGAACTGTTTTGGATCTACTTGGATTTTGATGATGTATTGAGCATTAATGGTGGCCCGTTTGATTGCAGGTTGGATCGAGCTGGGATTGTGGCATGTACTTTGAATATTTGGCATCATTTGCGAGTGTAGTCAAGTACACTTTGCAGTTGCTGTCATGAGACCCATTCCCGCACACAAGGCTGATTTGGTTGGTGGCCATTAATGGCTAGCAGACATGATCTGAGGGGGCTCAACTTGGTTTTTTTTATCTTTGTCGTTTGTTTGCCCAACTCGAATCTGATCGGTGGCTTGTATCTATGTTGGTGTTTTTGTGCGTGTTACGATTTGTGCGGGTGAAGTCTTTTGGTGGGTGTGGCTCAAGGATCCGTTCCCCTGACTTTGTGCGATCCTAATTCAATCTGACGGGGGTCCTTGCTGCATTCAATGCTTGACGACGAGTTATTGCTGGCTGTCAGGGCTGATTTGATTGGTGGTCGAGCTTCTTTCTAACCCTAACTCTGCTTCACGTGGGCTTGTTGTTCTATAAGTATGACACTCTACCTCATTTGGTTCAGTTCGGTTAGGTTGGAATTAGTAGAGATTGGAAGACTAAGTCAGAAGACTTGTAATCATTAGAGTTAGCAATAGAGTAGCATGTTAGCAGATTAGAAGTTAGTTTTCACATTCCAAGAAAGTGTTGTAATAGATCAGAATTGTTGCTAATATGATGATTTAATACAAAGTGCAGATATTGTGCTATGACTAGTGCATCCTTTGCATTGAATAATCTTGCATGTTTCTTGTTATATCTTTTGAATTGCTTGGAAATATTTGGATGTAGCTTAGATTTAGTTAGTAATGCTAATGATTTAATGCCTGGAGTGTTGTAGCAATCCTTGGTTCATATCTTGGGCAGCTTCTTGATTGTGGGAATGTTGTGCAAGGTCAACATGTACCTCATATTCATGTGCTTAGTTCAAATGTATCTATTCATTTAGTCTCATTGAATGAATGCCTACAACCTAAAAATATTTAACACCTTATAAGATTGCACTACTTTCTACAAGATTACAGGTATAGCCCAAGTCGACTAGAAACTAGTTTAAGGGATTGGTCCATTCCACGTAATTCATAATTTGCATGATTAATCTTAGAAGTAGTATTAACAATTAGAATTTCTGAAACCCTCATCTTTTGTTGTTTATTTTATTAAATGGTTAGACCTTGAAGTTAAAGCATCACCATATCTTAAAATCTGATGAGTTTAGAGCTTCCAGCATTTGTACATAACACCCCTTGTGATTACTGACATTTTCAAATTTTATCACTGAGTTTCTTCTATTGCATAGTCATGATTTGACACCCGTGAGACCTTGGGGTTATCTCTTTGATGATAGAGACCAACCTTTTAATAGAGATATTATAACTTTTATTCTGTCTGAGTTGTTGATCTACAGAAACACCAAACAACAGGATTGGCACTAGAAGGAGGGCCCAAACAAGCAAGATGGAGAATTTTCTAAACGCCATTTCTCCTGAGAGGCTCAGAAGGAGAACCATATCTATACCAGAAGAAGAAGAAGAAGAGTTCCAAGAATTGCCACCTCCAACCAAGTCAAGAAGGACCAAAAGAAGGGAGGAATCATCATCCAATCCATCATTTCCAGCATCCCCACCTCCATCCACTTCATCTTCATCTGATTCTGAGACTAGTTCCATTCCACAACCCCAACCAGTCATCCATCGACCATTACCACCCCCACCAATGGCTTTCTTGGAAAATAACCCATCACTTCTGACATTCAATAACTACAATCTTATGCCCAAGAACCCTAAGAATTTTTGCTCTAAGTTTCACATGAATGATGCAAATAGGACAGTAGAAGAACATATTAGGATCTTTCAGACTTGTCTGATAGATAGTGTAGATACCAAAAATTAGTCTAGGCCTGTGAGTACACATTTCGACATAATTTTCTATAGTCTGTCATCTTGATTAAATAATGTATATTATTTAATTACCTTTTCAACACATATTTCCTCTATTAATTAAATACCCCTTTTTAATTAATTCATTAATTCATTATTAATCTTTATTCAACTTGATTAATTAAATAAATCATATTTATTTAATTATGTTGCGAACTAATTAATTTTAACCACTTTATCTATCAATTAAATAAATTATTATTTAATTACCCCTTTATCATAATTTTCCAACTATAATTAAATATCTTTATTTAATTATTCATTTAACCCCTTTTATCTATGATTAAATATTTATTATTTAATTATTCATATTATCTTTCCAAAAGTCAATTAAATAAATTACTTTATTTATTTAATTAAAGTCTCATTTTTGAATGATTGAATTAAATTAACATTTAATTCCTATTTAATTAATTATGTCACATTCCTCTATCATTCAGTTATCTAATTCATTCACTCACCTTCTGACTCAAGATCTATTTTTAGTTCTTCAATTATCTCTGTGTTTATCTCTGCGAGAAGACTCTCCGTTACAACTGGTCGATTAACTAGTTCTAAACTCCTATTTTGCATTCAAATGCATTAAGTCTTCGAGTTCCAACTTTGGCTTTTGCATACAAAGTCTATTTCTTCTATTTTTGGGGATTAAGATCTAAACTTGTGTTCTAACTTATGTTCTAACTTAGTCTCTATCTTTAGTCTTTCTCGAACTCATGTTCTAACTCACGTTCTATCTGACACATAACTCACATCGCATGGCATTCATCAATCTCATCCGTCAATCTCTCTTTCAATCTGAGCCGATCGTTCAAAAACCTACAATCTATAAAATGGCCTGTCACAATCATTATTCCCCCTCCCGAAATCACATACTTTTGAGAAGAGATTCAACTTTGATATTTTGCTTAGACACTTGACAATACTATACTTACATTCAAACACACAAATCTGAGGGCAAGAATACTGAAAAGGAAAAATGGAGAAGAACAATCAAGATAATTCGAAGGGATGAATGCATATTCGGTGAGATCATTTTGATTTTATTAATTTAGTTTATTTCCTCGTTCTTTGTTGTTAGATTTTAGATTATTTAGATTAGGATTTAACTTTGTTTATCTAGTCACACTTGCAGAAAATCTAAGATGTTATAGATAGAGGGATTAATCATGAGCATGTTGCATGCAGAATTTTCCCCTATTCTCTAGGAGAAGAGGCCTTTTATTGGTATAACCACTTACCTGTTGCATCCATCTCTAACTGGGCTGAGCTTGAGGCTGCATTCCTACAAAAATTTAAAATTCTCATTAGTGCTAATGAGCTATATATGCAATTTACTGGAGTAAAAAGAGAGGTTAATGAGCCTATAGGATCATTCAACAATAGGTTCCACCAAGCATACACTAGACTTCAAGAACCTTATGCTGGAAATGAGGACACTTCCCTGGAGGTCTACTTCGAAGCCCTTGATAGCCTTACCTCCACCTTCCTTAAGTGGAGAACTAATCCACCAACTACCTTGCTCACCGCATATATGGAGGTTGTTAAGGTCAGTACAGACCTGAGACAACACTTGTTTGGACCTCTACCATCTCTGGGATGAACTGCTCACCCAAGCCAAGTCCAATCTCTCACCCAGGCTCTGACCAATCACACGCCTATCATGAATCCTATTCCACAGTTGCCTCTGGTCCCTCACCTAGGTCATCCAATAAACCAGGTCCAACCAATGTTCGGTTATCCCCAACAAAATGCTAACCAACCCCTCCATTCATAGTGACAAGCTAGTTTCCCTACATATTTGCAAAGCTCAGAAGTTTTGAATCAGTCTACTGGTTCTGGAGGAGTGTCAGGTTATTCCCCAAACACTGTGAATCCAGTCCCTTACAAAAATCCTGACAAGGAAAGGTTAGATGAGCTAACTGAGTAAGTGAAGAAGCTAAACAAGGAGGTAACCTACTTGAGGAACCAAAAAAATCAACTCCAAGCTAATCAAAAGAGCATGCAATCAAGTTACAATAGATGGCAACACTATGACAAAAATCAAAAATTGAAAGAGGACAAGGTTTTGGTCAGAACTTTGATAGAAATCAACAAGGTGGATAAGGATTTGAAAGAAGACAGCCACCTAGGCAAAATAGGCCATGGAACACTGGGCCTAACAATGGAGGAGTCCCCACTCCACTAGATCAACCTTCCAATTCGGAGAAATCTCCAGGTGTTGTGTACTTAGCAGATGCCACTTTGTCTGGATGGTGTAGGCTTCACAAGACAAGTTAGCACTCTGAGCTTGACTACCTAAATTTCAAACTGTTGCTTCCATCTTTCAATATGAAGTTGAAAACAACTCCACTGGCCAAGAATTGGTGCCTTCAAATCCATATGATTCCCCGATTTTAGTGTTAAATCATGCTCCTTTCCCAAGGGATGAGGAGAATGAACCAGAAGAGGAATCAAGTAGCCAGAATGGGGAGGCTAAACAAGTGCTCAATGAAGATGAAATGTCTTAGTTTTTTGATGAAGAAATTGAGAATGACAATGGCCCATTGGATGAAGAAGAGGCCAATGTTGAGGAAGTGTAGATGTTTGAACAACCTATGAGAAAGTATGATCTAAGGAGCAAGCCCCATAGGAATCCACAAGCTGGAGGACCGTTTACTACATCTGCCCCTCCACACAATTTTACTACACCGGATCCACATGCCAATAACAATCCATCCTACCCTAAAGTGCCAACACAATACCTCACAAAAGAAGGACAACCAGATGTTTTCAAAGGAGGCAATGTTGATGCAGCAAAGGATAAGAAGACTGGTCATTCCAAGGAGCTCCACACTGACATGAATGTGGAACGACTAGGAGAAATGTCACCAAGGAACTCAGACAAGTAAAGGCGAGTCTTTTTTCTTTTGAGTTATTAAGAGTTCCTAAAATCAAAAATGTAGTCCTTGGGTCCTTTAATTAAAGTATAGCAACACTAGGAGTAGCTACCAATGAGGCAATTGCAAGGCCTCCTAATTCACAAAAACCCAAGGGTCCTAGTCCATCACAACTCGGGGATTGGGGAAAAGAAAAAGATAAGAGTCAGGTTGCACAAGCTGACTCATAGTTGAGTTTATTCCAAGGCAAAATGGAAACCCCTCCTTTTCTGATTTCCATTCGTATATTTGGTAAAAATCTGCACAATTGCTTGCTGGATTCAGGGGCAAACACAAATGTTATGCCATTTTCTGTCTGTAGGGCTCTTGGTGTTACCCCTACAGCCTCTCAAAAGAAGGTCACCCAATTAGACAAAATAGAGGTGAACATAGTAGGAGAGCTAAATATGATTATGATGCAGGTTGCCTTAGATCTTAGAGTGCAACAAGTGCTTAATATTCAGGTAGCTGACATTCCTAACACATATGGTCTGATCTTGGGTAGAGATTTCACCAAGGAACTAAATGGATACACATCCAAAAATCACTACAACATGTGGCTCCCCTGGAAAGGAGTCCCAAATCAGATCAAAATTGAGAGAGAACCTAGAATGAAGTATGTCATTACTGAGTATCTGAATATTTCAAATGAGATACTCGTATCAAAAGTCAGTATGGGGAACTATGTCCTTGCCTCCCCTGCTTCGGACACAGAAGAAATCTTGATGTTGCAAATCTCTTCTAGTGAACCCACATTAGAAGCCAGTAGCTTCGAAGTGCAATTTGAACAAACAGAAGAACCTAGTGATCAGGTAGAAAGACAAATCAGTTTGTTGGATAACTTCCAAGAGTTTATCTGGAAATGTGTAGAAGATCAGATTCAACTGGGTAGAAATATGAACTTTAAAGAATTTCTTCTTCCTAATTGGTGCAAAGTTCATGACGCTCCTCATTCTAAACTGGAATGTTGCTTGTGTCAAACTGTATTGGAATAGATACAAAGGTACATCAACACAACCCCAACTGTTGGGTCAAACATACAGATCATTCAAAATAGTCAAAAGGGGAAGGATCCAAAACCTCCTGAAAAGCCTCCAGGTGACAGTAAGGATAGACGTATTCCAAGAAGAGCATAAGCTAATGACTGCTGGACATTAAGGTTTGATGGATCCAAATCCAAGAAAGGTGTTGGAGCAGGGCTTGAGTTGATCAGTCCTAAAGGTAAAACCTACTTTGTTACTCACAGAATCCAATTCCAATGCACTAACAACGTAGCCGAGTATGAAGCTCTAGTTCATGGGCTATTGATGGCATTGGGAAAGAAAGTTAAAATTTTGCAAGTGTTTGGAGATTCTAAGCTAGTGGTCAGGCAAGTGAGGAAATAATACTCATGTCATGACAAAAGGATGGCCAATTACAAACACATAATTTGGGATCTTATTGAAGGATTTGATGCCTTCAACATTCAACTAGTACCTCAGAGTAAGAATCAGACTGTTGATTCTCTGGCACAAGAAGCAAGTGCATTGCAACCATTATCACTTTCAGGTTTAAAGAAGTTCACTGTGGAACTTGTTCCAGTACCCTCGGTGCCTGACAATGTCACCAATTTTTAGGTATTTGAATATGATAAGCACATTCTTGATTTTATCACTAGTTGTGATGTATTTGCTTCCCAAGTAATTGATGAGGTTGAGCCTCAAGAGGCCGAAATTGACGTAGAAGCATTCCTTAATTTGAAGACTAATACCATCGCAAGAGGCATGGTGCAATTGGAAAGGATATTTGATCTGGATAGGATAAGAGATCAAGAAAAAAAAATGAAAAGGGAATCCCTCAACTATCAGTGTGAAACGTACAACATGGGGACCTAAGGTAATGTCAAGAATGTCTTTATTGGTAAGGTGTGCACTTCAGAGGAGAGGAAAGGAATTATTGATTCCTTGCACACATATCAGGATGTGATAGCCTAGAGCTATGATGACTTGAGGACATATGACACTTTGATCACTACACATACTATCCCCCTCAAGTCAAATGTTAAGCCATTCAGGCAAAGACAAAGGCCAATCAATGATTTGATGGAGCCCATTATTAAGAAGGAAGTACAAAAGCTGCTCTTAGCACAAATCATATTCCTAGTAAGACATTCAACATGGGTTGCAAACTTGGTTCTAGTCAGGAAGAAAAATGGAGAAATCAGACTGTGTGTCGATTTCAAGAACTTGAATAGAGCATCCGAAAAGGATAATTATCTAGTCCCTTCACTGGATGAGGTGCTTTAGGTTTTCAATGGATCTCAGATGATGTCCTTTTTGGATGGGTTCTCTAGATAAAATCAGGTCATGGTCCAATATGAGGATAGGCAAAAGACTGCCTTCACTACAAAATGGGGAACCTTTGCTTACCGTAGAATGCCCTTTGGATTAATCAATGTTGGAGCTACGTTCCAAAGAGAAATGGATATTACCTTCAAGGACATCATTGGAAATTGTATAATCATCTACATGGATGATTTGACAGTCTTTTCCAAGAAGAGGAGTGATCATGTTACAGATTTATGCAAAGTCTTCCAGAAGTGCAAGGAATTTGGTATTTCACTTAATCCAAAGAAGTGCATCTTTGGAGTCACCGAGGGAAAGTTGTTAGGACATGTTATTTCAGAACAAGGTATTGCCATTGATCCTAAACGAGTGGAGGCAATACTGAAAATTCAACCCCCTACAAGCAAGAAAAAAATGAAGTCATTCTTTGGCAAGATTAACTTTGTCAGAAAATTTATCACTGGATTTGCAAAAATAATCAAGCCATTGAATGCCATGTCGAAGCAAGAAGTGAAGGTTGAATGGAATACAGAGGCTAAGGAAGCATTTGCAGAAATCAAGAGAGCTATTGTTGAGGCCCCTATTTTGGTAAGTCCTGATTATGCTAAGCCATTCTACATCTATTCATTTGCTTCTAATCACTCCTATGCGGGCTTGTTGACACAAAAGTCAGATCAAGGTAATGAACATCCCATAGCATTTATGAGTGCACCTTTGAAGGATGTCGAGCTGGAGTATCCTAGTGTTGAAAAGCAAGCTTATGCCTTGATCTGAACTGTGAAGAAGTTCAGGCACTACATATTAAGAAACAAGGTCTTTGTTATAGTCCCTGATCCTACAGTCAAGCTATTGTTGATGCAAAATGAGTTGGGTGAACACAGAGCCAAGTGGGTGACTATGTTACAAGAATACAATATTGAAATTCAACCCATGAAGTTGTTAAGACGGTAGGGACTGACCAAGACAATGGCAGAAATGGGTCCTGACCTTGTAGCCCAGCATTATAATCTTTAGGATGTTTCTCCGGGAAACTGGTATGATGACATTATCTACTATCTTTTGAATCAACAATATCCCAAACACCTTAATTCAATACAAAGGAGAGCTCTATGTTTGAAGAGTGGCGGTTTTATGATGAAGGGATTTGTCCTATACAAGAGAAATCATGAAGGTGTCTACTTGAGATTCCTAGAGAAGGAAGAGTAAGAGAGAGTGATGGTTGAATTTCATGATAAATATGGCACATGCCATGGTTCAACACCTTCCACTGCAAATCAGATTTTGAGGGCAGGCTATTATTGGCCTACCTTGTTCAAGGACACACATCACCACATGAGGACTTGCCATGTGTGTCAAACTACAACAAGTAGGGAGAGGTGTGCAGCTCTTCCACTTCAGCCTATCATAGAGGTAAAACCATTTGCACAATGGGGAATGGACTTCATAGGTCCAATCAACCCATCTTCATCTACAGGCCATGGGTATATTCTTACCATAACTGATTATTTTACTAGGTGGACTGAGGCTCTAGCTTGCAAACAATGCACTTCTGAAGTGGTAATTAATTTCATGGAATCAGGTATCATTAATCGCTTCGGTTGTCCATTGGTTGTAGTTTGTGACATTGGGTCTGCATTTGCATCTTTAAATTTTTCTAACTGGGCTTATGACCATGACCATGGAATTGCCATAAAGTTTGCATCCAATTACTATCCACAGGGGAATGGTTTGGCTGAGTCTTCCAAAAAAAACCTGTTGACAGTCATCCATAAACTACTAGAAAATAATCCCAAGGATTGGCATACCCAGCTTAGATTTTCTCTTTGGGTGGACCGCACTAGATAGAAAACATCCCTAGGAACCTCCCCTTATCACTTAGTGTATGGCTTGGAACCTGTCTTTCCCATCTAGCTGAAGATCCCTACCCTGCAATTCATCAATGAATATTATGATGGGGAGGACAAGCCTGAATCTTGCTTAACTGAGTTATTACACCTTGAAGAGAGAAGAGATGAAGCCCTAGAGAACTTTGCCAAACATCAGGGTATAGTGAAAAGATGGTTTCATAGGAGAGCCAAGGTGAAGGCCTTTAGAATCTCCAACTTGGTTCTCTACTAGGATAAATCCCATGAGAAAAAGGGGGAGCATAGAAAATTTGAATTTTTTTGGCTTGGCCCTTATTAGATTGTAGAGATTCTGGGAGATAATGCCTCCCGTTTGAGAACCCTCACTGGAGGAGATATCCCACTGCTTGTCAATGGGTAGTATTTGAAGCATTATTTTTAGTCTCGAGTTGTTCTCAGCTCTGTCCTTGTACATAAATAGATTAGGTTTCCTTTCTGCTGTTTTGTTGTTGCTTTCGGTTTGGTTTTCTTTTGTTTTTTCCTTGCTTGCTTGCTATTTTTTTGGTTTTTCTCTACTTGTCTGTTGCTCTGGTTTTGGTTTTCTTTGGCCTACTTGGGTTGGTTTTCCTTGCTGCTTTGCTATGAGGGGTTGTCCTACTTTCCTCTGGGCTTGTTGCATCTATACAATTGGCTGCTTGTCTAGGTCTGCTCTGGGATTTCTTTTACAAACTCTTATAATCTTCTCAGAGTCATTCAAACTGGTAGATTTCCTTCATCTGATGTTGCATGGGATGGGAGTTAGTGTCACTTGACTAAGTTAAAATCTTCAATATATTTGGGTCTTATATCTTCACACAAATCTTAAGAATTCGAAGGTTGTGTATGGTCTTTAGGGGGTCTGACTGGGTGAAAAATCTTAAATTCTGCTTCAGTGCCACTGTGGTTCTCATCATTGAGTGTGGGCTTCATTTCCTACAAGGTGAAAATTAAAGCTTTAAAAGAAAATATCAAAAGAAAAGAAAGAAAATATTGAAAATAAAAAATATTCACCTTTTCAAGGGTATCCTAGTATCTCTACCGAGGCTATGGACGCTTGGCTGGCAATAGAGCTATGCTAGGGAGGGTCACAGTGATAACCTCACCAAGGCTATGGATGCCTGACTGGTAGTGAGGCTCTATCCAAGTTTCTTTTGGAGTTAGAATCCTTAGGTAGCCTTGTCAGATTGAATTTTGTCCTTGCTGCAATTTAGGAAAGGGAAATGAATGCATATGCACACACTTTGACCCTGGTATAGGAAAGGTTGGCTTGTTAGTGATTTCTGAAACCTTGTCTGTTTGTAGCCTGATGCTTGGAATTAAACCTGAGATTCTGAGTTCTTGATGCCAATTTGTCATCGAAATGCTCTAGAGAATTTCCCTAGCGGAGTCGCCATTTGTTGTGCAGTTTTGCACACATGCCCCTCTGAAAGTGGGGACCCTCTCTTGGCCTGCCTTTTGGCCTATTTCTGTGGCTTGCCCCCTTTTTGTGCTTATCTTTGAAAATCTTGGGGTTTTGGTCTTTGGTGCTTGCCTTGGTTATGGGCGCCTTTGTGTTGAGTTCCTGATGGTTTTGAGGTCTTGCGGATGTCCTCTCCAGGGTGGTCTTCTTTTGCCTTCTATTTTCTCCCTTGTTGTTTTCTTTTGGGTCCTAAGGGTTGGTTTTGTCCCTTAGCTTTCCCTTGTTTTCCTTGTTTCCTTTTGTTCTACCAGAGGTGGAACCGGGATGAGATTGAACTTTGAACTTTGGCTAAGTTCTCGATTCCGTCTTCGCTTCCTTCCCGCTCTTTTTCTTCCTTCTTTGTTTTGTTTGTTTTCATCCTAAGGGTTGGTTTTCCTCCCTTAGTTTTTTCTTCGCTTTAAATTTTCCCTCGCTTTTTGGAGGCAGAATCGGGATGGATCCAAACTTTGAACTTTGGCAAAGTTCACAGTTTGGTTTTCGTTCCTGTTCCAGCTTCACCTCCAGCATTCTAGTTTCTTTCGTGGTCTTGTTTGTCTTCGGCCTTCAAGTTGGTTCCTGCCTTTAGGTTTTGTTCAGTTTGATTTTCTATCATTTTCTCATGGCCGGGATCGGGATGGAATTTGGCTTTGAACTTTGGCAAAGTTCACGGTTCCGTCTTCGTCCCTATTATGGCTCTGCTTCTGCCAGGGTGGGTTTTGTTTCTACCTCCGCCCGATTTTCCTTTGGTTTCCTTTCTCGTCGTTTCGCTTCCACTTCCGCCTGGTTTCCCTTTGGTTTCATTTCCTGTTCCCATTCCACCTCCGCTTTTGCTGGTGTGGGTTTTGTTTCCGCCTCCGCCTGGCTTCCCTTTGGTTTCTGTCTTTGTTCCCATTCCGCCTCCACTTCCGTCAGGGTGGGTTTTGTTTCCGCCTCCACCTGGGTTTATGCTTGATTCTCTTTCCTTAGGAACTGTTTTGGATCTGCTTGGATTTTGATGATGTGTTGAGCATTAATGGTGGACCATTTTATTGTAGGTTGGATTGAGTTGGGATTGTGGGATGTACTTTGAAGATTTGACATTATTTGCGGGTGTAGTCAAGTACATTTTGCGGCTGCTGTCATGAGAGCCATTCCCACACGCAAGGTCAATTTGGTTGGTGGCCATTAATGGCTGGAAAACATTATCTGAGGGGGCTAAACCTGGTTTTGTTTGATCTGAGCCATTCGTTTGCCCAACTCGAATCCGATCGGTGGGTTTTATCCACGCTGGTGTTTTTGCACATGTTACGGTTCGCACAGGTGAAGTCTTTTGGTGGGTGTGGCTTGAGGATCCATTCCCCTGACTTTGTGCGATCCCAGTTTGATCTGATGGGGGTCCTTGCTGCATTCAATGCTTGATGGTGGGTTATTACTCATTGTTGGGGCTGATTTGATTGGTGGATGAGCTTCTTTCTAACCCTAGCTCTACTTCATGCAGGCCTGTTGTTCTATAAGTATGGCACTCTGTCTCATTTGGTTCAGTTTAGTTAGGTTGGAATTAGTAGAGATTGGAAGACTAAGTCAGAAGACTTGTAATCATTAGAGTTAGCAGTAGAGTAGCATGTTAGCAGATTAGAAGTTAGTTTTCACATTTCAAGCACATGTTGTAACATATCATAATTGTTGCTAATATGATGATTTAATACAAAGTGCAGACATTGTGCTATGACTAGTGCCTCCTTTGCATTGAATAATCTTTCATGTTTCTTATTCTATCTTTAAAATCGCTTGGAAATGTTTGGATGTAGCTTAGATTTAGTTAGTAATGCTTGTGATTTAATGTCTGGAGTGTTGTAGCAATCCATGGTTCATATCTTGGGCAACTTCTTGATTGTGGGAATGTTGTGCAAGGTCAACCTATGCCTCATATTCATGTGCTTAGTTCAACTGTATATATTCATTCAGTCTCACTGAATGAATGCCTACAGCTTGAAAATATTTAACACCTTAGAAGATTGCACTGCTTTTTGCAAGATTGCAGGTACATCTCGAGTTGACCAAAAACTAGTTTAAGGGATTGGTCCATTCCAGGTATTTCATCATTTGCATGATTAATCTTAGAAGTAGTGTTAACAATTAGAACTTTTGAAACCCTCATCTTTTGTTGTTTATTTTATTAAATGGTTAGAACTTGAAGTTAAAGCATCACCATATCTTAAAATCTAATGAGTTCAGAGCTTCCATCATTTGTACATAAGACCCCTTGTGATTACCAACATTTTAACATTTTATCACTGAGTTTGTTCTACTGCATAGTCATGATCTGACACCCGTGAGACCTTGGGGTTATCTCTTTGATCATAGAGACCAACCTTTCAAGAGAGATAGGATAAATTTTATTCTATTTGAGTTGTTGATGTGCAAAAACACCAAACAACAAGTAGGAGCCTTGAATAGATCTTAAGTGGTCACAGGCACCTGCTGGAAGATTAACGAATCAATGCATTCATGTGTTGAAGTGTTATGTTTTCATTTATGCTAATTAACTATTTGTCATCAAACATCATAACTATTTGTTATAATGCATATTATTTAAAAGGCAATATAATGGAGATGACTCATTATAATTCATAATCCATTTTCAGTGCTCAATTGTTGTGTCAAATTTTCATGCTTATTTATTGCTTTGTTGTCTCCAAAGTGATCTTTTCAAGTTATTTAAGTCTACAATATTTAGTAGGGCACATTTGATGTTACTGTGTGGATGCTTTGATTGGTTTCAGGTTAGGTGTGAATTAAATTCCTTTCAAATAATTTACTTTAATTGGCTCCTATTAAGGATTAAAATTCCTTTTAGAGAAATTGTTTTGATTGGTTTCCATCAACTTAAGAATTAAAATTCCTTTCATAATTCCGCAATAACTTGAGGGGATAACACTAGGATTATTAAAGAAGAGCATTGTAATATCAATTGAAGCAATATAATGGAGAACATCTTATTATCAGAGATTCTCCATGACTGTGTCATCATTTTGTATTTTTCTTATGTTTTCCAATACTTATTTCTTCTTATATTTGAATGAATATCAGTTATTGAGCCTCCATACTATTTTTATGTGAATGAATGTGCTGATACAGTAAAGAATTTATTGTGGATGTTGGTAGAGCTGCTATCTTTTTTTTTTTTAAATGAGCTTATTTTTCCTTGATACATGTTCAACATAAAAATGGATACTATTTAAAAATAATAAAGTTAACAAAGTTTCTTATTTAAATAATTATGAGCTATGTGCATTAATATTTTATTAAATTTTTTTATTTAAATGGATACAAAATGAATGGAAGAAGCATCCAAGTAATCCTAATTTTTTTTGCCAACAATTCATACCAAAGATTGAATAATTTAAGGATATTGCAATAGGTAATTTGTATCGACACAAATAATATTACTAAAGCATTTCAAAGTTTAGGCCATAAGAATCATCCTTTTTAAAACATGGATTGCAAGTAATTCTGAAAATTTAGAAGTCTTGGTCATTAACATTATTTCCTGCTACAATGTCATCCAGTGTATCATTGTCAATATTCATATGTTCTTTCAAGTAATTAATATTATCATCATCCTCATCTTGATCTGCATCTTCATCATCATTGAAATTTGACTTTAGACCATCTATATTGTTACCAGATCTATTTGGATCATCATTTTCTATACCATCCATATTGTTGTCTTCCATAACATCATCTAACTCTGGATTTTTGTCTTCTTGTGCCTGAACATAACCATCTTCAACATCATCATGGATGTCAATTTCTTTGATGTTCTCTAATCCCTCTCTCTCATTTTGTTGGTCATCATTATTTTTCTCAGTATCTTCTAATGCATCGTCAAATACATGCCTGAATCTTGGATCATAATGTATGAAAAAAATCCATTTTAGGTCCAAAATATCTTCATACAAAAATACTTGCACATGAATAAAATACATATATTAGAAATATGTTATAACAATTTTATTGATTAATAAACACATGTATATATTCGCAATAAACTATGAATTAATAGATAAATGATCACTACTGCTTCTTGTTTGAGATAAAGAATACCTACTCACAATGAATTGGTAGAACATAAGGCTCCTTATCCTCTGGTAGGAAGCATGAGGAATCTAAAGAAAACAATCCACTATGGGTATCATGTCTTTGTGTCCTCTCAAATGCTTCATACCATCTACACTTAAAAATACAACATTTAATAGAGCGGTAATCCAACTCAATAATTTATTGTATTTTCCCAACATATTGTAGATTCCCTTCAATTATATTCTTATCTTTTGAGCTTGATCTACTGGATTGCTTGAAGTCAACCATGATACCACAATTGAAGGATCGTCTCTTTACATCTACACTTTCTACATGATAATATTGACCATATGCCCACATTGCTGGATATTTCCTCACCTATGAAAGACCATTTATTTCAGTGAAAACAAATATAATGACGAATATTAAAATAGTTAATAGTGTCAAAACTGTAAGGAAACAACATTTTGTAAAATTCCAACTGTACCTTTCTTTCACATCCTCTAGACATGTTGATTTCATCTTTTGTTATGCCTGAATCTATACCTGCATCTTCTATTTGATTTTGAATTTGTTCAGTAACCCATTCTAGTGTGCAATCTTTGCCCCATTCCCCAAGCAGATAAGTGGGAAGTGGAGTATTCCTTGGGTTCAATCTCTTAAAATGTCTCCTTGCTTCTAACACTTCTTCTCTCTTTTTATCATACAAATCAATCCATTTTTTCATAAAGTCCATGTGGTACAGAATGAACTTGTCGAGTATAGAACTTTTTTCTACACCTATTACATGTCAACATGTTTATTTCAAACTCCAAATGTCATGCTGTTAATTTGATAATAAATTATAGAGTAAATTAATGATTGCAAAAAAAACAACTACACAGATCATGAATTTACTTACTAATTTGTACTTCAACACCATTAGATTGTGGTTTTTCTCCATCAATAATATCTTATGCTCATTCTTCATCCCAGATGTGTGGCCCATCTTCAAAATCCTTACCAAGGAATTCACATAGGAAGAAAATGCTTCATTCAATACATACCCTTCAACCATTCAACCCTTTGGATGTGTCTTTTGTCGGATATATCTTTTAAGAGTTTTCACATACCTCTCAAAGAAAAACATCCACCTCATTGATACGACACCCGCCAATTCAATGTCATCAACTAGGTGTATAAGTAAATGGAATTGTAGGTCCATGAAACTTGTAGGGAGCTCCTTCTCAAATACACATACAATTTTTGCAATTTCCTTCTTCCACTTTGGCACTTCAAATTCGTGGATCTCCTTGGAGGTCACCCACCTAATATAAGAATAGTAAATTAGTATGAACCTTTAGTCAAAAATTAAAATGAAATATAATATCTCTATGTCTCTCACACATGAACATTTCATATAACCACATACCTTGTAAATGATGACGATCGACTTATGGCATTCCTTAAGTCAACTGTAAGACATAAATCCCCCCTAATTTCCAATGGAATGATATGCTATCAAACACATTTGTGAAAAGGTCATTAGTATTTTTTTCTCACACAAAAAAATATCAAAATATATTTAGTACTTAATCAATGTTACCAGTAAATTTTAAATGATGATATATAGTACCTTCATAAAATTATGAAAATCATGCATTTTAAATCTTGGGATATGTCCATCAACTGTAAAATCTTTAGCCAATGATGACCCATAACCAGGTGTCCTTATTGAACCGATGACATTTTTTATTTGGTCTAGCTCTTTTTTTACAAAATCCATGGAGCTTCTGCATATGTTTCATTTTCCTTGTTCAGCCACAAATGTTTTCTATCAAATTTGGCACGCGAAAGAGCAATATCTCTCCTTGAATACAAGGTGTCTTCTCTTTGCCTGATATATGTCGAAATATAGAATCTGGGAAATTTTTGAAGATGTGCATAGGATCTAATAGGTGAGATATTAATAGATCCTTCCAGTAAGGGAGCTCATAAAATATGGATTTCCTTTTCATTCCTTCTGGCATATTGACTATAACTTGATTTGGTTCTTGAATTGAATCACCCCGATCAAAAAAATCCTCTCAAGCTTTCAATTCAGCATCTTCATACTTCTTAAGCCAATCACCTGGACCCATAATCATGGGAGGGCCTATATTTTCAAATTTTCCATTAAATTGATTCTTTACGTGATTTCTAAACCTATGATCTAGTGGTAGAAAAACCTTGTTGTTTGCGTAAATAAATTTATGTAGATCTTTAGAATACCGCCCTTGAAATTGTTTTGTACATCTTGGAAATGCAAATATCCCCTTTGTTTGAAGCCCTGCAATTCAACAAGTAATGTTAATAACATCAAAAAAATAGTATAAATCTAAGTATGAAAGTTGGGATGAAAATAAATTATGAGTGTAAATACGTAAATATTTTATCTTACCAAAACAAAGACCAAGTCCTAGGAAATCATGAATAGTTCAACATAGCACACCATACAACATGAAGGACCTATTTGATGGAGGACATGATATGTCATACATTCTTATGCCTTTCCATAGCAGTTGCATCTCATCAATAAAAGGTGCAAGATAAACATCCATGTTTTTAACTTGATGTTTTCCTGGAACAATGAGAGTCAACATAAGGTGCTCCTTTCTAACACTCATCCATGGGGGAATATTTTATACTATCAATCTGACCGGCCAAACACTATAATTTGAGCTCAGGAAAGAGAATGGGCACACTCCATCAATTGTAAGACCAAACCTGATACTATGGGGTTCATCTTTGAATTTTCTTGGCATTTTTTCCTCTATGTGTTTCATTGCTTTAGAGTCGGCCGGAATTCGCATCAATCCATATTTACTCCTATTTTTTGCATGTGATCCCATCAGTTGTTTAAGTGACTTGCAACAAAACATTCGTTGAAGTCTAGGTATAATTGGCATGTGACATAAAACCTTCTTTGGAACTGTAGGACCTTTTACATCTGTAAAATATCTCTTCTCTTTGCATACAGGGCATTCTACCTTGTTCTGATATTCATCTCTATATAAAATGCAACCATTTTTACATGAATGAATTTTCTTAAATATTCAATCCCCAACTCAACTAACAATAGATGTGCCTCTCTGCAAGTTGATGGCAACACATTCTCTTCAAGGAATATTTTAGTTTTTAATGCCTTGTAAGATTGCCAGAGATTAAATCAATTGAATGTTTGACTTATGATGAACATGTTTGATATGTCAATCTATACTAGGACTATTTATATAAAATTTATGGTTTTAAAATCCCCTTAAAGAAATATAAACGAAGTCGATGAATGTTTACGAATTGTGTACACCAATTGACAATGGAAAGAAAGAAATAGATTCCAACTCTCTTCAGTAGGGTAGTGAATCCTTTGTCTGACCAACTGAATAGTGACTTGATTTCTAATAATATTAATGTGCATGCCAGTTGTGAGGTTCTACTTGCACCCGATTTGAACACGGGTGTCTTTGTTGCTTGCTTGATGGAGTCTTTCAAGTTGTTATCATCAACATTACATTGGTGGTAATTACCCCTGTTATCATCATTACTATTAGCCATATGATCATTATTGTCATCATTGTTTCTATCCCCAAAGAAACCTGCAAGCATTTCATTCAATCCTTCTTCATGCACTGCATTTTCACTATCATGATTAGCATCATTAAGGCAAGGTGGCATCTCATCAGTGTATGCAGATCTTATCAACTCTTCAAATTTCTCAAGTGGTAGTAATCTCTTCAAACTTTCTCTTTTCGCCTTGGTATGGTTTAAAGGATGGTTTGGATCATCCCATCCAAATCTTAATAACCCAGTTGGATCATGGGTATTAGTATGTGTTTCATCAACATCTTCTACCTATCAACAAACACAAGCATTATTTAATGTTTGGAAATAATTGGATAAATCATAAATATATAAATTTCAAAGAAATATAATCAAATATGGCTTAAAAAATATAAATATAAATTGTATGAACATATATACATCAATTGAATAATGGAACATTATTTTATAGACTACCTTTTTTATATAATAATTTAAATAAAACACAATTTTGAAAACATAGTTTATAAAACATCAGTCCACACTCATTTATTATTCTTTGGTTTTCTGCCCTTAGGAACATCCTTAGGGAGACCTTGTTCTTCCCTTTTCTTTCACACATGAGTACATTTTAAGAAGGGGTAATCAATCAATAACTCATCCCCAATGGTAAGGTCCTTAATAGCCTCAACCATTATCAATCTATCAACCTCTATTTCCATTTCTTCATCTTTATCATTTATAACCTCAACAAATTGACAATTCGGTCTTACATTAGGGTCCCTTCCCTTACTACTATTTATAAATCCTACAATATTTTTGTGTGTGTATGCACGCCCATCTATATACATAAGATGACCTCTAATAATTTATTTTCCACTTTCCAATTGGAGACGATGTGTATACATATTTGAATTTAGACCATATGCTGACATGCTAGGCTTATATTCTGCTAGCCTTCTCCATTCACCACTGTAATATGATGGATCATAATATGGCATTAATCTCCTAGTTGTTTATTCTGAATTGTTTCTTTGTTTAGATCCCACATGTACATTTTGGACAATAAAGACGCCTAGATTCACTCCATGTTCATATTGGAGGGTCGTATCATGTAGTTTTATCCCCAAAATTGAAACACCTAGTACACTCTAGGTAGTTGTTGATCACTAGGCCAAGTGCAATATAGTCGACGATCAAATGTCTCTTTGTAAATTGATCTCAAACTTAGGGGAAAGTCATCATCTCCATCACATTCATTCTCATAGGGTATGTATTCCACCTACCCCTTGTCTTGAAACAAATTATGCATCTTTAAACCGGTTCTTGATCTATGAATTGTTTTCATCAATTCCTCATCTTTCGAGCTGGTATATTGGCACATATTTTTGTTAGATGTATCATTTGATAAATGATCATTCCTCTCTAGGCTGGAATTCGGTGATCCAAGAAAATTTAAACCGAGAACTTTATCTTGCAAGTATCCATTGAGAAAAAAATGAGTTATTTAAATAATATAAAACAATGTTTAAACAAATTAGTATACATTTTATTTATATCAAATTGTAAAATTCCTTACCATAATTCCTATTGGATTTGAATCGATTGTAGGAGGCATACTACTGACTAGAAGCTCATCATATATGTAATGTCTTTGTACAATTTCTTGTTTGAATTGTTTCTTTCCACAACATACAAAACATCCACAAACAACAATTTTCTCAAAGTATTCATCCCATGTACTATAGTCCTGACCAACCTCTTGTTTAGTGCAATCATCTGTTGTGTCTGGAAGATCCATTGTCATATCCTCTTCCACCCACTGTCATTTATGTGATTTAACAATTTTAGGTCCATGTCCACGTACTGTGAAAAAAAATGGACGTATCACAAAATGCCATCAGATCATTTTTTCCTAAGTTAAGTCAAAATTTGAGTACCTGATGTCCCACTTCATCCATTCTATCCTTATTTGATATGACACAATTTGTTGCCATGGCCTCGTCTCACCCCTATAATACATAAGATATAAAATAATTTTTACTACACCAATTATATCATTTCAACGAATATGCTATCCAACACAAAACCTCACATTATTCATATATTTTCTCAAAGTATTCATCCCATGTACTATAGTCTTGACCAACCTCTTGTTCAGTGCAGTCATTTGTTGTGTATGTAAGATCCATTGTCATATCCTTGAACACCCACTGTCATCTACGTGATTTAACAGTTTTAGGTCCACGTCCATGTACATATCTTCTTCTTTTGCTAGTTGAACACTCAGGCTTTGCATTTTCTCCATTCTCCATCTAAAATAATCAACAACATGCATTAATTTATGTCAAGATTGGATAATACATTATAAATTTCAATAATACTGTGAAAAAAGATGGATGTATCAAAAAATGCCATCAGATCATTTTTTCATAAGTTAAGTCAAAATTTGAGTACTTGATGTCCTGCTTTAGCCGTTGTGTACTCCTCATTTGACATGACACAATTTGTTTCCATTGCCTCATCTCACCCCTATAATACACAACATAGTAAATAATGTTTAGTACATCAATTATATCATTTCAACGAATATGCTATCCAACACAAAACCTCACTTTAGACATATATTTGACATATATTTCACACTTTAGATGACTCATCTAGTTGGATAGGGGTTATTTATGAGTTCACAAATCTAACCTCTATTAGTTTTGCACCCACAAAATCGACATGGGATAAGGAATAGATAAAATAGGGAATCATGATTTCTCCCTTGGAACATATGAAGATGAAGTCATTTATGATCAATTTATTTATCAACTTCCAAGCAAAATACATCATTTTTCATTGCTAGGTGCTAAATTAGGCGCACTTTACGTCGCCTTTTGCATCCCAAACAAATTACATTTTTTGGCTGAAAGGTGGCGCTAAATTAGGTGCACTTTGCTACGCTAACTATGGCACCGACTACTAAACCAGGAACAAAAATTTAAAACTTCCCATGTTAATAAGGAAGAGATGACAAGAGAAAATAGCCGTGCAAAGGAAGATATGACAAGAGAAAAAATCTGCATGAAGGAAGAGAGGACAAAAAGGGGAAAAACGACGCAAAGGAGGGCTACAAGCAAGTAGATCAAAAATTTAATTTAGTTTGCGACACCATAGGTAAGGTTACAATTTTTTTTTTCGTTCCCACAAATATTTAACAGAATAATGAGCTCATGGTTTCAAATTTATTGTGCACAAAAATTCATTTTCTTTCTAATCAATGGATGTGACTCGAGCATGGGACCTATCTATGTTAACTCTCAATAAAACCACACTTCGTGCCCTTTTTATCCCCCAAAGATTACCATTCTATACAAGTGCACAAGAATTGATTTTTTTACAATACATTTTTTCATTTTGCATATATTTATATCCTTTCAAATATATTTATATTCTATACAGGTGTGCAAGCAATTGATTCATAGGCATTTAAATCCAGAAAGAGATTCATTCAAGGTAAAACTTTCATACCCGATAGTGTGTACTTCATTTGCCTCCACAGAGTGGACGAAAATAATTTTCCCTAGGTTACCTCAAAATGTCAAGCGATAGAGGGAAGCGAACAAAGGGAGAAGACTCTAGCCACGATGAGGTAATTCATTGTCAATTTATAGATTTGTAAATGTTTCCCTTGTTTCTTTCATTTTTCATTTTTCATTTTTTATTTTTAAATTTAAAGGAAGAAATTTTTTTTTTTATATATATATATATATAGGGACATGTGATTGACAAAGATAAAGAGGCATTGGCTTCCATATTGGGCGTAGAGGCAGTGAACAAACTGGGTGATGTGCGTTGGACAATGCTTTCTAGATACATAGAAAACCGATCTAGTGAAGCCCCTGAAACATTGCAACCAAATCAACCGTTTCAAAGGGAATCAATTGATTCCCCAAGCAGTCCTGGATCGATCTAAATATCTAGGAGGAAATCAGTTTCAGTAAACTCTATTAATGTAGAACAGGGAGCAAAAGCTTCCATTGTCCCACCCACTCCTCAGACACATACTTCTTCCACCACGACAAGTTTTCAATCTTGCATTGGTACCTTCAATAGCAAGATAAAATATGATGTGGTTTTAGGGGAAGTCTAAATGACAACTGTTGGAAAAGGGTTTGTTCATAGGTTGAAGGAATCATGCCTTCAATCGTTTAAAGACCATCTACATTTACCATTCTCAAAGATACCCATACATCTGCAAAATGCAGTTATCAATGACATGGACACTGAATATGACATAGGTTGGTCTGTGAAGAAGGTAAAGCTACGAATGTCTCAAAATTGCAAGAGATTTCAATGCAACCAAACAAAGAAGATAAAAAAATCTCTCCCAAGCTAAGGCTCAAAAAAGGCCACTTGATGTAAGTGTCAAAGTATGGAAAGAGATTGTAAAAGCATATGAGAATTCCGAAGCACAGAGGAAGTCCAGTGAGGAGAGTACACAGGTATTTGAATTTTCTCATAAGATTATATCAAATTTATTAAATGATTTTTAAATTTTATTTTTGCATGGTTAAATTGAATCAGTATATGTTTCAGGACAAAAGGCCTCCAAGGCTAGGCTTCAAAAACTTTGTGCCATGCATCACAGTGGCCAAAAAGGTTTACAGGCCTTGATCTGTAAATTTGTAAGTTTATTTAATATGTTAAATGATTTTTTTTTAATTCCCTAGGAAAAATTAAATGATTGCATATCAATTAGTTTAACTAGTCCATGTGCCATGTTTTGACAGGAGGAGAAATATGGCTGACATCCAAAGCAATTTGAAAAGGAAAAGTTACAAAGCAAAAAGTGGGTTAATTTTTTAATCTGGATGAGAATGAGGTATCAATAGTTGACTTTTAGTTTCAATAACTTAATTGGATATTGTTGTGTTAATATGTCAATTTTCATTTCTTGTGTTGAGTTGTTTATTGATGTGTAGGATGAGTTCTAAAGTGCTTCTCTGTTGGCCCTAGATCCCACTCAATTGTCCCATTATTTCACGTTGAGGAAAAAAATATTGTTTGCCTTAAAGGGTAGTGGGTGACATTCATGCCTTATTTTCATCACATCTTTTAATTAATGACCATTGTCTTTTAATATCTCTTAAGTGTCCTCATTTAAGTTATGAGTTGCATCATTTAAGTAACTTAGTCCCATGTTGATTTGATTTATCTTCTTTTCTCTCAAACATGGTATCTCAAGGAGTGCTTCCTTGAATTCATGTTGCCATTCTACTAAGTGATCCACATGCATCTTTTCCATCCTTCCTCACGATGCTGCCATTCTTTTAACATGTAAGAATTTTTTGATGCATCTTGGTAGGCATCCTATAGATCTAACCCATCCTTTTAGTCTACATCACTTGGTGTAGCTAACCGACCACTTAATTTGTCCATCTAATTAAAAAAAAGGCAGTAAATTCCTATCTTCCAAGTTAAAAAAACTCCATAAATAAAGAAATCAGTAGTAAAAAACCCGCAACCTGATCTGATCAACATAGAGAAGCCTATAATACTAGATTTCTTAACATTCAAAAGATAAATGGAATGTCCTTAACACCAAGTAGAGCTATCCAAAAAAGCTAACTAAAAACACAAATGTGCTCCCACACAAAATGGCCTAATGGCTGGTTGTCATAGAAGTCAAACAACTGAACTAACAACACTGATCGAGTTAACATATATGCATCATTTGCATAAACAACTGAACCATTTATGTGCATGAATAAATAGTAGAAGGATGTAGATGAACTCAATTCATCTGACTTTATTCCTCTTGGTAGGCATTCCTCTTGAATCTCTAATATCAGGTGCCCGAGACATCCCTGTAGCTTTTACCTTTCGTCGCCGCCTTTCCTCTTTACTGTCAGACTCGTCTCCTTTTTCCTTATCTGCATTTCTGGCTTCGGCTTCTAATTCATCCCATGTTTTACCTTCCTCCCCTTCAAAATATTCTTCTTCTTCATCCTCATCTAAATCCACAAGAGATTCATCTTTTGAACCTTCCTCATTTGATTCTGATTCCTCTTCTACATCAGAGGATTCATATGATTGATCTGACTCTTCTGAATTATTAGAATCAGAATCACTAGCTTCCATATTCAAAAATTCCCAACCACCATCTTCAATAAATTTGTCTAGATCATCAGTAATAGTCTTCAAAATTGGCTGCCAGTTCAAATTCATTTTGCTTTCATAATACTTTATATCCATGGAGTTTAGCCATTCCTTGATGCCATCAAGTGAAGATTGAGGAATGGCGTCAATGGAGTTCAACCATTTCTCTTACTCACTTGATAAATCCTTGAAAATCTACATTTATTTTATTTTTCCTATCCCTCTCTTGTTGTTCTTCCTCAATTTCATCAGGATCATACACTGACCTTCCTGCCCCTCCTAAAGTTTGGACCACATCCATTACCTCCACAGAAAACTGGACATCCTTGGTCTTCTTGGTTTCCATGCCATGATATGGTTATGGAAATGAAAATGAAGCAAAGTAATCATATTTCTTCCTCTTCCACGAAAACCAAGCTCTCTAAATGGTATATCAAACTCTAGTTCAAAATATTTTAGATGAGGCTGCTCCCATAGCTCTCTTACTCGCTTGACAAATCC